>CM042325.1:6080658-6085658 GCA_023566125.1 Zingel zingel | reverse complement strand
CTGTTCCATCATTTTACCTTTTTGGATTGTCACAGTTTTGTAATTTTGGTACAATATGCGATCAATGTGGTTTTGACTAAGTCTTAAGTCTTAAGTCGTTCTGCAATATTTAAGATAGTGAAAGGAATAGTTAGATATTTTAGTAAATGCATTTATTGACTTTCTTACTGAGAGTTGGATGAAAAGACTGATACCAATCTCATGTATGCTCGGTAAATATGAGGCTACAATCAGCAACTGTTTAGCTTAGCTTAGCTTAGCATAGCACAAAGACTGGAAACAGGGAAAACAGCTAGCACGTCTCTGTCCAAAGGTATAACTAAATTAGCCTGCCACTGTAGTGAAGACAAGACTCCAGGAAGTTACTGCGCAGGCTGCTTTCATTAACCATTCGTACATATAGCTACGAAAAGTAATGCACTGTAATTCATATGTATTCCATGTATTTATTTCTGTATCCACCACAATGACTGCTGCTGTATAACAGCACTCTGGTCTGCATAGGGAGAAGGTCAGGGTGGATGAGTAAGTTATAAAATGGAGCGCTTTCAAGCAGGGGAGCTGAGTTCTGAGTCCTCGGGAAAACACAAGACGTTTACCCAGGAAACGCTTGTTCATGTCCCGGTACTGCCCCAGGGGGCCGGTGTTTTAATCCAAACCCTGATCATTTTTCTAATCTTAACTAGTCGCTTTGGTGCCTAAACTTAACTTTCATTGCAGCATAATGACTACCTTTTGTTGGCTGACCGGTAGTCACGTGACCAGCAGGCGGTCACCTAATTTCGTAGGATATCATCCAAATTGTTGTGCATAACTTTTCATACGATATCATACAAACCCGTTCATGAGAATGTGTTGCACTGCGCTGTGCATAAAAGCATATCAGCCCTGGGGCTGAGTCGACAAACAGCTGTCACATCGAGACTTTTCATTTGCAAAGAATTGATAACTGATAACACAAATCTGAACAATTACCCAACCTGGAAAGGTTTGCTGTGATCAGTTTTATACCAGTTTTATACCTGATTTACATAATGACCTTAGGACATCAGGTTCTTTGTTTGTCCCCTGTGCTCAGTGGTCCAATGTTACCATTGTGACTGGATGGGATTCTTTTGTGGGGTCATAAGGAGAGAGTTAGTTAGGACAGGCACGAGGTAATGAAGAGGGCATTGTCAAGGTTTGTTAAGCAGCACATAGTTCTTTGCATTTTCCAGGCGACCACAACACGGGACTGCCATCACTGCTGGAATAAATGGGAATCCATCCATCCAGGCTGATGTAAACACTTTGACATTACAAGTTTTAAATCTTCATTTTAAGTAAATGAGTGAGCTTGTGCTTACAATTAATTAAATTCTAGACATAGAAGTGACTAATGGTGTGCACTGTGCACCATTAAGGACAGGGGTGGCACTATAGGGCTGGTTCTCGATACCTTCAAGGTAACGAGAGATATAACTCAGTACCAAGTAGTATCGAAAGTTCTCCAGTCAAATGATACCTGCATTCGATCATTTTGTACGGAGATCTAGAAATATATGATCATTTGTGTGGTTTTGCTTG
Organism: Zingel zingel; assembly: GCA_023566125.1. Taxonomy (NCBI): domain Eukaryota; kingdom Metazoa; phylum Chordata; class Actinopteri; order Perciformes; family Percidae; genus Zingel; species Zingel zingel. Next base: position 6,084,092 of record CM042325.1, on the reverse strand, counting down.
CCAATCACTGCATACAGTCTGTGGTGTGGTGAAGTCGAGCATGGCAGAGTTGGCAGCTCAGCGTGCCGAGATGCTTCCATTTACTTGATGGGTGTCAAAAGATGTAGAAAAACTCCAAACTCTATACTTGTTGAAGAAGATAAAAAAAAAACAGCAAGTGGCACACCGGCAAATGGACAGTGTGTCTCCAAGCAGAACAGGCTCTCAAATATCAGTAAAAAAGTTATCCTCTTTTTAAAAAAAGTGGAAAAAATGGCATAATAGCCTCAGTATTGTTATATGTTTCCTTACATAAAAAGTAAGGAGAATTCAAAGTTCTATTTCTCTTTGAATCAAATAAGAACCAAAAAAGGACACTGCCAAATATATCCAGAGAAGATTACAGACTGCTTCTGACACTTTTCACTGACGGGTGGCGTGTATGTTTCGCAGTTAAGCTCCAATGTTAGATTCAAAATTTGACTTTGAATTTGAATTTTTGAATGTGACAAAAAAATTATATTAGGTTGTTTTTTAAAGCCTCAGGATGCCCCGCCTGTGCTGCTGTGTGATAATAGCAGGTTGCCTTGAAAAAAAAAATTATCATTAGACCACAAATTACTCTGTGTTTGCCTACATTCATATTTGCACACGTCATGTGCACAAACGCATACACATTCACAAGAGTTATCACATATCATATGCTTACACATAAAGTGCTGTGCAGGCAGGAGAGGAATGGATGGAATCGGCAAGTTGAGCTTATGTTGCTACATTGTAACACTTCACACAATGGACTCTCTTTCTCATTTGCTCGTCGGAGACCTTGCCAGTAGACATGCACCCCCCTCCCACACACACACACACACACACACACTACAACTACACTTTTCTTTGTATTTTCTGTCTCACTTCCACATTTTTGCATGTTCATTGATATTTATTACAACCTAGAAAATGTCCATAAAATGGGACAGGATTAGCCTAGAAATCTAGACGCACCCTAACGGCAGCAAATTTAATTTGCAGCCAAGGGGGGTCTAGGCACTCTCCGTTGGCTTGCGAGCTGGAAAAACCAAACTCTAGTCAGGCCAATCACATCGTGTATGGAGTCGGTGGGTGGGCTTATGGCTGCTGCTGCTGGGAACGGCAGTCTTCTGGAAGACTTGGAGTTAAGCTTTTATTTGAGAAAAGAACAAAGAACGGCACTGAAATTATTCTTAAAAAAGGAATATGTGTTCGGAGTTTTGCCGACCAGATACGGTAAAAGTTTAATCTATCAACTAGCTCTGCTACCTTCTTCGTTGCTCTGGTTGGTTGTAGCGCTATCCTATTGCGTGCAGAGGGAATTTGAAAGACAACCGTGTATTCCGCCCCTCGGATTGAGCCCTGCCAATGGTGAGTTCCCAGATCCAACATCTTGATGTGGGTCTGGCTTGTCAGGCTAGGACTTGATTGCAATTTTTCTCTATTCTGGAGGATCATACCTCAAAATTTCAAAAACTATTTGAATTATATCCTGGACTTTTATGGGTAGAGATAAAACTACCCCTGCACCACTGTTAGTGTGTCTTTCATTGTTTCAGTCACCTGTGTGTCACCCTTCAGCATGCTGGTTTTTATTTCAACATCATATTGGTGCACATAACAGCACACACATGCCCACAGGGTGCCTGTTTAAACAACAAAGCAATCCCATCATCCTCAGCACTACAGGCAACTGACGCCCCCGCCCCCCGTACCACTGCTCTCACCCAAACACTCTTTAGCGCATAAACACACACACACACACACACACACACACACACACAGTGGTGGGAACAGGTTTAACCTCTCTGCCAGGTGTCAGGTGGCCTCCGCACATCAACACACTACACACTACACACTACACACTACTGCTCCAACCTGTAATTAGGCTTGCTCTTCATGCTATTCTTTGTATAATCTTGACCTTTGAGAGAATTTGCAAATACAATACACATCTCATTTTGAGATTTTTTTCATCTCAATTTTGCTGGCCATGTATTATTTTAAATGTGTATAGCAATGGGTCCTATCATAGGAAGGATTTCCTATACAAAAAATTACATATTCAATGTTATGATAAAAAAACCTATGTGAATAGTTTTTGTTTCAGAAGCAAGACAGACTCAACCCACATTGTGAACCCAGTGTTTTAGACACGCTTTCCCTTTTTTGGAGTACATGACCCAGAGGCTAAGAGTATTGCATAATAAAAGTGGACGAGGCCCAACTACTGCAAATCTACATGCACACATCAAACATTATCAGTGGTTGAAGAAGTGTTCAAAACATGTATTTAAGTTTAAATCCTACATCACAAGTAAAAAACCTGCAGTTAAAAGTTTACTTAAGTAAATAAGCATTATTGGCAGTACATAAAAAGTACTTATTATGCAAGGTTGCCTCTTCCAGGGTGCTGTAATATCATATTAGTGCAAAATGATATAATTTTTGCTGTCTATATGAGCAACATTTCTAATGTTGTAGCTGGTTGAGAGCGACTTTAAAGCTATAATAATGCATTCAATTATGTTTTGTGAAACACCTTAGTTTTCTATTTGATGTTGTGTGAAAATCAAATTTCTAGAAAACACACTATTACCCCAGCCCCAGTTTGTGCCTCTCATTTATTACATTGATGTCACAGCACCCAATTTGTTTTAGGTGCTCAGGTGGTAGAGCGGTCGTCTACCAATCAGAAAACCGGTGGTTTGATCCCTGACCCCTGTAGTATACGTGACGAAGGTTCCTTGGGCAAGACACTGAATAACGACTTGCTCCTGATCCTGTGCCATCGCTGTGTGAACGTTCATGTGCTTAATGTTTGTCTAATGAGCAGTCGTCACCTTAAATGGCAGCCTCGGCCACCAGTGTATGAATGTGTGTATGATGGTGCCTGTAATGGTTAACGTGCTTTGAGAGTCGTTAAGTCTAGAAAAGTGCTCTATAAATGCATCCCATTTTCAGTCATTGAGTTTTTACAGTTACTCCTGCAGCGTGCAGCAAGCATGTAGAAAGTATCAAATCAGACAAAATAGTAGGTGAACTGTCATTTAAAATATGTATGTAGCAATTGACATTTGAGGCAATTAGGACATTTTGACACAGAACTGTAGAAAGAAATGTATTTTCATGAAACTTCATACCAGCAATAACTGGAGTCTGCTGGCAGCTACTTTCAAACAGTATAGTGCCTCCTGTGTGACCATTAAAACTAAAACCCCACCGTCTCTCCTTCCCCAGCACTTCTACTACCTGGATGCATGCCAGACACACACACACAAACACAACCAAGAAAACACACACAGAGATGTACAGCCAGACAGGAAGCAAACCCCCACCTCCCCTGTTCCTGTTTCTCACAGCATACATGCATGTGTGTGTGAGTGTGTCCATGTTCGCTCTGTGAGGCCTGCTACTGGAGGCAATCA
>CM042325.1:6013158-6078158 GCA_023566125.1 Zingel zingel | reverse complement strand
TGTTCTTTTTTCTTTTTTTGGGGCATTTTCACTTTTAATGGATAGGACAGCTGAGATATGCAGGGGGGGAAACTGTCACAGGTCGGATTCAAACCCTCGACCTCCTGCATCGAGGAACAAACCTCTACATGATTGTGCACGCACTCTACCAACTGCGCTAACACAGCCCCATCTAAAGTGTGCTTTATGATAGTGAGTAATGATTTTGCAAAGTCTATCTTTGATATTTTTTATGTGTGTGGGTGTGCTTTACTTTGCGTTATTGTTGGCTGTGGATAGTGTAACAAACATTCCTGTTTCTGGGGTGAAAATGTCAAAATCTTTGTCAAAATCTTTGTCACTCTCTCCAAACACAAACACACACGTGTGGTTAGACACCAGAGTGTCGGCCAACAAGATGCAGTTCAAACAGTTAAAATAGTCTCCGAGGGGATGACCTGGCGTGACCATAGCAGCTAAGAATTTCATAAGAGAGGGAGGAAAAAGGAGGATGGAAGGAAGAGTATAGGATCTGAGACAGATAAACGATGGGGGATCCCAAACCTGCTTCTGAGGCAGTGTCCCTAATCACCAGGCCACCCTGACGCGCTCATTTATTTCAGTAAAATCCAGTCTCCCACGTTACAGTAAAGTCTAACATGTTGTCGTCCCATCTATTCACCCCAACATTCTCCCTGTGTTGTAAATGTGTTCTTCTACAAAAATGTTACCCAACTTCCTTTTTAGCTCCAGAGGGACAATAATAATAATTACCACGGTTGCTAAAGAACTTTGTCACTTGAACATAAGCAAATGTTGTTTTGGGGCGTTTGCTGAAATAACTGATTCTGTCATTTTCTTAAGAGGAAAGTCAACAAAACACAGCTTTTGTCGTGCAAAAATGTTTACACTCTGCCGCACAAATACGGCAAACTGCACATTCAAGTTACTTTACCCTGTACACACCCACACAAAACCAGCCCATTGCATTGTTCTTCCAGAGGGTACTTTTTTGTCTCAGCAGAGCCTTAGAAAGGAGCAGGAGTGTACTGAGAAGCTCAGTGGAGCATTCAATTTAGAACCCCCTGCTGTACTCATACCGCTGTCACAAATATGATTATTAGTTATCAAGCGTGCAGAAACTAGACTCTCTATGGAGAGGAGGAACAATGTATTAGTGTCTGCCCTCACAATCAATACATATTTTGACAAACATGCCTATACCTGAGTGATGTATGGAACGTGAACAACCAACATGCTGTATTAGAACTTGATGGCAGTACATGAAAGTAAATTGAAATGAAATGCACAAACACTTTGTTTTCTTCTGTATTTTTTTTCACATGTAATTTGTTTTTTGTAACATTACCATGTCCAGGTCACACCCATCATCAACGACTTACTTCCTCTTTCCTCTTCAGTTCACTTCTCTGCCCTGCCACACACTTTCTCCAAAACACACACACACACACACACAAAACTTCCTCTCTTAATCCTTATAGAAAAAATGTGAGTTATGTTAAGGCTGTTTGTGTGTGTATGTGTGAGTGTGTGTGTGTGTGTGTGTGTGTGTGTGTGTGTGTGTGTGTGTGTGTGTGTGTGTGTGTGTGTGTGTGTGTGTGGCATTGTTCCCAGTGTGATGACTGATTGTGCAGACAAGGCTTAACTTTTGTGCTGAGTAACTCTGTGACCAAACTCTGACCTGAGTCTGCGTGCGTGCGTGCGTGCGTGCGTGCGTGTAGACCACTTGCTGAATGGACAGATGTCATCGCTCAAATGAACTGCATGTACTTGTAAAAAAAGCACAACATGTTTGAAATGTCTACACCAGTTATAGCTATAACTTCTTGATTCATTACAGAGAATAAATGCTCAATAATGTATACATATACATACATTTTGCCATGCTAGCAGCATGACTCTAGGGATGTTAATGTCTGCTGGTGAGTCTGTCCACCATCCACAGACATTCATGGTCCCTGGAGGATAATTTCCGACTTCATGGTGGTCCCTGTATTTTTCTTTGAGTGCCGCCATGACGTTTCCATTTGTGGTTGTAGGTGAAATGTCTTAACAACTATTGACTAGATTGCCATGGAATTGTCCAGACATTCATGTCCCCCTCAGGATAAATACTAATCACTTTGCGAGGTGGATTTTGTTGACAGAGCCAGGCTAGCTGTTCCCTCTGTTTCAGTCTATGTTCTAAACTGCTAAACTGGTTGTAGCTTCATATTTACCATACAGACATGAAGGTGGTATCAATCTTCTCATCTAACTCTCAGGAAGAAAAGGAATAAGCGTACATTACGGTGTCAACACTGAGTCTTTGTGGGTTCACACCGCACCTAGGTTGGGCATATTTCAAACACATGCTTGTTCTAAAGGAAAATATAGTTTCTTTACAACCAGTCTTCTTTTTTTTCATTGGCTATTCATTTGTTTATGTATTGCAGTACATTCCCAATGTATACATGTACTGTATATACACATGGGTACTAACTGCCACAATAGAAGTTTAATTCCTAAAAATCTCATATCAGTGTTCAATAGGCGGTATATAGTTGTTGTTCTCCCTGTCTGGAGATTTAGTGGAGCAGTGTACACAGGCTAATGTCAGCTTTGAGTGTCTTCTCTCTCCATTTAAAGAGCTAATGGGTCCTGGCATGGGAGGAATAGTGAAGAGAGCGAGGAGGGAAATTAAAGGCCTAATGACACACCTGCCTTTGCTCTGTCTCTCTGTGCTGCACCCCTCTCTTAATGCATTATGTTTCTGTCTCAGTGTCTGTCCCTATCTTTCTTTTGAGGTCTGGTTTTGTCTTTCTCACAAAATGTTCTCACATCTGTCACTCAAGGACTTTTCTTACTTTTTTGTCATTCTGCATAAATAAAATCTCGTCAGTGTCCATTTATAACTCATCTACAAAGGTATTTACAAATCCTGGACAACATCGGACACATTAAATGGAAACATACTCTTGTAATTTTACCTAATATGAATTCTCTTTGATTTTAATGCAATTTACAATCATTTGGCGTCCACTTTTTTCCCTTTCTTCAGTGCCCAGGCAACACAGTAAGATAATCTAGTTTAATACACTGTGTTCTGGCCAACTGTTGGTCGACAACCTACAGTACCATGCACGGGCAAACAGTGGTGAGCAGTGAATAAAGCTTGTTAAAGGTTTCTGTGAATACGTCTGTCAGTTAATGATAGATTGGCCAACACAAAGACAATATCACATTACACACTCTCGACAGGGCTCAACAATTGGGGAGTGGGTAGACACATACACATAAACACACACACACACACACACACACACACACACACACACACACACACACACACACACACAAGGGCACACAAATACAAATGTACCCATGTAAAAACACATATAACACAGCTAGTAACATGAAGGGATAACTCACACACATTATATACACAGACATGCACACATACACACCTAACAATTATCCTTGTTCTTCGACTGCAAAGCCAGACAAATGATACTTTATGGACCAATCACCTTTTCCTATAATGCCAGTGAGCCAATGAAAAAGTGTTTTACAAAGTTCAAATGTATTTGGCCAGAAACAGCTGTGGGCTACAAAGACCCACATAACAATATACTGTATGTAACACACACACACACACACACACACACACACACACACACACACACACACACACACACACACACACACACACACTTGTCGTATGAGCTCTCACAGTAAGAAAAGGTAAAAGAGGTGGAGATATATTTTACCACAGTGACAAATCTGTTGTATGCAGCATGTTTATCAGTGTCAATGTCAAAGTAACTGTTACTTAGGTCTAGTTACCATATACAGTATATGACCTGCAGTTCATGCCCTATTTGTGGCATAAATCAACGCCATAGATGGCGACAGCCGGAGCCACCGTGAGCTGTCCACTTTGAGCTTTATTTTGTCTCTTCAGAAACCTATGGTTGACGTCACAGAGACTAGGTCCATATTTTATAGAGTCTATGGGTGTTACTCATATCAACTGCATTGTTGATGCCTCCTGAGGATATTAGTGCCTGTTGCATTTTAGGACCCTCCTGAATTGTTGAACTATTCACTATTGTTATGTGATACATGGAAGAGGTCAGAGAGAAACATATTTTCAATTGCTCTGTACGTCTGGCACATTTTGCAGAACTGACAATAAAGTTGACTTGACTTAACTTGACTTGACTTGAAATGAAGTTAAAATTCCAGTAAGCAGGTTCAAAATTGTGCTGGATTACAACATAGGCTACTTTGTTTCAGCAAAACTTGTCATCAAAAGAATGTGCATTGCATGAAACCATACATTGTCAGAAATCAATTAAGATATATTACAGTAATTTCATCAGCTTTAATTCAGAGTTGTTTGAACTACTGTTCTTGCCTCTCTCTGTTCCAAGAAGAATGTTAGTTTGTGTGTGTGTGTGTGTGTGTGTGTGTGTGTGTGTGTGTGTGTGTGTTCTTGTTTAACTATATTCTTGGGTCCCAAAAACCGGGAATACAGTTTACTTGTGGGGTCCGGACAGCTTTGTGGGGCCAAAATGCTGGACCCCACAAGGTTAAAGGGCTGTTTGAGGGTTAAGACTTGGTTTTAGGGTTAGAATTAGGTTATGGTTAGGGTGAGGGTAAGAGTTAAGGTTAGGCATTTAGTTGTGATGGTTAAGGTTAGGGTAAGGGGCTAGGGAATGCATTATGTCAATGACGGGTCCCCACAAAGATAGTGAGGCGCACTGTGTGTGTGTGTGTGTGTGTGTGTGTGTGTGTGTGTGTGTGTGTGTGTGTGTGTGTGTGTGTGTGTGTGTGTGTTTTATATCTATCTATCATCTGTCTGTGCATATATGACTGTAACTTTTGCATAACCCAGGCAACAGCACCGCCTAGTGGACACATTAAGGCATATTGTGCTCCAGTAATCACCAAAGTTTTAGGACAATAATTTCCTGCTTCTAATTCACAAACATGGCAATTGTGACAATACTGAGGAATACTGAATGCTGAGTTACTGCTGAATGCTGATAAATTATGAGTAACACTAAATACTGAATGTAATACGTTCCCAGCTTAGTGCTGTTTTTTTAATTGTAGCAAAAAATGTTGCTCATTATAAGTCAGTTTTAAAATGATATTGTTTGGTTAACCACTGCAGCAGCTCTTTAAATAAGACAGCTAAAGTGTGACTCTTATAAAACACATTCAAATCTTGCAAATTCTGCTTTATAAACATATAATAATAATAATAATAATAATAATAATAACAATAACAATAATAATAACAATAATAACAATTCAATTTTAAGTTTAACTTTGTATGTCATCTGTATTCTGTTGAGTTATCATCAAAGCAACCCAACACAGGTTTGATTGATATAAGCTGGAATCCACAATCCAAAAATAGTATGTATGAACATTTTTCAAAATAAATTGAGATATTTGTATTAATAAAGTAACTCTTTTTTGTTTTTGCATTTTTCCTTCCTCATGTCTACAATGGAAGGTCAAAGGTCAGGTAAGAAAAAGTGCACTTCACACACACACACACACACACACACACACACAAAGTTGAATAACGTTGCTTTTTTCTTCATTTAGGGGAGGGTTAACTTTGCAAGAACGTTGATATCGCGATCGAAACCTAATGTAGTGCGCATCCGGAACCTTCAAACGGGGAAGACTTTAACGGGAGGACAGAACATTCGTGCAAAGATGTCAGACGTACCAGATAATGCAAATGAGCGTAAGTTGTTTTTAATTCATTTTTTGGACGTTTAGACAATATAGCTAGCTGATTCGCAATTTGTAATATTATATATTGCCTTTACTGTAAGGCTGGGGTGGGTTATAAACAAACGTTTCTGTTACTGTGGCAACACTGTAACGTTAACTTTAGCTACTTGCAATATACCGTAGTAAGTTAGTTTTCAGGGATATCCAAGCAGGGTATCAGTTAATGTTAGCTAGAATAGCTTTACAAATACATATGGACTGGTACTGCTGGCTGATTACAGAAATCGCCTGTAAAGTTTAATGACGCACTTACTAAAGTGTTTCTCCGGACGTGACAGGAGAAAGGAGGAGACGTGAGATAACGAAGTCAGCGGATACATGTCGTTGCAGAAATTGTTCATTTTTGCCTACACAAGATATAATAAATACACAGGGCTACTTATACAGTAACGTTACTGAATGTATTTGTAAAATGAAATGCGACACCACTCTTTGACGTGTTGCCGAGTCCTTATGACACAGTTCTCAGCCTCCAGAATCAGTGTGGTAAATGACTAAAGTTACTATCCGTTATTTACTGATAACATACCACATTTAACCATATTGTTTGGCAGTATTACGTTGTATAATAAACATAATTAAACATAGACAATTATGTATTTTTTATCCCAATCCTAAGCATCCAGTTTAATTTGAGTTCTCTTTTTAATTGTTCTTAATGTTAAAATTATTTTTCGTGTCTATTATTGAAACTATAGGATCTGAATTAAAGCTGATTACACTGAGTGAAATATTCAAACCCTAGACTTCATGTTATTTTGGCTGCAAAAAAAGACACCTTGTGTGACATTTTATACACATTTCCACAGCATTCCCCTCGACATAATTAGCTCTGTGTTGAAACTCTGGCATCTCTACTAAAATACTGTCCCACCAGCTGGCAGTGGGGCTGAAGAGGTTGAAGAAATATAGTTCAACTATATACTTGAGTTTAACTTTATCCACAGAACATGTATTGGGGTGGGATTAGTTTTAGATAATCTGATAAAGACCACACACTGATAACTGGTCTGTGTTTTATTCTTTCAGACTGCCCGGGTACAGAAAGTGAGCAAGCAGGGAAGACATCGTCATGTCAGGGCTGTCCCAATCAGAAAATATGTGCTTCCGGAGCCACCAAGGCCCCCGACCCTGGTAAGACTGTTAGAAAATCTTAGTATTGGTATGCTAATTTGATATGTACAGTTCAGCAAATACATGTGGAACTATTGGGATGAGTTACATTGAACCAGTGGAGTAAGTAGCTTTAAAACAGCCAATATTTCAGGTAAGCCTTGTTTTGTCCCATTTGAGAGACTTCCCCGTCCTTCAACTCCTCCCTCTGTCTCATCTCCAGCCATAGCCGAGATAGGAGCAAAGCTGTCAACAGTCAAACACAAGATCCTCGTGCTGTCTGGGAAAGGAGGAGTAGGGAAGAGTACCTTCAGTGCTCACCTGGCTCATGCCCTGGCAAGTGACAGCACAAAGGAGGTAATATTTAGATTTTGGTATTCAACACGCAAAATACAGAGCCACCAGCTGGTAGTTGAGAATACAAAGCCATTAAGGCAACCAAACTATTTGGTTAAACACAGACATATTACTGCTTGGATCATGTTTTTCCTCAATGGTACTGCGTAATAGTTTCCCCTTTTTAAGGTTCAAAATGTGTTTAAACCTGTGTTGTGTGGAACAAAATGATGTGGCTCACAAACCCATTTGCTGTCTCCTTCAAAGCTGCAGGTTTACATAGGTCCAGTGTGTAACGTGTTTTGTTGTTCATTATCAAAATCTGTGTTGCCCGTTCACAAACTTGTCCTTTTCATGAATATTTACCACCACCATCAATTCCAAGTATTCCTTTTGGCTTGAAATTTTACATTTGCATTCGCATGAACTGGGGTAGATGCTCCATATTCATGCGCCATCTTTAAATATGTTAGCCGGTAAGGGACATACAGGACATACTGCTCCGTCTTTTGCGTTTTCGCTGTCACATGATAAACTCACAGGTGCTGCTAATGGGTATCGTAGCTTCCCGGCCCCAGCAAGTTTGAAGAAGGAAACATGGAGGACCACACGTATTCAAATTCCAAAGAGCAAGAGACCGGCTTTTTGAAGCGTGTAGACTACCGTAGCTGTAATACGTACTTTGAACTGTGTGGTGCGAGAGAGTTGATTGCGATAAATGATCTCAACGCTAGATGGGAGAAATTCCCACACATTGGACCTTTAAGTCTAACCCACTTGTTGTTTCTTGTGGAAATCAACTAAACGCCACTGGAGGTCACTATAGACATGGGTTAACAGAGGTTTAAGGTAATAAAGTTCTGTATAAGGGCAGACTTCTACAGCTCAAACCTTTTTTAGTAATTTCTAAATAACGAAGTTACAGTTTTTCACTGTGTGATCTTCTGAAGGCAACACTATTAAAAGTATCAAACTAATACAATTATATTTAAAAAAAAAAAAAAGGTCATTTCATAGCAACCATGTATCGCTTATTGCACCGGCATTATGTCCAATACCTGCATGAAGGACACAATGTCAGTATTTTAGGTAGGTGAGACATGAATTGTTCACTCACCGGAGGATATAATCTTATAGGTCTAATATAAGAATGATTCCCTTTGCAATTTTAATGTAAGATATTATCTTTGACAGATTAATGATGCTGCAGTAGGTTGTACACAACAGAGTTATTACAAAAATAAATTCTTTCCTTAGCTTTTAGTGATTTGGTCGCTGAAATGTAACATTAAAGGTGCACTATGAGTTCCTGCATGGTTTCAGCACAATTTCATTTTTGTCTCAAATCGTAGGCATCGCTCCTTGATCCGCTAGCTGCCTGCCGCCTGAATCCACTGTGAAAAAGCCCGGTCTCGGGAGACAACACAGGGGTCGTTAACGTCAAACAAATAATAGAGGCACAGGCTGTGCACCTAAATACAACTAACCACGTTCCAGCCAATCGCCGACAAGATGGTTGGGGGTGGGGGTTAGTGACAGTTAGGTCCCGGACACACAGAGCCGATAATCGGCCGTTGGACAGTCTGGCGAGGTCAGTGACTCGAGTCTGTTCGGTGTGTTCCGTGCCGTCGTCCGTCCGAGGGGCCTTCGGCCTTCATTTTGGCCGATTTGACCTGCAGTCAGACTCAAATGACCCATCTGATTGGTAGAGTGCTAACCCGGAAACGGGGAGTGGAATGAGTGTGACTAGAGTCTCTCAAAATCTGAGGAAAATCTTTTAAACTGACCTTTGTCGATCTGAAATGAAGACAGATTCAGCAACTGCACGGCCTATTTCTCGCTTAAAATGTTTTCAGAAACGCGTTTCGGTGAACTATTTTAGTAAAATATGATATCGTATTCTGAACAAGCTGCCATGACAGTCTGTCTTTGAATTTCCGGAGAAACCAGACCCACGTGACGCGTTCGTCCAATCAGCTGCCAGTTTTCATTTTTGGGCGACAATTTACATATTACGTGTGGTCGCTTTGGTGTGTTCCGAGGCACTTTTTGGACCAACTCGGGTAGACTGATCAGTCCAATTGCCTTTTCTGCCGACTGTACTTTTCTGACTCACACAAGTGATCCTTAAAAGGGAACTAGTACATCATATACCCAGTTTAGCTGCAGTCTGGCTTGTTTGTGACACAGCGATCAGCGACCTTAGCATGTAGCTGCATTTAAAACCCCTGCAAGTTCTTGTTTAGCTAAACCACATCTAAGCTAGTCAGTGACACAGCAGTCGTATTTACAATAACTTAGTTGCAGCACTAAGCTGGCTTAGTGTGTATGGAAAATACCTGTGTTAATTCTGCGTGTATTCAAAGTGTCATCCTCTGCTACCCTAATATTTACCTCAAGAGGACAGCTTCCTCACAATCAATGCTTGTTGTAAACTTTGGTACAGGATTAAAAAACTGTTTTCAGATCAGTTCAGGCTGTCACTGATTCCACTACACTAGAGACTTAAGAGTCTTTGTTTTCTTCTCTCTCTCTCTCTCTCTCTCACTCTCTCTCTCTCTCTCTCTCTCTCTCTCTCGCTCTCTCTCTCTCTCTCGCTCTCTCTCTCTCGCTCTCTCTCTCTCTCTCCCTCTCTCTCTCTCTCTCTCTCTCTCTCTCTCTCTCTCTCTGTTCTAGGTTGCCCTGCTGGATGTAGATATCTGTGGTCCATCCATTCCTAGGATCATGGGCTTAGAGGGAGAACAGGTGAGTTAGCAGCAATACACAAACGTACTGTGAAGGATTTTTTTGATTTTTATTTTTTAACTTTGACATCAGTCATGTTAAGCTTTTACTTCAGAGTAGGTCTGTAATCTGTTCTCTTGTGCACAGGTTCACCAGAGTGGCTCAGGCTGGTCTCCTGTGGTGAGTCAACTCAAACAGTTAGTAAGTCCTTTTAGTGTTTGTTTTGAAAGAAATTGCTTTTTTAATAAGTGTGTGTGTGTGTGTGTGTGTGTGTGTGTGTGTGTGTGTGTGTGTGTGTGTGTGTGTGTGTGTGTGTGTGTGTGTGTGTGTGTGTGTGTGTGTGTGTGTGTGTGTGTGCACTATGTTGCAGTATGTGGATGACAACCTGGCAGTCATGTCTATTGGCTTCCTGCTCAGTAGCCCTGATGATGCTGTCATCTGGAGAGGACCCAAGAAGAACGGTATTGTTTTTTTCAAGATTTAAAATCCTTTATTAGTCCCATAAAGCGGAAATTCATAATGTTGCAGCAGCAGGGGATAGGGGAAAAAAAAAAAAAAAGTACACGCCACTCTAAAGATAAACAAACAATGAATAAATATAAGTAAAGAGAATAAATGGTAAAAATGTATCTCACTTTTTCCAAATGTCACACCATTATAACCTGTGTGGTGTTTGTCTAAAATCAGGGATGATCAAGCAGTTTTTGAGGGATGTTGACTGGGGGGAACTAGATTACCTCATCGTGGACACGCCCCCTGGCACGTCTGACGAACACCTGTCAATCGTCCAGTACCTAAGCTCCACCCACGTGGATGGAGCTGTCATCATCACCACACCACAGGTAGCACACACACACACACATATAACCCTAATATAAATAGCAATAACAGCGACTGTAAAGGGAAATTATCGGCTGTGTCTACATTGGCTCCAACTGATTGGCTACTTGTACTTGTTGGTGATTTCCTACATTTGAACCACCTGGAGTTCAACTGTCGTTTTTTTTTATGTAACTCCAGAGCATAATAATGATAGTAATAGTAACACTAAAAGCCACAACAGAATTATCAGACCGAAAAATGAGTCACACCCTATACTCAAAAGGCATCATTGCTACAGCTGCCTTGCATTATGCAATCATCTTAGTGCTACTCCACATGGGGAAACTGTTCCAGCAAAGGTACACTGCTATTTTTTAAGACAAACAATGTGCAGTTTGCAGTAAACATTGTGTGTTACATCTGTAAGTATTTTAAGTAAAGGGTGAGATCTTATTTAATCTCAACTGGAAAACCCCTCGCTTCTATTACTGCTGTGACTGTCACCATTCCTCTCTCCACCTACGTGTTTTACCCACAGCTAAATACAGCAAGTGCCCACCTGTTGTTGGGGGTTATGGAAAGTAGTGCTGGGAAATCTAAGCGCATGAGGCAGGTTGAGAGACAGTGGGCCCAATAAAATTTGTATACGTTAAATTATATTTGGTAACACATCTACATAAGAGTGACATCACACTGTCATGAACACATGACACTGTCATGACACATGAACCCTAACTCTAACCATTGTATTTTGAGGTTGTACCAGAATAGGTTTACATGGTTTAATTTAAAAAAAAACTCCATATTTGTGTTATACTGCAGCTCTTCTTTTCACCCTGTGTGTTGAGCTCTCTGTTTTAGCTACAGAGTGAGACATCTCACTTCTGTTCCATCTTTGTTGGGAGTCGCACATGCGCAGTAGCTAGGTAAGGACTACTAGCAAGAAGCTAGCGCTGCTAGCGGTTAGCCACCTCGTTCTCAATGGCAAAACGAGTTCACCCTAATCTACAAAATAAATTGTATAGAACTTACATGTCCCTCGTCTGCAGGTATTCCACGCAAAGTTGGAAGTACGCCCTCGTTTAGAAGAAGTCTCCCTGCTAATCCTGCCGTGTACTGACAGAAGTTGGAGAAACACCAACTAAAGTGGTTATCACACACCAAATGTTTCGGCCGATGACGTAGACGGCCCTGTAGATTTTGACCAGCTCACCTGGAGACTGAAGACAGGACACATTCAGAAACCGTATCTCACTCAAAACAGCATGGATGTTTTTTTTCCAAGTTTGTTTGCGTGTGGAAGCACCACAGACACAAAATAACACCCCAAATCCCAGAAAAGGTGACTTTTTTTTTTTTTTTTTTTTTTTCTTTCTTCTTTCCTAATATGGGCACTTTAATGACAAAAGCGTTGTCATTTATGACTTGTTTATGTTTATGACACATTCATGACAGTGTCATTTCACTCTTATGTAGATACCTTCAAGTACAGTGTAACCGTATATTTTCTTAACCAAGGGTTATCTTACCCTGTGTCAATAACAACACATTTTGGAACATGTTGTACAGTCAGCATTATGTTCCTACTAAATTTATTTTGTTATTGCAGAACATTTATTCATTGGCAGTAAAGTAATTACAGTGTATCATAATTGCAGCTGTTGTTTCCCGCTCACTTTTTTTTAACATTACATTACATGTCATTTAGCTGACACTTTTATCCAAAGTGACTTACAGTTGCTACATATGTCAGAGGCTGCACGCCTCTGGAGCAACTAGGGGTTATGTGTCTTGCTCAGGGACACATTGGTTGATGTATCGCAGTGGGAATTGAACCCAGATCTCCCACACCAAAGGCACGTGTCATGTCCACTGCGCCATCACCACAACACTACAGTTATTCTCAAAAACATCTGTCTGCAAAATGTAACTACCATAAGACAGCAGAGGATGCTATTTGATCATAAACCCATAAAAGATCAATGGTAGATTGTGACTACACAAGCTGTCATGGCACCATATCAAGTTATAATCCAGCATGTTTAGTAGTTGTTTGTTAGTTTTATGTTTATACAAGACACAGTACAAACAGTAAAACGCTAGCAAGCCAAGTACATGAAGTACAGAACAGTAGGGAGGAGGGGCGTTCTCTTCTAAGGTACACATTCTATCAAAGCTATGGGTAGTAAAAAAGCCAATGCAGTGTTTCCTCTGATTTGACCGTGGCGGCCCCCCACGGCAACATTTCTGCCCCCCACGGTATCAGATGTAGGGCTGCATTGTTAGAGTGCATGTCGGAGAATAGCGCGGACACACGAGGATAACTAGCCAGTTGAGATTGTGTGTGTACGTCCTTGAGAACTGTACGTCGTATAACTTATGTTGTCGGTTCATTTAAGCCTGGTCTTGCATATTTAAATGAAGTTAACTGGTGATTTTCGTTGTTTGTATTCTTCACCTGCGAGCTAAATTGCACGTGGCTGTTGATTCGATAGCGATTGCTGAACGCCCTCACCCACGTTTGTATTTTAGGTGCATTATTTACATGCTGAAGTAGTTACACTGCATTAAGATGATGTAATTAGTAGTGGGTTGTAGTTGCTGACTGCACATTCTTTCACACATGGTTTGATAACGGACTTCTGGATTGTTTGTATGACAAGGAATCAAATTGTCTGATCCCATGGCAACGGTACCGACACAAACCGACACATATACGCATTGACATCATAATACATATACAGTACATGCCCATATAATCCTTAATGTAGACAATAATATAAAATCAATGCTCCAGTGTTCCTGCTGTCTGATCCAGATCTAACGTTAATGAAGATGGGATTGTCCAGGTCTCCGGTGTGTTCAGGTTAACAATCTGTGCTTGCACTACAGTGTTTTTGGAGTAGAATCAACTATTTGTTTTGATCAGTTTAACTGTACTTAGTGATAGACTTAATCTGAGCAACCACTTCCTAATGCTTAAATTAGGCCTGGACCTGTGAGGTCAGACGGCAGTAGAATCACTTCCTCATTCCATCAGCTCTCACTTAACTAAAACTAACCACACAAGAGGTGGGAATTACCCAAACAAAGGAGCCAGTCTTTTTAAATATCAAACAAGCTACCAAGATCTTGATATCAAAGAGTCGAGGATTTTTTTTCCACACTCAAAACATTTAAACACATTTCCACATGAGAGCTGCTCACTTTATCAGGGCTAACTGCTTTCCCCCACGGGTATCCGTGATAGCAGTTGTGCAGGGAAGGGAAAACAACTTTCGCTCTTGTCACCAGTGTCTTTGTTTCCTCCCCGGTCTCCTCTCTTGCTTTGCATTTCTCTTTATGTCTTTCGATTTCCGTTTGTCTCTCTCTAGGAGGTGTCGTTGCAGGATGTGCGAAAGGAGATCCGGTTCTGTCAGAAGGTCAAGCTGCCGATCATCGGAGTAGTGGAGAACATGAGTGGCTTCGTTTGTCCTACATGCAAGGTCACTGGCAGAGGCACATACACAGTGTTTTGCCAACAGAGTGTCAGACGAAAAACAATCTAATCTGATTAGGAAAAATCGTATGAGCAATAGACGCAGACATCTGGGCAGTTTTGCCAAAGAATCATAGGATACATAAAGCAAAGAGGAACAGTGGTTGACGGTTACTGTTCAAGCAAAAACAAGCTAGGACTGGCAGTTGCTTATCATCTTCTTTAATATGTGCTATCAAGATGTTTAAACAGGCTTCCCTTGCAGTCTGAATTGGGTCTAAACACAAGCTAGCACTGTGAACTCAATGAGTGCGTGACGGAGGAATGGTCTGTGTTTCAGACAGCAAATACACAGCCGCTTGGGGACGGGTTGCTAATTTGAACTGTAGCTGCAATGACTCTGTAATCAACATGGCATCATGACTTTGCGTAAACATACACGCCACTATCCTAAAGCCAAATGGCGTGTTATCTGTACGCATTTTGAGCTATCCGCGTGTATGTCTACGCTGTATACAGCGGATGTAAACATACACACCACGTGGCGTTGCACATGTTATCACGAGAACGTGTCGTGCTATCGCGAGAACGTCAAATGCGTGTGTAAGAAAAAAAAAGGTTGGGTTTAGGGAAAGAACATTGGGAAAGGCTTTAGTAACACTAAAAAATGAAAAAAAAACATGACGGTGACCAATGTCACACGCTTAAGAAAACAAACGGTTGAGTTTAGGAAAAGAACATTGGGGAAGGCTTTATTTAAAAAAAAAAAAAAAAACAGTTGTTAAACGCCACACGCGGGACGCGATATCAGCTCTCCTGGGTGAAAGTCCTGTGGTTTCTTTCTTTTATGGTGAAAACACGAGAGCAGAGGATATTAATTGTGTGTTTGCTGATAATTCTGCCGAGGCGGTTCGCCGCACGGTCGGTGTCTCTGTTCATCTGTTCAATCCTTGCCCTTATGAATGCATAATCTATAAGCTCTTTCTGTATATTAATTATTTAAAATAGCGTTTGTGTTTTGTGCTGCTTAAATGTCAGCTATTACACGGCTATTTAAAACATATGTCACATGGAATATGTTTTTTTCGTAGTAAAACTAACTCTGGTGGTGTGTATCTTGAAAAAAAAGCCTTTCAAAGTAACACGGCTTCAGTCTGTGAAGAAAAAAAAGTAGTTTAAAACACTATACAATGTGTCCTGTGTTTAAACCAGATGTTGAAAAGTGAGACGTTTATACACAATGTCATTTATTACAGACATATTGAAATGACATGGATGAAACGGACTACAACGAAACGAAAGATTATGATGGATTTCAACAATGGCCAGTTTTCCACTTTTCCATTCCTGAGCATGTATAGAGTAGCACAGATCCTATGTATTTTTTGTGTCCAGAGACTCCAAAAATGCTTACTTAACTTGTCCTCTCTTGTAGAACACGTCACAGATCTTCCCTCCCACCACCGGGGGCGCAGCGCAAATGTGTGCAGATCTAGATCTACCCCTGCTAGGAAAGGTACCTCTAGACCCGAGGATAGCACGAAGCTGCGACGAGGGCAAGTCTTTCCTCACTGAAGTACCTGACTCTCCTGCTGCTAAAGTCTACCTGAGTATTGTGCAGAGTGAGTGCTCGCAGGAATACAAACACTCCACAAACGCACACAAATACGCAAGCCTCTCTGAAGTGTGTTATGCCACCACGCGCGTCACATCTTGTAGATTTTGCCACATTAAAGGAAGTTAGACACGCATGCCGCTTCCAGTGAAGTCCCTCGTTATTTTTGATGACTGGATGGTTTACTTAATGTCCCAATTCCCGATTAATTCTAATGAAAGAAGAAGTGATTCATTTTATAAATGGGAAGCAGTCGCCAATAGGGGAAGAAGAAGAGATTAAAATTAAATAGCCATACTAAAAGATTGAGATTAAGTTGAGGAATTCAAATGTGGTTTGTATAATCGATGATCACAACAATGTGCAGGCAGTTAATAAAAAAGCAAACGCATACACTGACACACACAAAGATCTTTTATAGCAGGTGTATTTGTTTTGTTTGTGTCCTTGGAACTCACCATCGAGTACATCCAAACTCCCGTAGTTGTCATCGTCACCCTCGTCTCCTCTCTCCTCCGCCAGGTATTAAGGACTACTGTTCCAACCGTGTGACAGAGGAGCAGAGGTCTGCCTGAACTCCCGATGAGGACGGACATATTGGACCAGAACACTGAGAGGGATCACAGGTTGAGGGTGGGGTAGAAATGATTAACTACTGAATTAGAATCCCACCCACATAGGAAAGATAATACCATTAATAATAATCAGTCATAAAAAGACCAAAACGACAATGTGTTTCTCAATACTGTCAGCAATACACAGCCTCTATGTATGACAAGCCCATTGGTTCATGCTGAAGATGTATGCTTAAACCTACAACAGCTGGGCACTGTAGTTTGTACTAAATGTTACTCAAACAGGAGTAAACAGTGCATTTATTGGGGATAATTTTCAGCTGTGGATTAATACACATTTGGTGTTCGAGCGAGTGTTTCTAGCAGCAGGATGGGATTGTACTCAGGAGAGACCCAAACTAAACTGCAGGGCCCTGTTCTTCATGACAAAGGAAGATGTCCGTCAGTGCAGCAGTGGCTCGATGATTCTACAGCACAGAGGAAGTTTTATGAGGCTTTGTATTCAAATGCAATACTTCCTGAATCAATTTATTGTTGTTTTTGGTCCGTACATGGAAATACTTGACAATAAGAAAATATGTAGAATATGACCAGACTTATCCATTCATGTTAAAGTTATAGGTGGGGATCTGAGCAGTGCCAGAGACTCGGTCTGGTAGGGCCCCCACATGTCATGATGACTTGTGGTTTATTGTCTCTTTGTCCCGGAATCAGACCGCTGTGGTGCATCCTAAGATACTGAATATTTACAGTTCCTAGATAGATGAAAATAGGTATAGACTCTCCCTGTTGTGCTGTAGTAAAGGAGATGCTATTCAAACCTCTGATCATGTAGTAAATCAAGCAGCAGTGTCAAACATTTGACAATATCCTGCAAGGACATTTGGCAACCCTAAATTGTATTTGTGGATCCACCGGTCCTCACTGTCCATGGTTACAGTCAATCAAATGATGGTACCGTCAGTGGGATGTAAACCCTAGCTGATCACATCCTCTAAATACAGAGCACAGTATCATTAGCATAGTATCAAATTCTCAACTTCTCATTTGGTTTTCTCAGTGACTGTAACCATTCCACATGTGAAATGAGTAGTCTGTATAGAGATGTTAACCTTTCAGGCCATATAGATTGTTTGCTTTGTTTTCAGCAGGTCTAGTGAATATAAAAAAATTTTTATATGAAAGTATGAATTTGGGAGATCTACATAATTTACTTTTGTCTAAGATATGCAATCTCTGCATGTGAGGAAAATTGACTTTCTCATTTACAGGTCGGAGCCACTGTGTTCATACGTAAAAGCTGTAGGCAAAATGTGTATTTAGTTTTCTTTCAAAGTTGACATACGACTGGAATAACTCAGTTGTCCCTGATTTACAATTAAGATTTTTTTTTGATTAGATTATTAATTTCTTATAAAGCATTGGTTTAAACATAGTTTTGTGTAATGCACTTGCTTTAACTGACTTGTATAATAAATTACTCAAACATGGAATCACCATAAATCATTTATCTTTTTATGTTACCAAACTATTAATGTGGTATCCTTTTTCTTTTATCGGTTTATAAATCAAAGATTAAAGGGACTGTACTTGACGTTCAGCACATTAATATAGCAGCTAACACATATTTGCTATGTAAAGATATACTGTAGTGGAGTAATGACATCCTAAACTGAGAACCAAGTCACACTCCAACTGTGTGTCTCTGTTTTTTGTGTTGTTAGCCGGTCCGGCCGCTTGTGCACGTAAGTTTGTGTGTATTTGTTCGCTGAGGGCCGTGACACAACGTCAGTACTTTGCGAGTTGGGGAACGGCCTGTGAGAGACGTGTGGAGGCAATCCTAGACCACTTAATTTTTCAGTATTTTGAGTACAGCTCCTTTAATTGAGATAACATTGTCTTTAAAGGACAAATCCGGCACAAAATGAACCTAAGGGTTAATAACACGTGTACCGAGTCGACCGTTCTCTGGGATTTGTTTTCATGCTAATCGAATGTGACCAGTTTTAGCGCAAACCGCTAATTAGCTTATAACGCTAGTCGTCCGGGCACAGGTGAAGTAAAAAGAAATCGCGATTTCTACACCACTAACAAGGCTCAAAATAGCACCACAAAGTTCTCAATGCTTCGGTTTAAATGTAGGGACCCTCATTATGCTACCATTGAAGTGTGGTGTAGAAATCGCGATTTCTTTTTACTTTACAATCTGCCCCAACGACTAGCGTTATAAGCTAATTAGCGGTTTGCGCTAAAACCGGTCACATTCGAAAACATATCCCAGAGAACGGTTGACTCTGTACACATGTTATTAACCCCTAGGTTTCACTGCTAATGATATTGGCTATTTTCACAGTGTTAGTATAAGTTTTGTAAAGGCAGTTTTAGTACTGCCATGCTTGCTACCAAGTTTTATTTATGTCTATGAGTATCCTCGTGTGTACTTTGCTATACATGGCCGCAGTTCCTCCAGGGTTCACTCGAAAACACATGTGAAACTGCATCTGCATCCTGCTAACAGCCAAAACAACAGCAGCCACACAGTCAATGTGTTTCTCACGTCTTGGCTCTACTTTTATTTTATGATTGTGTTGGTTGCAGTCTGCTGAATTCTGACTTCGAGCAATAAAATGTTTTCCTCCATGTTTGGCAATTCAGTCTATGTAGAAAAATACAATAATTGCAAAAAATGCAGTCCGTTCTTTCCCCTAGAATACAAGCACAACAATTTCAAGGAATGAAAGACTAAAAATTATAATATTAATAACTAATAGATTATGATGCCTATGATTCAATACACAGGAAACCTTATACAGAGGGTACAAAATAGGTTTCTCGCTAAATAAAATCATGTTTTTAATATGGAAGGTTATTAACAAGATATTTGCACTGCCTTAAGAGTTCAGCAAAGCAGCAGTGTCTTCCATTGTTTTAAATCAACTGTTCTTAACACTGAAGAGCACCAACAGTAGTGGGTGTGGCTGGGGCCATTCAAGAAATGAAGCATTGTGTATATGAGGCATGGCATTTAGGCGTGCATTGTTTAGACAAACCAGTTCCAATCCCGACAATAGATTAGTATTTCTTATGGTGAGAGGTTTGCACACTTGAGGTCATGTAGGGACTGAAGGAAAGAGCATGCTGTGTATATCAATGCTTGGTTATGTGTAAACAGTTGTATGTCTCTGAACCAGTAAGTGTGTGTAAACCAGTAAGTGTGTGTAAAGCGTAAAATCGTGAAAATGGAATGGGTGAGAATGTAAAAAAATTGAACATGTATTTTCACTATTTTTGTATTCTTTCACACAAGAAAAATGTCCCTTAATCATTGATAACAATGACTCCTCAAACCAGATTTCTTTCAGAAACTCTTGTGTTCTTGTGCAACTTTTATTGTAGACGCTCAGTAATATGAAGTATTATAATCAATGCATAAATCACGTATTTATAAACAAATCTAGTATATATGTACTATGTCATGAGTAGAATATAGAAGTGTATGCTTTTGACTGTTAAAATGAAATCTAGCAAAATATTGGGCACCATTAGACAAAAGGATTGCTATTAATTATGCTTAATAAACAACGGGTTATTTTTAAGGAAGATTGATCTAGACAAATGCTCTCCTTGTGTACATATAAGCTCACTTCCTAATGCTATTGACATCTCCAGGCCATTAAAGTCTCTCATATACGGTACATTCCCTCACAAAAAGCTGCACACACACTTCCCCTCATGCCATACAAACACCTCCCTCTTTTAATGTGAACGCCTTCTGAACAAAAGCATTGTGTCCACTTAAAAAAAAACAACCTAAAACTCAATCATCTCTACTAGCAGCTGTCTTTTTTTAGACATTAATGTCCAGGGAGGAGACGTTGTCGTCGCCATGCCCCAGTTCGAGGAAGTTCTGGCCGGAGTGCGGCTGGCTCTGACCTGGGCCTCTCCTGCCGAGATCCGAGCTCTGCTGGAGGGTTTGGTGGCGGAGCAGATCATCTCAGAGGCCTATAGCAAGAGCTTGAGTCGCCACCAATTTACTGAGGGGATTGCACCTACAGCATGTAAACCAGGATCTGATAGGACAAATTCTAGAGGATCTACCATCCACTGGAACCTCAACCAAGATCAACTCAGCCAGGTGAGAAATTGTGGGTCATCAGAGTCTACAGAATCTGACCACAATCAGATCACATCGGAGTCTGTGTCGCCAGTGGATGAGCATGACAGCACAAGGTCCAGGCCAAAAAATCATCCACTATATGAATATCAAGTTATTCACGAGAATAATCTGAAACTAATTCAGGAATTGAGGGGGGGACCAGTGATGGACAAACACTTTCTTAATCACAGGCTCTCTTTTACACGGAAAGTATGTGACTACCCATGTGGGCTCGGATTAGATGATGAAATGACAGAACTGCTGCATAGTGAAGAATTAATGCAGAAGCAAGAAAGTGATAATGAAAGAATAGATGAGGGGAATTTGGAATATAAGAAGGAGTGGTTAGAGAAGGTAGAGGAGGCAGCTCGAAGGATAGCAGTCCCTCTGTGGCAGCACTGGGATAGAGGACGGAGGATGTTGCTGCCCCTAGTTCCTGGTATGACTGCTCGCTGTGCAACAAGTATAGACAAAGTGACAGACAGTGAAGCACAATGCCCTGGTTTAAATATGGAAAAGGAAACGGAGCTTACAATTGCTTGCAGGACATTAGATTTGTACACTGACAACTTTAAGTGTACAGAGGCGATTGCAGACCCGAGCTTCACGCTGGATACAGAAGGAGCACAAAAAGGCCTCAGTTTATCTACGTGTGACAGTGTGCCGACAACTGCATTGAACACGGATCATTTGAATATTTCTGGAGCAGAAAGAAATGCCTCACCTGTTCAAGCCTGTGTAGCTACAGACACAAACAACAACATCACAGACAGGCTGGAAGGCGATCTGGATGTCTGCTGGGTAGCTGACAGGACAACAAACACAACAGAGGACCTGCTCCGTTCGATGGGAGGTGCACAATGTGGCACAGATGCAGGATTGACAGAAGACATTGCACATTTATTTTCTCCCTGCACACCAACAGACACTCCTGCTGACACACAAGATCACTTGTTACACTCCAGCACAGATCACAGCATGACATTAAACAATGTAGAACATGTTTCCAAGGCTGCTTATAGTACAAACATGTGCAGCACTGATGGCAAAACAGACTTTCATGAGTATAAAGAAGATGAGGAGAGGATGGATTCACACTGGGGTAAGTTTGCACATCATCATCATATCATGTCCCCTTTTAAGTCTGCTGTGTTTTCTGTTCTTCTATCATCTCTTTAGCTCTGACTGTTTATATGTACAGAAATTGTCTGGAATAGGAATACTGTCACTATAGCACTGACAGAAATTCTTTTTATGTCCAGGATTTCTAGGTGCTTTACATTTTCCCTTTCATGCTTTCTTTTGTTTATTGCTGTTAGGCAAATCCCTGCAGGATTTGGTAAAAAAAAGAGGCATGCCTTACTTTCAGTTTCATTTTCATTTTGAGTTCTTGCCAGGCTGCAAATATTTTCCAGTAATGTGGCACAACAGGGTGGGCCCTGCCAGCAGCGGACTCAGGCTGTTTGGGGGGCAGGGGCGGAAAACAAAGTGTACCAGCTGCTTCGAGCACGCAGAAAGTTTTCCAGCATGTAAGGCAGCCTATATGGCACTGCATCATGTTTCCAAAATTTTAAGGCCAAACAAGAGGGTGCTTTATTGCATTTTCTTCAGTGGAAGAGCACCCTAGAGGGCATTTCAATATGTTTTATCTACCATAGAGACATCCAAGAGGGCACTTTTGCTGCCTTTTTTTTCGAACATGGGAGCATCAAGGGGGTCGGTCTGCCCCACCGAGTCCACCAGTGGGCTCTGCCCTAAACAGATGCACCAAAAAAGAGCTTTGTTTTTTGTCTGTTAGGAGGACAGATAATATTATTATATATTAAATATTGTATAAATATTAATGCCAATCTCACATCTATGCTGGCTTCAATATTGCACCTAGTTCGAACTTGATAAAGACAGAGAAATTAAAGGGGGGCACAGGGTTTCAAGGTTTAAACAGTTGATATGTTGTGTGTGTGTGTGTGTGTGTGTGTGTGTGTGTGTGTGTGTGTGTGTGTGTGTGTGTGTGTGTGTGTGTGTGCGTATACGCGTGCGTGCGTGTGTGTGTGTGTGTGCGCGCGCGCGTGTGTGTGTGTGTGTGTGAGGACCCATTTATCTGTCCTGACTTGGAGTTCTACCAGGTTATTAATGTTTGACTGTAGAAGGGTTGTATGGTTCAACATGAATCAACACACTGATTACGTGGAAAAGTCCTTCCTTTACCCCATTTTATCTAAACTATGAAGCAGACCGGGTTAATCCCAATAGCCTACTGAATAAACCAAAACTTATATTGCAAAATATACTGCCAAACCTTTTTCTTCAGAAATAATGTGTGTGTGTGGACAACACACACACATTCACACACACACACACACAAAAAGGTTTGGCAGCATGTGGGCATACTGGTAATAATGGTATGATGGTATGTGTGTAGCAGCAAGGCAAAGCCTAATTGCGATTGGCATTGATAAACAGGTAGGCCAGGTACTTTCCACTTTAGAGCTAAAACTCCCAGAGTTTCCTTGTACAGACAGCTAAGGGCACCTTGATGGAGGAAAGAGTGCTCAAAAAAACTAAAGATGGACGTTTGTGTCTGTTATGTAGCATACACTTATTGAGCTTATATTTTTATTTCAGAAAATAAATAGGTCCTTATACATAAAGGGAAATAATGGAAATAAAGGGAAGTGTAATGAGCTGACCTGGGACAGACCACTCAATAACAATAATATAATATGATAATAATATCAATATCCTTAGATAACTGAGACTTCATTTAAAATAAAAGTACATACACAATATTGTATAATAATAACTAAACTGTGTCAAGAATATGTAGGCTATAGAAAGGTGAATTTTGAGCAGCAGTGGAAGAAGTACTCAGATCGTTTACTGCCGTGCATTTGGGTCCAGAAGTTATCATATAAATATAGTGGAGTCAAAAGTAATACCGTATTTACCTTTGAGATGTAGTGGAGTAGTATAAAGTAGCAAAAAATGGAAATATTCAAGTAAAGTTCAAGTACCTCAAACTTGTACTTAAGGAGAGTACTTGAGTGAATATACTTAGCTTAGTTCCACCCCTGCTTTTGAGTCAGGTAGTTTGCCTTTGATTGATCGGGTCATAATCAGTAACACATTGGTTGATGTGGTAAATTACAGTTATTTAGGTTGTCGCTTTGACTGTGCTCCATCACATCAAGCCTACCCACAAAATCTGTATTCAGTGATTATGGGCTTTTACAAAAAAAAACCTTTTCATGAAAGCAGTTACATGAAGATCTAAACCGAAACTGCAGTCGGTTCCAGAAACAAAACGCTGCTGCTGGTCCTTATCCGAAC
Organism: Zingel zingel; assembly: GCA_023566125.1. Classification (NCBI taxonomy): domain Eukaryota; kingdom Metazoa; phylum Chordata; class Actinopteri; order Perciformes; family Percidae; genus Zingel; species Zingel zingel. The sequence continues at coordinate 6,054,210 of CM042325.1, read as the reverse complement.
CGCCTCATCCTGGCGTGTGTACAGTAATTGTTAGTCGAAGTGAAAGTAAAAGCAGAGAAGCGGAGTAGGAAGGTGCGCGCCCTGACTATAGACGCTTTAGGTCATCTGAGGATATATGTAACGTTTGATGTACACACAGCGCCTGGGAGTTCATCGCACTGGGAACATGCAGCAGGAGTTCAGCGGATCATCTAATGAGGCTGGTCCGGCAGGTAAATGTTATCATGGTTCTGATGGGGCGACTTAGGCGCGTTTTTCCGAGGTAGGCACGCATAGTCAAGGAAAACATGTCGGAGGTGTGTGGGTTGTGTGTGTGTGTGTGTGTGTGTGTGTGTGTGTGTGGGGGGGGGGGGGGGGGGGGGGGGGGTTGTTGATATATGAGCTCCGTTATGCACTTGTTGTGAAGTTGTTGTTTTTTAACTAAATTACGCACATTGATACAACTTTGAACTATGACTTGCATCATTAGGTAACCAGCATAAAGAAAATGAAGTTTTTAAAAATGCTTTTTGCTATCTCATATTGTCTGCCTTTAAAAAATCTTAATTATACCCAAACTTGAAAATGATTTCGATAGTGTGGTGACTTTTACAAAGTCATGACCTGTTCAGATACCACAATAGGCTTCTCGCTTTCTAATGTTTTGTGAGACGTTTTGCGTTTACGCTCCAAACTTACGCACGTGTATGGTGGCTCTACTCCAACGTATCCACCATGTGTAAAATAGTGAATAAGTAAATGAAATGAGAGCTCGTTGTCAGGTGAAGTACCCGTGAAAACAGTTTATTTGTGGGGGACTTCCAGGAAATAAAAGAAAGTGATTTCTTTTCTTAGAATCGCATGCTTCTTTGGCAACACCAAACAAATGCATGCCAATACGCGGCGACCTGGATGTGTGTAGGAGCGTGTCTCGAACTTGTAGTAGCAATAATGAATTTCACTCTTTTTTTTTTTTTTTATTTTGCTTTCTTGGAGCTTTTCTCACCCTGACCCTGTGTTGTGCTGCATGTAGTTGTGTGCTTGTATTATTTAGGTAGTTGCTGTGACAGAGCATGCGACATGGTGTTCTAGTTCCTCATAACTGAGGCCTTTTGTTTTCCTGTTATCAGGCAACAAGTCAGCCCCACTGCTATTTTCACTATATTCAAAATGGGCTAAAATAGCATGTGCAACTGCAGGGCTGTAGCCAGGTTTTTGAATTAGTGAGGTCCCGATTATTTTTCTTTTAATGGAGTGTATTTATTCCATTTCTGGACGAGCAAAATTCAAATTACACTCACAAACACAACCCACTACACACAAACTTATTATCTATAATGAAATGCATACAGAGGGACCTGTTGCCAAAATACTTTTTTTAAAGCTGCATAATTTGCTATTTTATAGTTGTATTTCCTCTTATGTCAGGATGACTAATTGTACTCTTTACTCCACTACCTTTATTGGTAACACTTTACTTGAAGGTATCGACATAATCATGACATGACACTGTCATAACTATGAGACAACACTGTCATAACTATGACACAACATTGTCATAACTATGACACAACACTGACACAACATTGTCATAACTATGACACAACACTGTCATGAACGTGTCATAAACGTTATAAACAAGCCATGGATGGATGACATTACCAGAAGATGTATTTGTCATGACAACTTGACACTACATTTCTTTGGAGTGTCCTTATTAAGACAACTTGACATTAAACAGGATGACATTATGTCAAGTTGTCATTACAAAGACATCCCAAACAAATTTAATGTCAAGTTGTCATGACCAAGACAACTTCTGGTAATGTCACTTTGATTAATGTCAAGTTGTCATAATCAAGACAACCCAAACAATGTCAACTTGTCATGACAAAAAACGAATGACACTTAATGTTGTGTTGTGTTAATGATGTTAATGTTTAAACGTTTATGACTTGTTTATAACATTTATGACACGTTCATGACAGTGTCATGTCACGATTATGTCGATACCTTCAAATAAAGTGTTACCCATTTATTTGACACTAATAGTTACTTTTTACATTGAAAACCTATGATATACAGTACTTATATAGTATGATGCAGTACTATACTAATCTACCCAGTAGTATACAAAGTATCTCAAATTGGCTCCACATTGAAGAACCACAAAATCAAAATGTGTTTACATGTATTTGTTACTGATAAAATAATATTCTATAAAAGCATATCACTTTGGGCGCCCAGATAGCTCAGTTGGTAGAGCGGGGGCCCATAGTAGAGGTTTACTCCTTGACGCAGAGAACCCAGGTTCGACTCCGACCTGCAGCCCTTTGCTGCATGTCATTCCCCCTCTTTCTCCCCTTTCATGTCTTCAGCTGTCCTGTCAAAAATAAAGGCTGAAAAGGCCCCACAAATAATCATAAAAAAATTAAATAACATATAACACTTTGAAAGGAGCCATTCTGCATAATGAGTGCTTTTACTTTTGATAACGTGCTCATGTAGGCCGGTGGGGTGGCCCGGAGTCTCGCCCGCACAGATAGCTGTCGATAGCTGCCAGTTTCAGACGTTTTCACGTCATTCAGAAGCAGAGAGACTGTGGGTTTTTTTTTTTTTCTGAAATAATTACCAGTGACCTCATAGCTGGCTACGGCTATGTGCAACTGGTGTATTGTCTTCACAGCAGCTGGTATGTTCAGTGTAACAGGAAACTTTGATGAAGTGGTACACATTCAAGTTTTATTGATTCTCACACAGGGTTTAAAGTCCACAGCTGATGCAGCAGGTCTGTGTTTTGACTGGCAGTCAGAGTTATGATGAGTTATGTTTGGTAAAGGAGGGTGTGTGTGTGTGTGTGTGTGTGTGTGTGTGTGTGTGTGTGTGTGTGTGTGTGTGTGTGTGTGTGTGTGTGTGTGTGTGTGTGTGTGTGTGAGAGAGAGTAAGCAGGGGGTGACTCCACTGGTTGCAAGTCCATTTCTATAGAAGTCTATGACCCTACTTCTCACTTGATTTATTACCACAATAAACATTTTGATAATAAGGTATTAAATGATGGTCCTATTTGTTTAAAAAATTAAAAGATAAAGCAGAGATAATGCTTTAGGGCGTGGTTACACGCCGACCTGTCAATCCTGCTTAGCAATGCATATCAATGTCATGACCTGGCTCAAAGGTATGACAAAATGTGGAGAACACACGTTTGCTCATTTAAATCAAATTTATTTGATAAACAAAGGTAAACATGCCATCAGTTTATCAGTGTGTAATGTATGGATGTGTGTAGGTGTAGCAATGTTAGAACGCAAAAGTAACTCAACCCAAAGTCCAAACAAACCAAGCAACTTTGAGCAACCTAGGCACTCCTATTTATGGACATGTGTGCAATCAGTTCATCCAGGTGTCAATCATCAGTCCTTATTAGCCAATCCCCAGATCCCAGCAACCAAAGGGACTTAATAGACCTTTTTCACGGCAGACATGTTGACATGTTGACATGTCATAGTAGGAAAAGCACAGGTGTATTCAAAACCATTAATGATGGCTGCATTCCACTTAGGAGAGGCCCTGGTGTTGGGCATGCTGACTCCCTGAAATAGCTTACTGGGACACTTGATGGAATAGAGCCATCATTAAGGTTATTAATTTCAGCTGTGCTTTTCCTACTATGACAAGTCAAAATGTCTGCTGTGAAAAAGGTCCATAGGTCTTGAGGCCTAGGAGCCATCACAATGGCACTGTGTACAACGAAATAGCCGTGAACTAGCTTTAATTGCTGTATCGTGATATTATCGGTATATTGAGCCATGTATTGTGTATTGTGAGATACCCTGTGATTCCCACCCCTAAAAACCATGAAGAATTCTAGCTAAATAGAGGCAGATAGGGCAGGGCATGGCTTCACCATCCTAGGGAGTGAAAAAAAAAGAAGGAAAATAAACAATTTGCACACCGGAACCCCTCAAATATGGACCGTTTCCCCTAGAGGCTAAATTGTCTCAAGATTGCCAACGACCCAGCTAAATGGGTAATGGGCCATCCGAAAATGCAGTGTTTTGTTGTACACAAATGAATGACAGCTTTTTGGTTCCAGCAGTGATTTAGTCTCACTTCCTGTTCAAGTTTCAAAGCTTATTCTATACACTTTGATATAAAAAGTTTGATATACAAAAATAACATCTAATAAATATGGGTGTGTCTGAGGAATCACCATCAGAGTTATATCACAGCAGACAACCACAGGACACATTCAAATGTGCTAAGCACTGAGTCACATTGCCACCCTCATATTTTTTCACTATAACTCTGTTCTGAGTTAAATTGAAAGAGAGTTAAAAAAAAAAGGGCAGGGAAATTCTTTCAACATTACATGTTTGTCCAAGATGAAGCAGACAGACTGACATCACTATGTTGCAAGTCAGGGCCAGTCTCAACAATCCTACATCGAGACAAAATAGCTATCTACGTTTACCACCCACTATAAAAAGTTGTAAAGTTATAAATTCAATAAAGACTGCAATCAAACAAAGGATGTTTCAGTTCATGGTCTAACACCTAAGCCACAAGGTACCCCTCCAGTCTTTAACTGTTAAAACTATCCTGTTCTGAATCATACAGATTGACTCAGATAATGCATTATTGATTATGACCAATGCTGCAGTATACTGCAGTATATTGTATAGTCATCCCAAAACATGTATCAGGTGCCTATCAAGTCAAAAGAAAAGAAGATAAATAGATGTTATTCTTGTATTAGGAGTAAAAGAGAAGGATCTTTACTTACAACTGTCACTGTCAAAAGTTAACTTCAAGAATTTTGATAAGACCTAGGATTGTTATATATGGATTTGTTTGTTTGTTTCTTAGAGGTGCAGGACTACAGCACATGGTTTAAAAGTAAAGTTGCTTTCTTGTAAACTTTTGATTGGATGTTACAGCGCACTATGCATTTGTCAATAAAGTGGGACTAAATGCCCTTTATTATAAATTATTATATGCAGACTTTCCATTTATTTTGCTTTCACTTTGGCCACTCTCTTATTAAAGTTCCTTTATCCTTAAGTGCCATTTTTTGTCATTCTCTGTGTCTTTTATGTCTTTGTGTAGGGACAGGCTGTACACAGTTGTGGGACTATTGTGGTTTTATATTGAGAGAAAAAAGATGCAGTAATGCAAACACATTTTTTTTTTAATGGTAGCTCTTTCATTTGCTGCATGCCACCGGCAGCACATTCAGAGGATTACATTTGGCTCATGATTTACTTCTCTTTCTTCATGTATGTTTAAGAGAACCTTAACAGCAGCATTGTGTTTACATTTTTTTATTTAGAGCAATGAGGAAATTCTGAAACTTCACATGACAAGATGTGCAAAGCTTGATAACACAAAAGAACAGTTGTGGCTGCAATGGCACTTGCCAAGATATGCCAAAAACCCTTATCTGATGCTGTCTGTGGCACGCATTAGTCAATCAGTTCAACACAGGACTCAGGCAACTTCAACATAGCCTGGTGCTTTTAATTCTCATGCATCAATATCTTCGTATTATGCACTATAGTAGCATACAATACATGTATCACTAGTGACAATAATGTCACTGGTTTCTCCTTTGGTGTGTGTGTGTGTGTGTGTGTGTGTGTGTGTGTGTGTGTGTGTGTGTGTGTGTGTGTGTGTGTGTGTGTGTGTGTGTGTGTGTGTTATAGCAGGTGCCAAGATGCTTCACGTGGATCAGGACCCATTTATCTCTCCTGACTTGGGAGTTCTACCAGGTTAGTATTGTTTGAGTTTGAATGTATCATTCATATAGACTGTCATTTCATGTATGCTGTGTTATTACTGATCTACTTCACTACCTAGACAAGTATTTGCACTAACTGTATATGGACTCTTTACTATATTCAGCATTTAGACAGACAGACTGTTCGTGTTTACTGTGTTATTACTGATCCACATCACTAATTAGATTACAACTTGCACTAACTGTATATTGACTTCACTACTTCTCAGCATTTATATACCGGTAGACTGTCTATTTATATATTCGGCGTTATAACTGATCCACATAACTAACTAGACCACAATTTAATTTGCGCTATCTGTATTATGACTCTTTACTACATCTCAGCAGTGTTATAGATTGTCTATTCATGTATATTGTGTTATCACCATACCACTTTTACATAACCATCGACTTACTTGCACCTCACTTTGCGCCGGCTTTGAAATGCCTACTTAATCTGTACTTATGTAGCCTATTGTATTCTGTTTTCTTGTACTATATTGAATGTGAAACTGTATGTTGTCTTGTACGCTTACGCTTTTCTTGGTCAGGTCGCCATTGCAAATGAGAACCTGTTCTCAATGGCCTACCTGGTTAAATAAAGTTTAAATAAAATAAAAAATGACCTGTCTAGACTGTAGAAGGGTTGTATGGTTCAACATGAATCAACACACTGATTACATGGAAAACTCCTGCTTTTACCCCATTTTATCCAAACTATGAAGCAGACCGTGTTAATCCCAATAGCCTACTTAATAAACCAAAACGTATATATTGTAAAATATACTGCTAAAGCATAAAAGGTAATATAGTACGGTTAACATTATTTATTGCATCAGGATTACCACCGCCAAAAACTGTTGCATCACATAAAGCAATAGAGATGTTAATTGATGGAATTACTGAATCAGTGAACTAATGGGCATGTTCAACAGTAACAGTACTGTAACTAGATCAAGTAAAGCCACGGAGACATTGAAAAGTTGGTCTAGGATCTGGGCTAAGGGGAAGAGATATTTAAACAACACGGGCATTGTATGTACTGGTTTTATTAGTCTACTCTAGTAAAAGAAGAGGAGATGAAGAAGACATTTGTTCTTTAGAAAATGTTGACAGGTAGTGTTCTCTGCCTCTATAACCACATCCATCCCTCTGATCACCCACCACCAAGTGTGCAACTTTGGCCTTATTATTACATCCATCAATCCGAACGGTTTCAGCTGCATATCTGAGTCAGGTTTAGGGTAGCAAAGTAGCCCAGATATCACCCCATATGGGTGCAGTAGCAGCTGGACCTCGAGCTTGTTGTGCTCCTTCTGATCATTCGGACCTGGTTCTACCGTAGGAAAAGGGTCCACACAAAAAAAAAACACGGAACTATTGTCTTGATTTACACTGATAAAATGTTGGTACTTTTGATATAAAAATCTTGTAGTCCAGTACAACTCAAAATACGTAATCATGTGGCCGGGTTGGCTCAGTTTTTTTAGAGCAGGCGCACATTAGAGCTTAGATCGGGCCCAAAATATCAAGCCCGACCCTACCCGAGCCCATGCACGTTGCGTCCGAGCCCGGCACGGCCCGATACATTAACTGTAATTAAGAGCCCAAGCCCAATTTAAACCCGACATTTTTTTAATACGTGGGCCGTTATAACTGACGTTCTCAACTACAATTCCGAGTTGTATCAAGGCAGCAATATAATCAAAGCCCTGGAACCATATAGGAGACTTTCTTGTCTCGATTACCTAATTAATACTGTCCTTCGCCACGGTCTGCATGCTGACACACTGGCCCGCAACAGTGCTGCAGATGAGGGAGACACGATGTAGAACAGTTTACCTCACACTCAAGTCAGTGCAGGACATCCACCCAGAGCTACTTGAGAAGCTGGAGAGGCATAGCTTTCTCCCCACCGAATAAGGCTAATAAAGTAATGATTAAAACAACACAAATACTTGGTCAAGGGCCCGGCCCGAGGATAGCGGCTGAAAATATCGTCCAGTTGGGTCGGGTCGGGCTCGGGCAGAGAATCTAAACTCTAGCGCACATATACTGAGAGACGTAGCTATGCCTCGACGCAGAGGGCCAGGGTTCGAGTCCGACCTGTGACGATTTCCTGCATGTCTCCCCCCCTCTCCCCTTTCTCACCTAGCTGTCCTATCGCTTAAAGGCGGAAAAGCCCCAAAAATAATCTTAAAAAAAAAAATGGAATCATAATTGAGACTAAGCAACCCCAGAAGCAGACATTGAATTGTGAAATTTAAATGGTTGATTTTCAAATATGAATGAAAAATAGGAAAACAAACTGTTGCAAATGTTTTGTCTTATAATGCCCATTGTTTGTGTTTTAGATGATTTATCTGAATACTTAAATGAAGATTACGTTTTTGCGGGTAAGTTGCAACCAAACGTCTGCCCACATATTCATTAATTACAGTGAGCAGTATGTTATAATAACACACTTATTAATGGATCAAATGACTAACACATAAACACACATATTCAAGTATGAACGCAAAGGTGATCTTTTGTCTAATTCCCTGTACACTTTTCCTCACCTAGACCCAGAAGCGCTCTTTGACAGTCCATTGCTGAATTGTGAGGAAATCAGCACCTGCAGTAAGGAGCTCTTCTTTTGTTATTTTGCAGCTTGTCAGTACCCAATCCGTGCCGCCTGCACGATCCGTTCTGCGCATGCGCAAGGTGTTCATGCATGCGCTGTTGTACGAGGATTTACGCCACTGCCCGATCTGTTCCACGCTAGCCTCCAGTCGGCTAACAGCTAGATTCAGTCTAAAATAACGTTAAGTCAAACTTAATGGAAAAAGCAGGCTACAGCTAAATTAAGACTTCACAGTCATAACAATAAAGACAAGTATTGAGTGATTGTATTTGCTGACACATAAAAGGCAATACAGAAGAGTAAATGAGGAAGAAAAAGGTCTAAAACTTTAAAACAAACATGTTTATACACAGTGGACAGTGGCTGAAAAATGTATACAGACACACTGAAACATAGATGGAAAAAATACTTTAATTAGTTTTTTACAATGTGTTATATATTAGTTCATGCATACTCCATATAACATACAAAAATGTTTGCAGTTGTGTCTGTGAGGCCCCAAACAGCAAGGATGTAAAGCCAATGCCAAAAAACAACAACCAAGGGTTAAGAATTCATCTCATTGGTGATATTTCAAGTTACAGTTGCCCTAGGTTTTACCCTGTCTACCACTTACGTTTTCAAATCTCAGAGATGTTTGGAGAAACATGCTTCACTGCCCTGAAATACATGGCAATCACAACCATTTCTGGTTACCGCATCAATTAACTGCTTCACTGACTCTTTTACTTCCTTTTTTCACACACTTCAGGTGATCTTCCCATGGCAACAGAGCTGCTCTGCCCAGATAGCCAGCAGCAGGGACAGAAGAACAAAATAAAAAATAACAGGAGCAAAAGACCCCGAGGTACGTCGTTAACCAGCTGCTAACTAGAATCTATACTGCAGCTCAGCATCTGCTCAGTTGTGTGACACTGTCCTGTGCACCCCATTGCCATATAAAAATAATTTTAAGATTACAGCCACAACATTCTGCAAGCCTGAACTAAAGGCAAGTTTACATGTTCTATATTTCTCCTCTCCAGCTCCCCAATCACAACGGTGCACTGATGAGAACACACCATCTAGGCCAAAAAGGCAAAGAGGAGCAGGTGACCTACCCAGACTGGCTGTTTGGTTTCTGTCTGTTAACTATTTAAGACCTGGCTTCAACTGTAGGACACTGTGAAATATATAACCTGCACAGTGTCATGTCCACCCACTAGCCCACCTGTGGCTAATGTTTTATCATTCTGCAAACCATGCTGATTTGCTTTTGAAGTCACTACGTGTTTGGTGACTGTTTAACCCTTGTGTTGTGTTCATATTTTTGTTATACGGCCAATGTTCCCGGGTCTGGTGGACCCATCACATTATTAGGCTTTTAAATCAATACAGCCATAACAATTTATGTAAAACTACTTAACAGATTTTTACGTTAGTGTTAGGTGGAGTAGGGGAGAGTGGACCCAAACGCAGGGAGAGGCAGGCAGGCAGGAGAAGGTTGAAGTGGAGGATTTATTGGTCAAACACAAAAACAAACCAAGGGAGTCCTGTGAGCTGACGCAGGCAAAAACCAATTCCAAAACGAAGGAAAGGGAATTAAAAAAAAACATAACAAATTATAAAAAAACAGGAACTTGTGAACAAAGGGAATCCAGGGGCACAGAAACTGAGGAGAGCTAACACACACAACTAACAGGCAAGGATGCAAACGGACACAAAGAGAAGGCACGGGGATACAAATGAGGGCAAACGCAGACAAGACGAACTGACAAAAGACAAAGGAAACACGGGGGTTAAATACAACAGGTGAAGCACATTAGGGCGGGGCAGGACAATCAACCAAGGCGGAAAAGCAAAGTAAAACTAGACATGACAAGAGAGAAAACTGACTGTCAAAATAAAACAGGAAACAGAGACAACCGACAGGAAACATGAAATAAACTAAACACAGAGACTTGACACAACACAACAGAGAACACAGGAATTAACCAAAAAATGCACAATACACAGAACACAGTAAAGGCAGGGTAAACACCATAGACACAGAGATAACTAAACAGAAATATACAGAATAAATATACAAACACAGGGAATATACAGAAATAATGATACAGGCAACAGAAATATACAAAACCAGGTAACCAAAATGTCCAAACCATAACAGTTAGCTCAATTACCAATGATATATACATCATTTATGGTTCATTTATGGTTTTCCATTTACCCCTGTGAGATCACAGTTATGATCATATGATCATTTTTGGGTTTTATTGTGATAAAACAAGGAAATTAAATTATAAAACAGGTAAAAAAAAATAGAAACAAGCTTTTTGATCATTATTGGTGCTTATTTCTTAAAACCTAATCAGAACAGGTGAAAGTGCTTGAAATGTAACACTTTTGTAACTTTGTGTGGGAATAGCAGGTGCAGGAAGACAACATTCCCGCACACAGACATCTACGCTCAGACACGCACACATGCAGACGCACAAACACACACAGAGGCGCACAGACACATAGACACACACAGACACACACACACACACACACACACACACACACACACACACACAGCAGGCCCAGTTAGGAGGAGGACACAGTTAAGTTTCATAGCACCTACAATTACAATTATTACACTCGGGTCCAGTAGACCCGAACACCTCACATGTAATAGTTATGTGTAGGGGGGAGTGTACCGTGTGTAGTCATTGAAAATAAGTTATTTTTCATGTTCTTCACAGTAAATGAGCCAAGGCCAATGAGTTTGAATTAGAATAAATAATAAATAGCATCATTTTTCTTTAAGTAAACATTAAAAACGGGTCCCACAGACCCGAACACCTTACAAGGGTTAAGGCAGCCATTGTGTTTCACTCATATCAGTTTTTTAAAGTTATGTTATTGCTATGAGATGATACAGTGCAGATTTTTTCAACTCTTGCAGGACGATCAAAAACCAAAGTGGCTGAGCCAACTGTCACTCAAGGTAAGTTTCTAATGTTTGTGCTGTAAAATTATTGCAATCTGTAAAGGAACAATTTTTTTTTTTACATTTAAAGATGCAATAAGAAAAATGACTCTGTCTCGAATGTGAAAATTTGCAGTAATTCAAGTTACTGTCATTAAACGAATGAGAAAGGTTTGATCAGTATTGCTGCAGATATATCAATCAATGACATACAAAATATCAGCTACCACTGCACAGTAAAATGCTAATGTAATAGGTTGCATGCAGCTGTAACGTTAAAGAAAATGTTTTAAACAGACCAAAACACCCGAGCACTATACACAGTGACTTATATATAGAAATGACATTTTACAGACAAACCATGTGAGGCTAGAGTAGGAACATTAGACTCATGGGTTAAAGGGATGTTGGGTGGCTAAGCATGACTTGGTTAATTCATGGCTTTGGATGCACATCAAGTAACAGGAAGTTTAATTTTGAAGTCATCAGATAAGAGGTCCCACTAATGAACCAAAAGAAGAACTCCCACCTCACCAGACTTCCTGCAGATCAGTTTGGTGCTTTTTGAATGTCCGATTTTGTTCTCAGTGTCATGAAAACTCTTCTCATTCCAGATGAGTTGTTGATGGTTACTTGCTGTTGTAAGCCCAAGTGCAATTTGTGTTGTTATTCACTTGGAAGCTAAACTATCAATTTGTTTTCTAGTCAACCCTTGTTTCTGATGAAACTCGAGGTTAACACAACCTGTTGGCAGGGAAAGATGAGGATGTTGTCTCTGCTTTTTTCGCAGGCACTGAAGCAGGATCAGAGAGGAGTTTAGCAGAATCAATGGGCCCCTCCCCCACTCAACAAATCCTTCATATCCATCCCTCCATTCAGTTTATCACCATCCCAGACTCTCCAGGGTATCAGGTGGTTCAGACACTGAGGCTCTCTCCTCCAGTTATTGGACTTCCACTCCCCAACACACCTGCTACACCTAGGTTCATATTAGGTGAGTTAAGCATTTACATACATACATACATACATACATACATACAATGGTGATTGTGTAGAGGAACTAAAGACTCAGATGATGCAGTTTTATTTGCCCCGAAAACTGGATCATCAAGCTTCTTTTAAGACGTGTAGCCTAAATAGAGCTGTTATTAGCAACCACAGACCTATACCAAACATTCTGTTTGAATGAAACAAGTTGTCCACCAGCAACTTTTCATATTCGTCCTATTCTCGCTTTGCCAGACCTTCCTCCACAGTGCCGCGGAGGAGGGTCTGGCTAGTCCACACAGCATTCCAGGATGGGAGAAAAACGTGCTCTGGTTTATTGGCATTTCTTTAAACCAATCACAATCGTCAAGGGCGGTCGCAGGTACGGTGGCGCTGCAAAATAGCCTCGGGAGGGAACTTGTTTTGGTGGAACGTGTGTACGTTCAAAAGTTGTTTTAGTCGTGCGAGAGAAAACTCAGATTGGACAGATAGTCTAGCTAGCTGTCTGGATTTACCCTGCAGAGATCTGAGGAGCAGTTAAAGCAGAGAAAGCGGAAGGTAAAGAAAAGAGGTGCATCTGGCGGAATTTCTGGCAGCACCGGAGCAATCCTGGAAGTGGAACGTCGTGGATATAGACTATATTCGTCTAGATCCTTTTTTTGACAAAATGTTAGTCCTTGGCTTATTGAATATTATGCTGCATTTGGGTCGATTAACTATGTAACGAGATAGACTGAAAGTACTTTGTTTCTGTCAGGAATTATGTATCTGGTGGCATGCAGTCTCCCAGGGCTCAATTATTGGTCATCTTTGGTTTAAAGCTCCCAGGCTTTCCCCCAGAAGGAGTGGAACTCTTGATTTGGCGACTGCTCATGCTTGTATTAAAAAAAGGACAGTGACAAATATGCACGCCAATCCATTTAACATGCAACAGACTAGATAGAATAAACTTCCCAGAGGATTTGGCATTTGTTGTAAATCTAATTCCATATCCTGAACTCCCTATCTATGTCTGTGTTTTCATTTTCAAATGTTCTTTTACAATTTGTTTCTGTCTATTTAATTTGGGTTTTATTCTGTTAAATGTGTTAAATTCCTCTTTTAATATTTCATTTATTCTGTGCACTTTGTAAAGCACTTTGTGTATGAAACGTGTTAAACATATGACCTTGCCTTGCCCGCTCATGCATGTCTGTTAATTGTACATACTGAATCAACAGAACATACTCTTACCCCTATTTCTAATATAGTTCCTGCTGCTTCACCACCCTTCCAACGCCAAGTGCCACCCCTCTCCCCGAGTGAGTAAAAAATCTTTAAACTGGGATGTGTGTGTGTGTGTGTGTGTGTGTGTGTGTGTGTGTGTGTCTGCCAGTCTCTACTTCATGTGCATGAATGCAAAGATTTCATTCAGTGGTATGTAGAGTATAGCATTCAGATTACAGTTTTAGCACTGCCTTTTCAGCAACAACATGGAAAGCACTCTCTGCCAACTGTTGTATGTGTGAATGTAGTCTCTTAATTGTTCTTCTCTTGTGTTTGTAGTGGGCGGTGCAGTAGCGCCAGTCCAAATGAGTTCATCCCCACCAGGATCTCTGTCAGACACCGCTAGCAAAGCCATGTCTCACCCTTGTGCCTCACCCCTCTCCCCCAGCAATGGTGAGTACCAGTATCTGTCTGAGTTCTTTCTCCTTGTGTGTAAATCACTTTGTAGCGTTATTGCCACGTTACAAATATCTTGACGTGTTGCATTTCAGAAATGTCTACATGTAAGGAATCCCCTCTTCCTCCGTCTCCCACTGTCCTTGATATTCCATGTAAGTTAGCACATGATTTAATTCCCCTCTGCTGCTTTGATGTAAAATAAATTGTGAAAGTACAAATAATGTTTTGTGAAGTAGCAGGGTTGGAACTCAGTTGTGGGGGTTTTTTTCAGCGGTTGTAAAGGACTACATTCAGGAAGCCAAAGCACACATGAATCAAACCTGCCAGGATATGGGGTCAGACCTTAGCCTGACTTCTCACTATGTGAATGTGCAAGTGAGCCAGAGAGAGATTCTTCGCTCTGGAAAAAACACAAACAAAGACCTGGACAAGGAGCTGGTCATCATGGGAGATACAGATCGTCAAAAAAGCTTGTTGGGGCAGAGTCATGTAAGAGTTTCCCTTTAGTTCAATTTAAACATATATAAACGGTTATCATTGAGTGCTTTTTTAACACAGCCAAATCCAATAATATGATGTATGAATATTTTGATTTGTTTATATCACGAGGGAAACAGGTCAAAAACATTGTTGAAATCACTTGCTGAAAGTCACTGGTTACTATATGTTGGTCTTTTTCCACTCAGATCTTTAAAGGCTCAAATGGCGACAAACCCAGACGCTACATAATGCTACTCGGCAATGCTGGCATGGGAAAAACCACCCTGATCAGGAAAGTGTGTCTTGACTGGTCCAGAGACTGTATCCCACAGTTTGACTTTGTCTTCTCTTTAGACGGCAAAGCACTCTCTTTAACGGAGCCGACCAATAGCCTTCAGACCCTCCTGTTAAACCTTTCCTCCTTTGCCCCTACCTGCATGGACCCCGACGCAGTGTATGCTCAAATCCTTGCAGCCACTAAGCGTGTGCTCATCATTTTTGATGGGTTTGGCGAGTTACGGGACTATGAAATTCTTCTCCAGACTCTAGAAAAAGACGTGATATCTTCATTGCAGAAAGACAGTAAAGCACAGACCTACACAGTAAGACAGTTATACTCTGCCATCCTTCAAAGGGTCCTCCTTCCAGGCTGCACTCTTCTGCTCTCCACACGACCAAGAGGCACTGCCAGCCAGCTACTCCGGCGGACGGACAGCCTTTTGGAGGTTTGTGGCTTCACCCCCACAGACATAGAGATATATTTGTCCCAGTACTTCTCTGACCCTGGCCTCAGAGCATCTGCTTTGGACCGCTTAAAAAACTGCAGCTATCTACATCTCCTCTGCTGGAACCCTGGACTGTGTCGGTTGGTCTGCTTGGTTTTAGAACAATGCAAAGGTTTAGAGGTCCTACCGAGAACCTTAACCGGGCTCTGCCATCAAGTGCTTCGTCTGAAAATGGAAAAGGACAGTAGGAGCACACACTCGCAGGCGGAAGCTCAATCAGAAATATCTGTGCAATCAGTAGAAAAAACCCAGACACAAATCTCAAGTAGGTCTCAAGTTACAAGGGGTAACAAAAACACCCCGACGAAGTCCAGAGCGCAGGTTCGCACTCGCTCTCGCAGCCAAAGAGCGAGGGGGTCAAAAAAACAGGAGAAAGAGGAAGATGACATTGATGGAGAGGGGATGCAGAGTGTTGTCGGGGAAGTAGATAGAACAGAGGAGAGAGAGTTGCTGTCCCAGCTGAGTTCTTTGGCCTGGGATGGGGTCAAAGCAAACTCCTCCATCCTCCCCACAGGACGGACTGTATCTGCCAAACTTAAGGCGTTCGGCCACAGGACAGGGCTCTTCTTCTCTTACCATCTGAGGATGAGGCAGGTTGTCTCAAGTGGCGAGAGAGAGGGAGGAGGAAGAGAGGAAAAAGAAGAAATGGGAGCAGGAGAGGATGGAGAAAAGAGGGGAAACAAGGGGAGGACGGACACTGAAAACGCCGATGCCAGTGATGACCACATCCTGTTGTGGGCCAACCCTTTTCTTCAGAGTTACCTGGCAGGGCTCCATTTGTCTCTGTCAAGGTAAAAGTTTCTTGATTCATCAGAAAAAACTAGTCTTCGATTAGGATTATATAGATAAAAACAGATTAAATGAGAAGTGATTGTTTGATGAATTAGTGAATTGACCGTGTTAGGCTTTTAATCGGTCATAGTATCTTCTTTTTCTTCTTGATTGAAAATGAAAGAGCATATCCCTTTCTTTTTTTAATATAATCATATAAACATATCCCTTTCCACTCCCAGCCTTTTTTCTCTTTTACTTTCAGTTCCCCACTCTCTCTGTATTTTCCTGACTCTTTATTACTTTCTGTTTCCCCAGGACTCTAACAGACCGTGCTTTCCTCCAGACCCTCCCTTTCCAGTCAGGCCAGAAGGGACGTCGGCGACCACAAAGGGAAGAGCTCGAGCTCACTCAGCGATTTGCCGTTGGGCTTCTGTTCCAC
This sequence comes from Zingel zingel, assembly GCA_023566125.1. Lineage (NCBI taxonomy): Eukaryota > Metazoa > Chordata > Actinopteri > Perciformes > Percidae > Zingel > Zingel zingel. Next base: position 6,037,743 of record CM042325.1, on the reverse strand, counting down.
AACAGGACAGAGCTGCAGAGGCTTCACTCATACACAGAGACAGCCTTCAGATATATGGTGGCCGCCAAGCAGGCTTTAGTAACAAAACACCTTGAGGGTCTTTCCCATGGTGACCTAAACCCCGCCCAGGTTCTGGAGGCATGTCACTATGTTTATGAGGTTAGTTCCACACATGGTGATGGTAGCAGAAACAGTGGCAGCACGCAATTAGTCACTCACCTGGCAGAAAATCTCCCAGAAGTCCTGACATTTCATGGAGTTCCACTCAAGCCATCGGACATGTTCCCAGTGCAGAACATACTTGAAAGGGGTGGAACTAAAGGTAGACAGTTTTGTTTGGATCTGGAGGATTCTGGGATACAGATTTCGGGACTCAGATCTCTGGTGGGGCTCAAGAACATCAACACATACAGGTAAATGTTCCAATTCACAGCTCACAAAGCTGCTTGGTATTGATTGGGGTTGTTCCCCAAACATCGATTGTCCAATCTTAGCTTAGCAACCCTAATAAGGGCTGGTCTGTCAAGCTTTAGATTTTTTTCTACAATCCAGTACAGTAGCACATAACTAACTACATTTTAATACTTATATAATTCAAATAGAGCCTTGCATTTTTTGGCAATTTATTCCTTCATCACGGTTTGATGATATTCTATTGAAACCAATGTCAACCATTGGGTATCTTCTAGGGCATGCATTGCTGATGTCATCACCTTATGGGAGCAGTTAGAGCAGAGTGGCGAAGAAGGGCTCCTACAAGGGATGGTGTCCAAATTCAAGATCCACCCTCTGAAGGCCACACAGGTGTGTCACATAGAGCACTTGGCAAAGCTGGTGAACATACATATGCATAAAAAGCTGTCGGACAGGTAAATCACCCCCCACACACACACACCAAACACACACTCAGTTATACTTCGCAATACAAACTATGAGTTTGGCTACTGATGTGTGTGTTGTGTGTACTTGTAGTTCCAGCCAATCAGATTCCATCCTGGCCGAGGGAGTACCAGCTGTCAAAGAGCTACACAGGCTGGAGCTTGCGTGAGTAGACGTTTGAAATTGTAATTCATGATGACAATGACAATGACGATGACGATGACGACATTATCTTTCTTTGTAGACTTGGTCCAGAGAAAGGTCCCCTGGTTCTTCCCAAGCTGTGGGAGCTCCTGCCAGGTCTACATAACCTACAGCACTTAGAGTAAATATACACACCTTTACTTCTAGTTCTCTCTCAGTGCACGTATTCCTCTGACTTTATGTGTTTGTTTCTAGTGTCTGACAATCTCTCTCTCAATCTCTCTCTCTCCTCCTTCAGTCTAGAGAACAGTAAGATAGGGGACAAAGGGGCAGAGAAATTGGCTGATGCTTTAGTCTCACTTGGTTCCCTGGAGATACTCAAGTAAGTACAACATGTTACTTTCTCATGTCTCATCTTATGTGCAGTGTGTGTGTTGAACTAAGTGTTTACCCTCTCCTTCTGGTTTCTAGTCTGTCACAGAATTGTATAGGAGACCAGGGGGTGACAAAACTGGCAACCACGTTGAGGGCCCTGCCCAAACTGCACTGTTTAAGGTATATAATACTCACACACACACACACACACACACACACACACACACACACACACACACACACACACACACACACAGACACAGAAAGAGACATATAACTACACAACACCCACAGTGGCACATACTATAGAGACCCACATAATTTCACTTCCCTCTTTTCTCACTTTTTTTTACAGTCTCTACAGTAACGTGATTTCTGATGAAGGGGCGGAGAGTTTAGCTGATGTCTTGCCACACATGGCTTCGCTCACTAACCTGGAGTAAGACCATACATTTCACATTTTCCTTAGACATTCATGATTTCTGTGTGTATGTATACCTCTTCGTTTATTTAATGAATGAGAAAATCTACTGTGATATCCGTGTTTTGGACTGAATGTAATTTTCATCAAACCTTGAACAGACTGGTTAAAATGAACACACACACACACACACACACACACACACACACACACACACACATCAAAGGAGGAACCAGTAACATGATTAGGTACAAGTTAGATGCTAGTAAATGTTGATCAGCTGTATATGTTAATACAATGATGTGTTTTACATGGATTTGTCACTATAAGTAGACACAGTAGTACACATTGAAGTTGTTAAATTAATTAAAGTGTAAGCTGTTTTCTGTTTGACAGTGTGAAGTACAACAAGCTAACAGATGTTGGAGCTCAGAGCCTGGGAGCCAGTCTGAAAAACTGTAAAAAAATGAAGACCTTGAGGTAAGAAGACCTGTGTTTGTAATCATTGTTGCTTCATAAAACACAACCAAAAACTAAAGTAGTGTTATCTAATTTTCCTTCCAACATAATAATATTTCTTTCCATCACATCTTATCACAGGATGTGGAACCAGTGTATTCCATACGGAGTGTTTGAGAGACTTCAGCAGCATGACAACCGGATCCTTTTGCAGTAGAATAGAAACCTATACCACAAGGCTATGCACTTTTTGATCATGCATCTCAGGCGTACATGTTTACACTACACAATCCATTTTCTAAAGCATGTTTGTTAAAGAGAGAGAGAGGGAGACAGAGAAAGAGACAGAACTTTGACAGAAAATGCAATATTTTTGCTGCTTTTTTAACAGTTCATTTTACCAGATTCTTTCAAAGATTCTACTTAGTGACACACAGTAATACTTCATCCTTCAGCGTTACACAGTACTGCATGTGTATATTGTATGGGTTTGTGGTAATGGTACAAATTTAAGAAGCACATTTGCACTACTTGTTACTTGTCTTTATGCAATTTTGTCTTTATGCGTTTTTTCTTGCTGTATGAACAGTGTTTTTGTTTTCTCTCTTTCTATGACTGTACATTATACATTGCCTAACACTCACCTGGCACTTTAAAAAATAAAATGTTTCATTTGTCAGGTACATTATTTTCTTCCCTGTTTTTTTCACTGAGTTCATCGGTTCATTAGCAACTTTTCTCTTCCTTCCTAACAGGTTTCTGTTCTCTATTTTGATGCAAACTGACCTTTAGAGTGTTATTGTGTCTGAAACTGCATAGTTGATCACATTACTTTATTTGCATTAAGCCATTTATTTCCACCAAAATGTTAGTCATAAGCAGACTTTCCAGACAATTGTGATATCATGGTAAAATAAGTGGGGGAAAGTGAACTTTATTGACAGCATGAATACTTGGTTATCACTTGTGATGTTCCTTAAGGTGGCCTCTTTGTGACCTTAAGATGTCTCTTGTGATTTGTATTACCCTTTAATGGGCAGTTCTAACAAGAAAGTCTGTGTTACATGCTGGGGGGTGTCGAGTTTGAAAAGCATAGACATCTACCAGACAGGGAGGCTGTTGAGTAGCATTATGGGAAATGAAGGATCCAGTGTTTGGGGGGGGGGGGGGGGGGGGGGGGCTTGATCCATATTTGAGATTAAAATCCAATCCAACTTTATTTATAAAGCACATTTAAAACAACCAGGTTGACCAAAGTGATGGACATTGACATGATTTAGGACAGATTATAAACACACGAGTAACAAAGCGAACATTTAAAACAAGTAACAAACTGTAACATGAAAATGCAGAATACAACTCTCAAGCAGGTTTAAAGGCCAATGAATAAAAGTGAGTTTTAAGTCGTGATTTAAAAATGTGAAGGCTGGGGGCCAGTCTGACATGCAGAGGCAATTCATTCCACAGCCTTGGGGCCACGACTGAGAATGCTCAATCTCTCCTATTTTTGAGCTGCGTTCTAGGGACAACAAGGAGTAGCTGGTCAGTAGACCTTAATGACCTGTGATAAAAGCATGTATAACCCTCTCAAAATCAGTGGAAGATAAAAATGGCTTCAGCTTTGTAAGCAGCCTTAGTTGAAAGAAACTAGCTTTTACAACAGGAGTTATGTTTCTCTAGTTGAAAATCACTGTTCATCTTAACACCAAGGTTAAAAGTCAGGATATCGGAGGTTCTGATACTTTGGCTTGACAATGTTGTAACGACCACCCACTTCTCAGATTTGTTCATCAGTTCAAATATATGAAGTGAACAAAAATGGTGATTCAGTCTGATTATGGAGCTAGTTTGGGCCATGTTTGAACATTTGAAGTTTTGCATTTTGTCACGCTCGTCATAGATGTGAAACACTTCTAATCTAGTTGATTTTGTTTCAATATTGTGGCTATATAATTGATATGAGAAGGAAGAATACGAGCAGCAGTGACCGTGTAAATAGACAACACCATACTTGAATCTCCATAAATACAAAAAGAAAATAGTTGATTTAGATAAATGAGATACTATTAATCCCTGTACATTACTGATAGTTGTACATTACACACACACACACACACTTGGTTTAAATCTTGGTATACTGTACGGCTGCATCACAACAATCTCAAATATCACCGGTATGACAGATGAACTTTTTAACCCTTTCCTCAGTGAGAAACAGCAGGAGGCTACAGTGCATCACATCAGAACACATCAGGTAATGTCAGTTGTCAACCACAGAAATTATATTCCTGGCATACTCTGCAGATTTTAAATCAATCTGGAGACCAGAGGACTGCTGTGGATTTTCTTTATCAAGCCCCAGCAGCATCAAAACATTGCACCTAGCTCCTGCTGTTCTCTGGTGCACTAATGCTCTCTTGTGGACAAAATGTAAAGTGAGACCAAATAAACACACAACACGCTAACAAGTGAACAGTCTGAGATTACTTTAAAAACAATTGTTCTGTCAACTGCAAGATAATCAATGAACACACGTCTAAAGTGACAGTTGAAGGAAACGGCGAAAAAGCTGGTATTTGCAGAAAGTTTATTAAATACACAGTAGAAAATAAAACTCTGTTACCATCCATTGCTTATCATAGCATGTGCATGTCTGCAAAGAAGCAGATATGGAGGGTTGACACAAGCACTGGGTAAAGGCTGCATGTTGATCTGTTACAGTCCTTGGGAAGTATCATGAGTTTCCACTAAACTAAGATGTGAGCAGAGTGGATCAAAACCTGACCAGCAGTGTGGTATCAAGCCCGGGAAATGCCACAAACTTGGTACCTTGTACCTGCAACTATAACACTAGTGATTTATAAACAGTTTTCATACAGAAGTAAGATCTTCCCCATTTCACAGCTGCACTCGCAATTGATTTTCAGAATACGATTCACTGTTCATCAACAGCGAGCCCTTTCCTTGTATTGTTTCCATGATCTTTTTGATCAGATGCCATACATGCCAAACATGTTTTACGGTATTTTAATCAATATTAGTATCCTGAGCTTTAGTGTCACGTGATCTAAATGCTGTTTCAGATTCACTTTTATCCCACCCAAAAATAGACACACTGATTTACAAACGCATAAACAATCCAAACATTGAAAATGGCAGCACAACATATTGCTTACTGGTAGCCTTAATCCAGAATGAAGAAATAATTTGGTTATAAGTCATAATTAATCAATACTGGTTGAATTCTGGTATGAATTATTTGAAAAACAGTCTTGCGTGGTAAAAGAAATCAGCTTGAAAATGTAAATATTAAACTGCGCTGTCATCAGTGTTTTTGACAATCATATTTTAACATCCCTGTCTAGCATGTTTTTTTTTTCTTTTTCATTCATTTCACAATGCAGCTCTGTGCAATTATCTGGTTATATTTAGTGTTGGTGAAAACCCCATCTCGGTGAAAGGTTGTCAGGCAATGAAATCCTGGACTAAAGCTTGTTTAGACTATGACCAGTGCATGTGCAAATATGTTTAAACGTGTTTTGTCTCTACAACTTCAGTTATTTGGTGGACGACCGTCACCACATTGCAATGACTATTTTAGTTTTATTTTGATATTTGCTTATTCTGGTAGACAGGCGCTGTGAGAAAATACTGGTGCCTCTGTGTTGCCTCCAAAAATCAATGTTAGTTAATCAGATGGGCTATAAGTGCTCTTCACAGACCTATAGTATTTACAGTACCTTCAAGGCTTGCAAATATATAGTATTGAATTGCCTCATTGCTTGAATTCAGTTTATTATTGCTGCCAAGAATATACATTTTAACAGAATTCCAAATTCATAAACTGAACAGAAGAAAGTGTGATAAAACCAAACTGACAACTAAACCTTTTTAAAACACACAACTAATATCATGCGTCAAGTCTTTTCGGTGTCTAACACACATTTGTAACATTAAAAAACAAAAACACGAATTCAACAATTAAAGGATGAAAAAGTCAAATATCTGAAGAACTTCTGAGGTTCTTTTTCATGCTTTAATAATAATAAAAAAAAATAAAAATAGTTGTACTGTGAGTGATTAAGTATGCAACAGACCTACAGTGGACATCGTTTTCCAACTCTTTGCCAGTGCTTCTGAGATGTCACACTGCGTAGGACATCACGCTGTGACTGAAGCGGTTGGTTTTAATTCTCTTCAGCAGTCGAGTACCAGATCTCGCACAAGCCTGGGCAGTTGTTCAGTGTAAATGCCAGCCACATCAGGCTACTATCTCTGAACTGGCCGCAATTTAGACGATCTGAGACATGCTCCACATCTCTGGTAACATTCATTTTACATCCACAGGGATAACTTGTCTCTTTCCACTTAGAGCACATTGTGCTTCCTTTTTCTCTTTCATTGTGTCTAAAGTGAACACAGATGCCAGCGCTAACTTCATGATGTCCAATTGGAGTCAATTGCTATTAGAATGGCATCAGACTAGACCGACAGCTGATCTAGTGCAGAGAGCTCCACCCATGGGACAGTTGCTGATCATGTGGCCGGTGGTGCTGAATCTCTTCCTCAGGCGACCTTCTTTTAGAGAAAACCTAGATATTTGGCAAAAAAAAAAAATGACAGAATATCATTACCAAAACATAGCTTCTCTTACAACATAACATAAAAAGGGTGAGCTTTTGTGTATACAAATGTTGTTGCTCCATCAAAATAGTTTTTTTTTTTTTTTTTTGCTGTTTGCCCTGTGAGGTAACCACTGGGTCGAGTAGTAATAATGTTATAATCTTATTCTGACCATGAAATGAAACCAACCACACACACACACACACACACACACACACACACACACACACACACACACACACACACACACACACACACACACACACACACACACACACACACACACACACACACACACACACACACACACACACACACACACACACACACACACACACACACACACACCTGTGTGATAAACAGCATCCGCTTTGAGGCATGTTTTCCTCACATCACTGACCAGACTGTTTACGCTGGTCCAATCTGCCCCGGAGCTTTGCAGCAGCATCATCATCATCATCATCATCATCATCATCATCATCATCATCATCACTGCCACTAACATCTATCTTTCTTGCTCCAGGACCGCGCTGTCACTCAAGGTACCCCTCAAAAACATCCAGCTCGTTGTCCGTGTCGTAAGGGACAGAGGCCGGGTCGGACAGCACCCCGAGGTCCACCAGCGCCTGGTCCATATCCTCAGGCAGAAACACTATCCCCACATTCAGGACGATGTACTCCATCAGAAAGGCATAATAGAGGATCAGGACGTTCACAAAGAACAGGCCCAGATAAAACATATATGGAAGTTCGTCCAACAGCGATTCTACTGAATCTAGCTGGGCATAAATTGGATGTGTCATAGAAAAAAGAAGAAAAAGCCGTGGTTTGGGTTCTTGCAGGGCCAGGATGTGGCGGACTGGAGTTGCTAGTGTCACCACTAGAAATCTGTCTGGGGTGATGGGGCGTCCATTTCGGCTCGTCCCGATCTGCAAACAGTGATTGAGAGGCAGCTTTTAAGTGCTACATCTGTAAGGTACATAAGAAAACAACAGCAACACAACATTCATAGCTAAAAATAACCGGCAGAAAGTATCAAAATACCCCGTTAGCTAGCTCGACGCAGTCTTGACATTAGTTCTTTGGGTTTGCAGAATTCACGCCATGCCTGCTGGCTAGGGCTAAAAACAGTAGCATGCAATGCTAGTGAAAAGAAACGCGAACATTTCTAGAAGCAAAGTTATTTGGACTTTCTTGTATACCGTTAAACATCCGTCCGGGAAATACGAAACATTTAAAAATACACGCTTCTGCCGATGTTTTTACAGCTAACAGTCCCTAACATTTTAGCCAAGTGCATCAAAACAGTCCTGACCACAAAGCGACACCTGAAGCCTCGGCAGTTGATTGGCTCGCCGCTTGATAGGCTCTACTGTGATTGGTCTTTGAGGACGTGTCGCGTGCTTTAACAGTCACTGCTAAACGGGAAGTGAATGTTGTAGTTTTCCTCCACTCGCTGTTGTATGAAATGTGGGGAGAGAACAGCAACTCCCAGACAAACTACACACCAACCTGTTACGTAATGACCCCTCACCGCTGCTATCATCTTCTGTTTGCTAAGTAGCTATCTGCACGGGAAAGTGGGTGTAATGGATTGATTTGCGGACACTTACGTTAGCGAAATAACGTGCCTGTCAAAACATCTCACCCCTTAAAACCACAACCATGTTTGGCCGGTCACGGAGCTGGGTTGGAGGACAGGGGAAAGCGAAAAACATCCACTCCCTGGACCATTTGAAGTGAGTGGCTAACATAATATATGCTAACGTTATCCTCTATAACAGTTTGATAACGACTGTGTCAGCGTTATTATCATTAGCTAAACGTTAGTTGTTAACAGCTAAAATAACAGCACTCAACTAACTTAACTGTAGCTGTCCGGCCAGCTAACGTTAACTCAAATATATGGTTGCTGTGTCGTTTATATTCTGTTTGTCGAGGTAGATAGACATGTGAGCTATCGTTAGCTGTTAGCTTAAAGTGAAAATCCACCTTGAAACAGAGTTGACACTGTAACGTTACTAACCTTACCTAAATGGTTTTGGACATTAAGGCCAGTATCAACCATTAAGTATCCATACAAGCTGACAATCAAAGCATCATAATGTAAAAGGCCTGCACAGGTGTTTTCAATTCTTCTTGCTGATTAGCTAGACCTCCGCTCAGGTTAAGTCAAGTAACGTTAGGGGAGCTATGGTGGCAATTACCAATTAGAATGACAGAACTTAAAGTTGTCCCACCACAACAGGTGCAACAAATTAAACGGAGAGTGAGAGAGAAAATCCAGCTCAGTTTGCACACGCCCACAGAGGCAGTGTAATCGGGCAAAATAAATGAAAACGTGTGGGTGTAACTACAGTGTAGGGGCTTGAATTGGGTGGTTAATACATTACACTACCGGTATTTGGAGATGGCCCGTTCATTCTATATTTGAAGCTACCTTTGTAGGCTCATAGTAATAACACATTTATTTATTTTTTGACATCTAGATGGGTTTTATTTGAATATAGGTTGTTTCATTATTATGGTCTGTAGGAGAGCGTCCAGGTATATCTACATAACACTGCAGCTTTTACCACTGTTTTTTACAGCATCTTTCTTTCATTCATGTCTCTCTATCAGGTATATGTACCATGTCCTGACCAAAAACACCACAGTGACAGACCACAACCGAAATCTTCTAGTGGAGACCATCCGCTCCATCACAGAGATCCTCATCTGGGGGGACCAGAATGACAGCTCTGTATTTGAGTAAGTACCAGTCATTGTCAAATCCCTCGCCTGAAACTACAAATATGTAGCCTGACGCACCAGATGGTTTGTTAACACAGAAATGTATGAGAGAGATAGCTAAATATGACTCATAATAATTATAGCAGTGGGTATAATGGAATGACACGATGAACAGTAGCAATTACAGTAACAGTAAAGATAATGGAACTATGACTAGTAATAATAGTAGTAGCTGTGTAGGGCGTTGAGCAGGACCACAGCAGCAGTAGCTGCAAACCAGTCTAGGTGCCACCGAAATCCATGGGAGATATTTGCACGGGCAAAGTTCAACTTTGAAACTATTTCGTTTTCACTAACATTATAACTGATAGATGGATAACCATACTCCAGTTTACACTTGCAGGCAATTTAAGACTCCTACCCCCACCTTCTAAATGGCAACATTGCTAATAACTGATCCGTCATGCTGCTCTGAGCTCTGACTGTGAACCATTCAAGACTAAGTAAAACAGTACTTTAACATACTTGTGTGGAAAAATGCATTTACATTTTTTTTTAAAGATGTATAAGTAGGGCTTGGCGATATGGAGAAAATCAAATATCATGATATTGTTGACCAAATACCTCGATATCGATACCGCAACGATGTTGTAGTGTTGACTATTGGTGCTTTCACAAAATATTTGAACAATGACATTTCTGGTAAATAATCATCAGTAATGTGGATATAATGACTAAATGGGTAAAGGTATATAATAGAACAGTTACAACAGTCTGGTAAGTTCAGAAAAGTACATCACTTTACTGTAATGCAGCCTTTAAAACCAGGAAAAGACAACACTTATGCCATATTACGATATCCAAAATCTAAGACGATATCTAGTCTCATATCACGATGTTGATATAATATCGATATATTGCCCAGCTCTATGTATAAGGATGTAAAAAATATAGTTTAGAAGTAATTATTTCATCAAATAATATTCTGGGTAACTAAAACTTTGGTGTTTTGTAAGCCCTTGGACTGATGCATTTCAGTCACCTCTGGGAACTGCAGCTCATGAAACCATTGTCTTTTGTTTTTAATAGAAGCAGCTCTGCAGTTAGTGCTGCATGTCATCACTTCTGTTCATCCACTTTGCCACCTCTGGCTGTATTATATTATATTATATTATACAGGAAAACCTATGGTGCAAAGTACTGGAGTGCTCTTGTCTTTCTAAATTTAGTATTTCCTGTGATGTAGCTAGATTTAGCCAGTCTGAGATCAGGTCCAATTTAAATTAGCTTGACGTGATAAACTGCAAGGTGTTTTAGGGTGAAATTAGCATATATAAAAGTGTAGATGCACGTCACAAAATCCTCACAAAAATGATGGTCGAACAGTTTCCTGTCTTTCTTTTAAGATTAGTTGTTGGCTCGTTGCCTTTATTAGATTGTGTTAGTATTGATAGACAGGAAACATGGGGAGAAAGGAGGGTATAAATGCAACAAAGGTCCATTGTCGTAATCAAATCAGTGACATTGTGGGTATACGGTATGGGTCTTGACCACAAGTCCACCAAGGACGCTGCAAAAGAGAAATATTCTTCTTTTGATAATTCTATATCAGTCGCCATGAACTGACTCCTGTGTGTGTCTGTGTGTACTCTCCTGTATGTGTTCAGCTTCTTCCTGGAGAAGAACATGTTTGCGTTCTTCCTGAACATCCTGCGTCAGAAGTCGGGACGCTACGTGTGTGTCCAACTCCTCCAGACCCTCAACATACTGTTTGAAAACATTAGCCACGAGACTTCCCTATGTAAGTATTTAAATCAGCAATGGTTGAAGAAACATATGTATGTTGTGATGCAATGTATTGCAAATAAATAGCCCTTTAACATGCAAAACACTTTTTAAAATGTATTTTAGACTGCTGCTTGATTTATTTGTGTGGTGACTCATGGTGTGTTTTGAGGCTGTGGGGGTGTTGAGAACACTTCATACTGTAGTGCACTTACATTGTATTGAATGGTGTTTCTATTTTGTTTAAGAGTATTAGAAACATCTTACTCTATCTATACAGTGAAAGAAACCCATAATAGTTATAACAGGAGTCTTGTATTGGATTGCCCTAAATTCAACAGCATGTAGATGTGTACATGGTTTGTTGTGCATTTTGTAGACTAAACAATGCAAGGCATGTTGCACCGCCTGTCTTTGTTGGAATATACAATGCAGAGCAGCCTGCTGCATTTTTTGTTGTTGCTAGTTAACCAACGACTCAGTAGATGATATACTGCCATTTATGTGGTGGCCTGTTATCTTACATGAAGCAAGGTTTGCACGTAGGTTAATTGAGGTATTAAAAATCACAGTTATGGTATCATCTCAACAGGAATGAATAGTCTTTTCTTATGTTCACTGTACACGGCAGTCACTGCAGTAGTCCAAACCTCACTGTTGATCTGATGACTGTACAGCAATAATGAAAGTAGTGCAGTGAAGCTGTGCACTCTCAGCTTTAGGCGTTAAGTGTGCTTTTCTACAGTCACTGGGCTCCCGGATGGTAAATAGCAAGATTGTCAGGAGTTCACAAAAGGCCATCTTTCTAAAAACAAGTGCTGTGTGAACAAGCGTGATCAAGTCTCTTCTCTTCTCAGATTACCTCTTGTCGAACAACCACGTGAACTCCATCATCGTCCACAAGTTTGATTTCTCGGACGAGGAGATCATGGCCTACTATATCTCCTTCCTCAAGACCCTGTCACTCAAACTCAACAACCACACCGTGCACTTCTTTTACAATGAGGTGAGGCCATAGGCGCATGGGGGGTATTGGAGTGAAGAAAGAGGTAGCGAAAGAAAAGAGACCTGGAGGATCTTTCATTCAATGTCAAATACTTTTATCGTGCACGCTCTATCACAAAGAGGAAGGAAGAGACGAAAGATTAGAGTCTGAAAATTAAGGGAGAGAGTGATGAAACGGATAAGTAAAACCAGCGAGGCAGACAGATGGAGAGAGAGAAAAATGTCTGTTGCTTTAATTCAGCAACTTTACTACTTGTGATATTTTACAGTGGTGCACAAAACCAATGTCTTGTAAATAGAGCCAGTTATTTTGCTAAAAAATCCAGTAGCTCATTTGTCACTTGCATTTTTGTGCAAGTCGACATGTGTGCGTACTTATCAGGCTACTTCTATCCACCAGCCTTCAGCAGCACACTTCCCCTGTCAGAACATCAGCTTCCTGTGTAGATGGGTTGATTTAGCCGATATTGTCCACAAGTCATCTCTCTCTTTACCAGCTGAAACAAACACACACGTGTCAACGTTACCTTCATTTGCGGGAACCTTTCGTTTATTATAGTTATTATAGACCACAGTTTTCACGACCAAGATCTTGTTTCTCTGAAATTAAGTTTCAAAACTGTTATTCTTGATTTGAAACTATTCATAGAATATTGTCTTTTAGGCCTGTTGCTGTGCGTGTCTGTGTGTTGTAATAGATGGTAACGCCAAAGACAACTGACCACCTGATTAATCTCTGATGACGTCGTTGTTTCAGCAGTATCTGTAGTCCTTCCATTGGCCTGTGTGTGCTGGGGAAAGTTATTGGTGTACTGTCGATGGTAGCGTCACCCCTGAAACCAAAACCAGACCCAAGGTGTAGATCTGAGGGTAGTATGTGGTTAAATAACCTATAACTATTTTTTTTTTAGATGCATTTTCCTTCACTTCGTCAATTAACAAGTATAGTAAAAGCTGCCTTTTTAGAATGCAAAGGAAGACAATTTCTCATTTCTGGATTTAGAGTTTTAAGTAACTCAGCTGACATTTGGTCAGTCTGAAAGAAAACTATATTTAGAATACAAAAATGAACTCAATTGCAACCTTCTTTTTTTCACAATTTACAACAAGCATGTGTATAACTCATGTCTTACTTCATTTATTATAAGTAATATATATTTTATTGATTTAAAAGTTATTCTCCTCCAGAGGGTGCTATTGGATAGCTGAATACTTTGGCCACGTCTGTTCTGTCAGATCCACACCGTTACATTTTTAAGATCAGAGGAGTCACACTCTTGGTTTGGGTTTGGTGTCAGGGTCAAGGTTCTTTCATTAGCTGTCACCTCGGTTAGTTTCTGGCCCTCAACTGTGATTGGCTGGAGGTTGCAGTGACTGAGGAATGGTTGGGTAGAGGATAGAGCTGGGCAATATATCGATATTATATCGTGATATGAGACTAGATATCGTCTTAGATTTTGGATATCGTAATATCGTGATATGGCATAACTGTTGTCTTTTCCTGGTTTTAAAGGCTGCATTACAGTTAAGTGATGCCATTTTCTGAACTTACCAGACTGTTGTAACTGTTCTATTATTTGCCTTTACTCACTTAATCATTATATCCACATTATTGATGATTATTTATCAAAAATCGCATTTTGTAAATATTTTGTGAAAGCACCAATAGTTACAATTACAACTACAATATCGTTGTGGTATCGATATCGAGGTATTTGGTCAAAAATATCGTGATATTTGATTTTCTCCATATCGCCCAGCCCTAGTAGAGGATCAGGCACTGGCACAGAGAAAGATTACTGGAAGATGCGGAGCAGCCGGTTTGTAATACGCACATTTACTAAGTGTAGCATGCTACTATGTTAATACACGTTGCCCATCTAAAGTACAGTTAGATTGTTAGGAGCAGAAGTCCCTTTAGTTAAGCTTGGTCTTCTTCTGTGTCTGTCATGTTTCAGGATGAGCCCAAATCAAAAGCTTACAATGGGTTCTTTTGCTTGATACTAATCTTTTGATATGAAGTGCAACCTCTACAATTCAGAGACAAAACTGGCTCACTTATCCATCCAGTACAGCATCCCTATTGTCTGGATTTTAGCAATCATGAGATATTTATTATAAAGTCTGTAGGATTTGAGTTGGTCGATAAGGTAAATTGGGGGCTAGTTGTTTACTGAAGGTGAAGAAACACTCCTTCTTTGGTTAATTCTGTCACACCTCAAAATAACTTTGACTTATGTGTATTTTCCCAGCCTGTATTTCTGTTAAAAAAAAACAATTGTAGAACCTTTTCTCAGTTAAAACCTTTCTTATCAAAATACAATACTGGCCAGAATTTTTGCCTTCTCTAGCTGCTTTCTCTCTTGCGCGCGCACGCTCTGCGGGATGCCACCATACTGTACCTTGCTCACCGACGCCCCCTCTCTGTCTCCCACACACAGCACACTAATGACTTTGCCCTGTACACCGAGGCCATTAAGTTTTTCAACCATCCTGAAAGCATGGTCCGCATCGCAGTCCGGACCATCACACTCAACGTCTACAAAGGTGAGTGCCCGGGAACACGTGTACATGCTGAACCATACACACGTGTGCTTACACAAAATGCACACACTCTTGAGATGCTGGGACTGCCTACCGCCTTTCTTTGTACTTCTGCCCTCTTCTTGCTGCTGCTTCTGGTGCATGAGCATGACTAACAGGTAACACTGTGACACACACACACACACACACACACACACCATCTGCTGAATTTCTGGCCTTAAATTTTCATTGCGTTCTAATGTATGTGATTTATCTTTATTATATTGTAAAAGAGTGGCTCTCTAAAAGTGTGATGTAGTCCAAATAATACCTTTTTTAAGCCCTTGTTTTACTATTCTTATATTTGAAGTTTTTCTAAATGTCCTGCAACGAAAGTAGTACGTGGAAATCTGTTTATTATTCTCAGCAACCTGTTACTAGTCAAAGAACTTAAAGTATCTATATCAGAATCTATATACAGCTATATCTGGCTGTAACCCTTGAAACTCTTCGGTCAGCCAGCAGCTGTGAGGGTCTCTTTTGTTGTGCAAACATGACACATTGGGGGGATGATTGGTTATTTTGAGGAAAAATGAAGGGCTTTATTCCCTTTTCTTATTCTATACATTTGTCGTTATCTCACTGCTGAATTCAAACATTTGCCCTTGGTTTTGTTTCTGTTGCAGCGAGCCAATTGTGATGCGCAGATATAAGGATAATCAGCATCAAATATCTATGAATAATTACATATTTTTACATTTGTATAGAACATATAATAAGAGCAGAAAACCTTTTGGTTTTTGAAGCCATGTACTTGAGACATCGGCTAACATTTGAACTTGCATGTGTGCAACGTTCAAGGTAGAATTACCGCAAGGTTCAGTATCTGATCTCCCGTGCGCATATTTCCTGAATTTTAAACGAACTAGCTCTTCCGCTAATCCACTCTACCCAGCATGCAAAGTCGTCGTTGAAATCCCTCCACCCAAAAATACACTGCAACCTTCCGGTTTTTCAAAATAAATGCCCCACGAGTGCAGGAGCAGGACAACTGTGATGCTGTGAGTGTTAACAACAGGATTGTTCCAAAGGCTGGGTTGCTTTCTGCACTGTGCTGCCTCTATTCCTTCTCCCTGCCGCCTCTCTGCGCTGTCACTCCAGGGGAGGCGGGTGGTGCATTTAGTGGGTTTGGCTTTACTCCACACATCATGCTTCTCTTCACTATACATAACATTTCCGTAACATGCAGTCACTGCAACATATTAACTGTGGCGTACCTGTTTGTTTAGCCCTGCATGTAACCCTCAACACTGTAGAACTTTGTGTCTTACATTTTTCATAAAGTCTTGTTCATAAAGTCTTGATTCTGTGACTCCCAACAACGGTGACGTCATAACGGTTAGCACAATATAAGTCATTTATGAAGTAACCTAGTGTTGTGGGGAATGTGTCATTGTCCATGCCATATGTGTGGAATCTGTCAAAGAGGGAAGCATCAACTCAGTGCAGCAACTCTGACTTTTGTTCCAGCATCTGAGAATTGTTAGGGGACCACACAGAACATTTGTATCCTGATGTACAGGATGAGACGCTGCTGTAATGACTAATAAGCATTGCGTTGTAATTTTATGCAGTCAAAGCTGTGTCTTATTGTGGCAAAAGTTCAAAAGACTTAAAACCCCTGCTAATAATTACTTTCCTAAATCAACCCATAACTTAAACACTTGCAGTGTCACAACACTGGAAAAGGTTCAGGGTGTTGCAATGAAATCTGCTTTTTTAACATCATAATGTTGAACATGTCACAGTTTGATGCTTTGATATGTCACATTCTGCCATAAATAACAACCTGGAAAAGGATTTTATCCTGCAGATATTTTAGTCAAAATGTTACTATACTAGCTTTTTTTCTTTGGTATCTTGCTGCTTGTTTCAGTTTTCTCTTGTTGCTTTGTTACATAGTGAAAAGCTATGTGATATCCTGAAAACAATTAATAATTTAAAATGTTTTGGTAACGTATAAACTCCTTTGCCAGATGTGCCATTATGTGCAGTCTATTTGTTAAGATACCTGCGGGGTCCTTCCCAACCTCCACCCCTCCACAGCCGCCCCTTTACACACATTAACCCTGTGTCTGTTTCCCCCTCTCCCTCCTCTTCTTCAACAACCACTCCTACTCTTCCTCTCCTTGTCTCTCTCCTCCTCTCCCTCCTCCCTCTGCGTGCCCCATCTGCCTAACTCCAGTTTCATGTAAGTTGGTTCCATTCATTCAGTCTTTTTTAGGGATGAGTATCCTAGAAACATGTTTTGTTATTTTCGTTTCTTGTACTGTCCAGTTGTTCATACAGTACATTGATGTAGATACAATTCTAAAACAAATGTTTTTTTTATATATATATATATATATAGTGAGGAAAATAAGTATTTGAACACCCTGCTATTTTGCAGGTTATCCCACTTGGAAATCATGGAGGGGTCTGAAATTGTCATCATAGGTGCATGTCCACTGTGAGAGACATAATCTAAAAACAAACATCCAGAAATCACAATGTATGATTTTTTTTAACTATTTATTTGTATGATACAGCTGCAAATAAGTATTTGAACACCTGAGAAAATCAATGTTAATATTTGGTACAGTAGCCTTTGTTTGCAATTACAGAGGTCAAACGTTTCTTGTAGTTTTTCACCAGGTTTGCACACACTGCAGGAGGGAGTTTGGCCCACTCCTCCACACAGATCTTCTCTAGATCAGTCAGGTTTCTGGGCTGTCGCTGAGAAACACGGAGTTTGAGCTCCCTCCAAAGATTCTCTATTGGGTTTAGGTCTGGAGACTGGCTAGGCCACGCCAGAACCTTGATATGCTTCTTACAGAGCCACTCCTTGGTTATCCTGGCTGTGTGCTTCGGGTCATTGTCATGTTGGAAGACCCAGCCTCGACCCATCTTCAATGCTCTAACTGAGGGAAGGAGGTTGTTCCCCAAAATCTCGCAATACATGGCCCCGGTCATCCTCTCCTTAATACAGTGCAGTCGCCCTGTCCCATGTGCAGAAAAACACCCCCAAAGCATGATGCTACCACCCCCATGCTTCACAGTAGGGATGGTGTTCTTGGGATGGTACTCATCATTCTTCTTCCTCCAAACACGGTTAGTGGAATTATGACCAAAAAGTTCTATTTTGGTCTCATCTGACCACATGACTTTCTCCCATGACTCCTCTGGATCATCCAAATGGTCATTGGCAAACTTAAGACGGGCCTTGACATGTGCTGGTTTAAGCAGGGGAACCTTCCGTGCCATGCATGATTTCAAACCGTGACGTCTTAGTGTATTACCAACAGTAACCTTGGAAACGGTGGTCCCAGCTCTTTTCCGGTCATTGACCAGCTCCTCCCGTGTAGTCCTGGGCTGATTTCTCACCTTTCTTAGGATCATTGAGACCCCACGAGGTGAGATCTTGCATGGAGCCCCAGTCCGAGGGAGATTGACAGTCATGTTTAGCTTCTTCCATTTTCTAATGATTGCTCCAACAGTGGACCTTTTTTCACCAAGCTGCTTGGCAATTTCCCCGTAGCCCTTTCCAGCCTTGTGGAGGTGTACAATTTTGTCTCTAGTGTCTTTGGACATCTCTTTGGTCTTGGCCATGTTAGTAGTTGGATTCTTACTGATTGTATGGGGTGGACAGGTGTCTTCATGCATATAATTTAGGATAATAAATGGAGTGGAGGTGGACATTTTAAAGGCAGACTAACAGGTCTTTGAGGGTCAGAATTCTAGCTGATAGACAGGTGTTCAAATACTTATTTGCAGCTGTATCATACAAATAAAGTTAAAAAATCATACATTGTGATTTCTGGATTTTTGTTTTTAGATTATGTCTCTCACAGTGGACATGCACCTACGATGACAATTTCAGACCCCTCCATGATTTCCAAGTGGGAGAACTTGCAAAATAGCAGGGTGTTCAAATACTTATTTTCCTCACTGTATATATATATATATATATATATATATATATATATATATATATATATATATATATAAGCCAGTCAAGTTGGTTGATTTTTATCAGTATAGTTGCTGTTAATGTGAGACTTGTCTTATATTACTTTGAATACCTCACATTTATGTTTACAAAAATTGGTTACAATTTGTTATTAATACTTATTACCCAGCCCTATTTGTTCCTAATTGTGTATTTGTAAACAACGTACTGGTATGAATATCCTTGCAATTCTTGTTCTTGTAAATCAATCTGTATCACCTGCCTACATACAGTACAGTACATGCAAAAGCACCTGCATGCCTTTTTATTTATTTTTTCTTGGATTAATTATTCCACAGACTTCATTTCAGCTGAGCCCCACATGGTGGTTGTTGTTTTTTTGGTGATGGGTTTAGTCAGTGTCCCCCTCTGCTTTAATTCTCTGTTCATTTACTAAATAGACAAAGCTGGAATGACACTGTGACTCTCAGTAGTGGCAGTTTGTGATTTGTCTTTGTTTTCTGCTATTATGTAATTCATTCATTTGATTTGGCTGCTCATTCATTACTTTTCTCAGTTTGACCTGTGTGGATTGGTATTCTACTGTATTTGCATTTGGACTACTACATGAGAAAGTATTAGTACACCAGGACTATTCACATTTCAAGTCGGTTAAGCGGTCATTCACAGAACAGAAGTCAGTGTCTAAAATGTCAGGTTTTCCCTAAAGTGCTCTGTGAACTGCAGTAGGCTCCTCTTCCAGACACATTAAAACAAATGCATGGAAATATTTACAAATGCTATGTAACACTGGTGTCAGATTGTTCTGCTCTGTAGTTTCTCTACTGCTGTTATCGCAGTGTGAATTTGAGACTTGGATTATTCTGACCTTAACCTACTGTTAACTTTTTATAAAAACAACATTCAGTCTGCTGTCCAGTCTGATATTAGTTTATTTTTAGTTTTTATAAGACCTTTGCCCAGTGGTAAGAGTGCGACAGAGAGAGGAAAAATTGGTGCAGCAGAAATATTGTCTTTTATATTCCATACACACAGTTTGGACAGGGATTTGGGTGTGTTATGCTATTAGCATCTAATGTAGCCTTGAACCTCTAGCCTCAAGCAGAGATGAGGAACGGGCTGCAGAGGTCTGGTAAGCTCGCTTCCTTCTAACTCCACACCCTAAGATATTTTTTTTTCATTTTCAAACTTCTATTCTTCAGCACTAATTGATGCTTACTCAAGTGATATCATTTGAGGCGATTTATAGTCACGATACTTAATGCAGCTCCTTATGAATCCACAAAAGGCTGTATACAAATGTTTAAAAAAAAAAATTTCACGTACTGCAGTATTCCCCCTTACACACTCTGATGTGTAAAATCGTTGGAGTTCCCCTTTTAACCTTGCTCATGAATAAAATGTATTACATTTTTTAAAACCTTATACTATGACTAATCTTTTGACTTTCATTACTACAAATACAAAGTTAGATTTTGCTCTTGTCTAAAGAAAACTCCTCTTCAGAAAGCATCAGTGTGACAACTGATGAGTGCAAGCTCCGATCGCTCCGAACACGGCGAGATTAGCCCCAGTCACAGTTGTTTCAGCAGAAAACTCAACTGGCTTTTCTCTTAATCCCACTCCAGTAGTATTCCCTTTTTATATTGTATTAACGATGGACCAGGTTATGTACTTTAATTTAACTTCACATGATTGGTTAATTTTCTTAATTTGTCTTTTAATTTTGATGTTTTTTTATCATTATTAACTGTCACATTCTGGTTGTGTGTGTGTGTGTGTGTGTGTGTGTGTGTGTGTGTGTGTGTGTGTGTGTGTGTGTGTGTGTGTGTGTGTGTGTGTGTGTGTGTGTGTGTGTGTGTGTGTGTGTGTGTGTGTGTGTGTGTGTGTGTGTGTGTGTGTGTGTGTGTGTGTGTGTGTGTGTGTGTGTGTGTGTGTGTGTGTGTGTGTGTGTGTGTGTGTGTGTGTGTGTGTGTGTGTGTGTGTGTGTGTGTGTGTGTGTGGCCTTGGTAACAACCCTAACCCAGATCTTGACCCTAATCTCTCCAGTGGACAACCAGCACATGCTGCACTACATACGAGATAAGACAGCTGTCCCATATTTCAGCAACTTGGTCTGGTTTATTGGCAGCCATGTCATCGAACTGGACAAGTGTGTGCAGACAGATGAAGAGTAAGTGCCATCTATCTTTCTGTGTTTCTCAGTGTAATTCTCACTGTGGCCTCTAGGGGTCAGGCATGTCTCTGGTTTGTACCAGTTATCCTGCTGCTGATTAGATGACGTTTCTATTCAAGGGTATGATGTATTGTATACATTATTCTGGAGCCCCCGCAGGGGTCACTGCGAGATTTTTTTGGGGGGGACTACTTTTGCGTTCCCTCACAATATGTTTTGCCTTACATTGCAAAAATTTTGTCCTTACATTTTTTCTAAGCCATGTGTCTAGTTCTACTCAACTGTCAAGCGCAACGCCACAGTATAAATTAGCTCGTTTTACTTTGAACTGGGCATTATGCTGATATACAGTACTGCTCAATAGGCACATTCATATATGTTTTATAATCAATATTTCTTAAATGTATGAAAAGATGATGTGCGATGTCAGAGGTGCCGCATGTGGCGATGGCTACACTGAATTATCAGAGAATCTTTACTGAGCTTTATACAGGTTCCACTAATTTTATCGCTCATTTGCTTTTTTAGCCTATTTTAAGTCTCTCTGACTGTCTGCTTTGGCTTCAGACATCAATATTGATAACTTTGAATGCATTTTAGCAGACCACAGTGAGAGATACACGCTCACGTTGGATAGTACTGAAGTCCATCAACAGTTCTGTCGTAGAAGTGCTACAAAGAGAGAACGTTAGTTTCGGGACAGAAATGTGAAAATATAGCCTGCACTTGTGGCCACAACCCTTTCAGTCACCTGCATGTTCATTTTCTACCTGTTATACATCAGTAGGCCTATATTTCTGTAATGTGTGGGACCAATCTGTTTTCAGATTTCATTACATTTTTATAATTGCAGCCTGCTCTCTCATTAGTCTAAGCTATAAATGCCCAGGTTGATAGCAAAAGCAGTGTCTACAGCAGAATTTGGTAGCATGGCGTCAAACTGTAACATATTTTGGCTCTAATAGCATTGCATTTGATTTCAAAATAGACCTTATTTGCAAAGAAACTCCCGCACACTGTCTAACTTGCAAAAATAAATGTAATGGCATTGTTTCGGTAACTAGACCATCATCAGGCAAAATAGATGGTCTAGTACTGAAACATTTCACATTATAGATGTGCAAAGTATTTTTCAGTTTTGAAAATAGACCTTACAAAAATGGTGTCTAATAATAATGTAGGCTATTAGGAACTCCTTGGTTTCAAATTACTTGGTATAATAGTGTATGTATATTTTGGGTCTACTGCAGCCTATTATGCGGTAATATGGTGTCTATATAGGTAATATAGCTGTACGTGTTTGTTTACCGTCTGATAAATAACATTAGTTTTTGTCTAATGTGATACAACCATGGAAATAAAATGGATCCAACCCACGACTTGTTAGCAAAAAAATGAGCAGAACCTGTATAAAGCTCCGTAAAGCATGGGGGAGCGGCAGATTCTCTGATAATTCAATGTTGGTTCATCGCCATCGTTCATCTGTACGCCAGTGGAGCATCTTGACCACTTCCTAAATAATATCTCTTTCTCTCTCTGCCTCTTTGTTGTGTCCCAGGCATAGGAACAGAGGGAAGTTAAGTGACCTCGTAGCAGAGCACCTCGACCACCTGCACTACCTGAACGATATCCTCATCATCAACTGTGAATTCCTTAATGACGTTTTGACCGACCACCTCCTCAACCGTCTGTTCCTGCCCCTCTATGTCTACTCTTTAGTTATCCCTGAGACGGTAGGTTTTCTTCCCCTGCATGTCTAAATGAATTAGGTTACACTGATGTTAACAGGTTTCATAGTGGAGAACTTGTGTCGTATAAAAGTATAAGTATAAAATGCTCAAGACCATACCAGTGGTTTTGCACAATCAGCCAAGTAAATCCTATGTGCTTAAACTTTCATTACTGACAACCATTTCCAAATTCATGCAAGTGGTGCTGTCATTTTCAAAAAGTTTTTTCCTAACTTCTAGTGGCCCACTGGTTTAAGTTTTTTTTTTTTTTTTTTTAATCAATTTTATAGCTTCAAGTTAGAGTTTGCGAACTTGTCTGTTAGCGACAGAGGGCAAACAATTACAGGTGCAAAGAAACCGGTTCAATATCCTGTGTCGCTGTCGCCAATGCTGTGCACCTGTAACCCAGTCGAGGAAAGTTTTATTATTTATATATTTATTGTTCACACCTCATTATCATTTTTATTTGATTCTGGTAGTCCATAAAGGAGCTTTCGGCGTTTTTTTCATATGTTCAATATTTTGCATTTAGCCTCTGTTATAATAATAAATACATATATTCATTGTTGTCCAGTGAAATTACTGATTTAGCGGGGGGGGGTTTAACGTTTTTGCAAGGCACTGTATCCGTGTCACGTTGTCATTAGGGGCTGAGCCCCCCCTGAAGTTCTGATCCTAGAATCGCCCCTGTTCAATACACTATTAAAATCGACTTGCAGAGACTTGAAACTTCCTCAACACATCCAACTCATCATAATGAAACACACATCGGCACTGGTTTTCGTTAAAGTTACTTCATTTTTATACATTTGAGTTTTAACAGAGTTAAAATGGCGGAGTGATCTGTGAATCCATCCTGGTGGTGCATTTGCGTGTTTGTCTGATGACAAACTATCACCATCGACTACCACATAGTATAGCATTCATAAGCTACGATGTTTGGAAACTCAGTTGGGATTACAAACAATATTCAAACATGAATGTCATAAGAATGTGTTGCATGCGTTGAAAAATAACTAACAGCTCTAATGCAAGGTGTAAACAGATAAAAGGTGTTTGGGTTAACCTACAAAACCACGTACGATCCTGAAATGATTATCAGGCTATTAAATAATTCCAGCTCTATGCTTTGTCTCTCCTCACTCTCGCCACTTTCATCTCATTATACATTTCACTATTCCTTTCATTGTCTCATTTTCCATTTCTAGGTTCTAGCTGTGGACCTGCTATTCGTTTGATATTGACTGGCCTTTATTTTTTTCTGTTTCTTTAGTCTGAAGAACGAAAGATTAACCCTCAGGTGTCCCTCTACCTGCTGTCTCAAGTAAGCAACATACACAACATATGCTACTCCCAGCAATCACCAAAGCACTGGTATATTTTAGTTTTGTGGTTTGACGTTAATCTGCAAAGTCATTCTGCCTATGCATCATATACTGTATATTTATCCTTCCGGAAATGTGTTAAACATGGAACATAAATTATTCTCAAAGAGTAAACTCTTTACCACGTTTTATAGAAGTTTGTTCAGTTCTGAAACCCACTACGGACACTTAATTTAGGGATTTTTAAAAAGACTGAAAAAGAGTTTCAGCTACATCTTTTGTTGATGGTTTTTTATTTATTTATTTATTTTGCTCTTGCTTTACTTTTCCATGTAAGCTATACCTGTGAACCAATGAACTCTTTTAACGTGCTTCAGAGTTAGACTAAAATTCAAAAA
>CM042325.1:5943158-6008158 GCA_023566125.1 Zingel zingel | reverse complement strand
ATTACAGTATTACATGCATATACATATGTATACACAAAGAGAAATGCATACATGCACATACATACTCAATCAAATTGGCAATTGAATTAAAACTGAGTACAATTACAATCAAACAAATCTACCACAAGTTTGCATGATTTCTTATGACATCACAATATTCAGGCACATTTGTATGTTGCCCGAACACACCCACAACAGTTTATGGTGTTAGAAGTGCACTTTTCAGGTTAGCCTGAATCAGTACAGTAGTAAAATAGGTACTGATGATGGCTCATGTAATGGTACTGTAATAGTAGTTGTAATTATCGTTATGATTCGGACGGTGTTGACATCTCTGCTTAGCATCTTATCATTTGCCAACTGTTTCCTGTGTGCATATCTGGGTTTTGGAGCAGGTTTGAGAGCTATATGTGAGAAGTGGGTTACTTCTAGTTCCAGTATGGCCTCACCAACGTGGCCTCAGCCAGTGATCAACTGTGTATGTGTGCGTTTGTGTCGAGTGGTAATTTTCTCTGATAAAGTATATCTGGGAGGAAGAGGTTTTTTGTGTGTTAACAGACTTTGATCAACAAGATGGCGCAAGACGGATTTACTGTAAGGGCCTCTGTTTGTGTGCATGTGTGAGAAGATAAAGGCATATCAGTTATATAAGTGTTTGCATGTGTTTTTATGCGTGTTCATGTGTGTCTGTGTTTTGCACGCACTTCTACCAGTGAAGGGTGGCAGTACGGCTTCCTGGAAACAGGACAATTAGTTTCTTTTAAGTATCTTGCCTCTGTGTGCGTTTACTCCAGATTATCATTACCTGAACTTTTCTCACTTGTTTTGAACTATTATCTGCATTCTACATACAGCACATTTGGAGGTATGGTGTTGTGTTACCACTGTGTAACACTATGGATGTGAAAAACCAAGAAGCTAAGACACAGAAAGGCTACTGCTTTATTTTAACGAAAAACATCTTTGAAAGCACATTATAACAAAATACTTTGACTTCATAGTAGAAGAAAGAAATTCAAGTAGCTACAAAACATTAGTTCTTGTGGTATACAGCTGGACTGGAGTATGTGACAAGTTAGCTGTTCACTGAATATGATGTGTAAAACCTCACCCATTTCTAGGACTTAAGGTAATTGTTATGCACTGCTCCCGGGTTGTGACCCAGGTGATCTCTGAATTGTCATGACCAGGGATGTACCCATGTTGACTGGCTTGGTTTGAATTTCCAAAAGGAGGGTTGAACCCTGATCAGACAACCTTGGCCCAAAACTGGCAGCGGTGTGAAAGAGGTATAATTGTCACTTCCAGGCATATGATGTCTTCCCATCTCACCCCCTTGCCTCTCTGTCCTTCTCTAACCCCACAGGCCAGTGCAGGAGGTGTGCGTTGCTTCACCAAGCCCCTGGAGTCTCTGGAGCGCTCCCTGGAGCTGTCCCGCCACCGCGGCCGCAAGAGAACTCAGAAGAGGCCTAATTACAAGAACCTAGGAGAGGAGGAGGATGACGAAAGAGCTCGAGGAGGGGGAGGAGGCAGCGGAGGAGGAGTAGAGGAGGGCTGGAACGACGACAGCAGAGGAGGAGAGAGGGAGGGAGGCCGAGAGAGAGAGAAAGGAAAAGGTACAGAGGGAGTAGGAGGAGGGAGTTCTAAGGGAAGCAGAGCGAGTGGGGAGACGGCGGAAGGTGAGTGTGTGTCTCATAGGACACAGCAGTACAGGACTGTTTGTCAGTGTTTCTTTACTCCCATCAATAAGACACCGTCTCCCATGATGCACCCTGGTTACCCAACAGCCACCACAGCAGCAGTCCTCGTCTCCAAACAAAAAAGAGAGAAACTAACTTTAAAAGACAAAATAACTAAAAACTAACTTTTACTCTAAATGTGCTCTGCTTTTTTTGCTCTTCATTTTGGGCGCTTAATTCAGTGTGCACATGACTGTTAATGTCCATGGATTCACTGTTTATTGTCAAATTCAGATTAGCCTCTTCATCAGACGTAAGACAGTTATCAAGTTAAGAACATGCTTGATTCCTGAAAAAGGAAGTGTTAAAAACAACAAATGTCAAAGAATGAAAGAGTGTTAAAATTGAAGCTAAAATAAAATGCAGAAGTAGAAAGAAACTAATTATAATGAAAAATTCCTTTTTGGCTAGTTTTGAGATGAGGTCACCTTCTTTCAGCTGCTTCCTTTTGTTTGGCACCTTTTTAATTTCCCCATGGTTACCATGGCTAGCACTGACCACATGTCCAACAAACTGTCCATGGCAGCAGCTGACTGTCCATTTCCACGGTGACACATCCATCCTGTGCTCCTCACCTCTCCGCCTGTCTCTCACTCCTGCTCCGTGTGCATGTTTGTGTTCGTTTGTGTGTGTTGTTACGTAAAAAGGTCACCATTTCACTCCTCCTGAAAGGATTCCTTCTTACCCTTTATTACTGACTGAAAAAAACACTTTTTGCCGAGAGTCTTTGTGCAGAGGTACACAATCATCATTGCTTCAGAAGGCGCGAAAGCACAGATTTTTTTTTGACAGCATTTTTTTTGGAGAGCATGGGTTTTTAACACAAATAGCAACGTGGGCTGCAGAGGAACAGATAGTTTCAATATGAAACATGTACCATTTGCGGTGGAAAAACACCTGCCCTATTTAACTGATTGATAAGAAAAGAGGTAAAATAAGAAACTTTGTGATGCATAGATGGTAAATTAGACATGCTGTGTATCATTGATTATATTTTAATTTGATCCTTACATTTTAATGCTATCAAATAAGGTTTATGCATTGAAAATTAATATTTTGTTCCCTACTCAATAGTAAGCAGACACTGTTGGCATGATTTTCTCCTGCTGCCTCAACAAATTTTATCTTTTATTTATTTTTTTAACCAGTAAAGGATGAGAAGGAAGCACTTCAGACTTTACATTCATATTCACTGGTGACAATAGCTCATTTCTTGTCTTCATATCTATGATGGGAGTTTTTGCTGAGGATGTGTGATGTGAATGTGAAAAGCATGTTATAAAATCCACATTGTGTGTGTGTGTGTGTGTGTGTGTGTGTGTGTGTGTGTGTGTGTGTGTGTGTGTGTGTGTGTGTGTGTGTGTGTGTGTGTGTGTGTGTGTGTGTGTGTGTGTGTGTGTGTGTGTGTGTGTGTGTGTGTGTACACAGAGATAGAGATGGTGGTGATGGACAAGTGTAAGGTGTCAGAGCTGACGGAGCAGAACATCACTGATGAAGAGAAGACCGCTGCAGCCACCCGCACACACACACAGAGGAGCAGGTACATGTACACACATACAGTGAGGAAAATAAGTATTTGAACACCCTGCTATTTTGCAGGTTCTCCCACTTGGAAATCATGGAGGAGTCTGAAATTGTCATCGTAGGTGCATGTCCACTGTGAGAGACATAATCTAAAAAAAAAAAATCCAGAAATCACAATGTATGATTTTGTAACTATTTATTTGTATGATACAGCTGCAAATAAGTATTTCAACACCTGAGAAAATCAATGTTAATATTTGGTACAGTAACCTTTGTTTGCAATTACAGAGGTCAAACGTTTCCTGTAGTTTTTCACCAGGTTTGCACACACTGCAGGAGGGAGTTTGGCCCACTCCTCCACACAGATCTTCTCTAGATCAGTCGGGTTTCTGGGCTGTCGCTGAGAAACACGGAGTTTGAGCTCTCTCCAAAGATTCTCTATTGGGTTTAGGTCTGGAGACTGGCTAGGCCACGCCAGAACCTTGATATGCTTCTTACAGAGCCACTCCTTGGTTATCCTGGCTGTGTGCTTTGGGTCATTGTCATGTTGGAAGACCCAGCCTCGACCCATCTTCAATGCTCTAACTGAGGGAAGGAGGTTGTTCCCCAAAATCTCGCAATACATTGCCCCGGTCATCCTCTCCTTAATACAGTGCAGTCGCCCTGTCCCATGTGCAGAAAAACACCCCCAAAGCATGATGCTACCACCCCCATGCTTCACAGTAGGGATGGTGTTCTTGGGATGGTACTCATCATTCTTCTTCCTCCAAACACGGTTAGTGGAATTATGACCAAAAAGTTCTGTTTTGGTCTCCTCTGACCACATGACTTTCTCCCATGACTCCTCTGGATCATCCAAATGGTCATTGGCAAACTTAAGACGGGCCTTGACATGTGCTGGTTTAAGCAGGGGAACCTTCCGTGCCATGCATGATTTCAAACCATGACGTCTTAGTGTATTACCAACAGTAACCTTGGAAACGGTGGTCCCAGCTCTTTTCCGGTCATTGACCAGCTCCTCCCGTGTAGTCCTGGGCTGATTTCTCACCTTTCTTAGGATCATTGAGACCCCACGAGGTGAGATCTTGCATGGAGCCCCAGTCCGAGGGAGATTGACAGTCATGTTTAGCTTCTTCCATTTTCTAATGATTGCTCCAACAGTGGACCTTTTTTCACCAAGCTGCTTGGCAATTTCCCCGTAGCCCTTTCCAGCCTTGTGGAGGTGTACAATTTTGTCTCTAGTGTCTTTGGTCTTGGCCATGTTAGTAGTTGGATTCTTACGGTTTGTATGGGGTGGACAGGTGTCTTTATGCAGCTAACAACCTCAAACAGGTGCATCTAAATTAGGATAATAAATGGAGTGGAGGTGGACATTTTAAAGGCAGACTAACAGGTCTTTGAGGGTCAGAATTCTAGCTGATAGACAGGTGGTGAAATACTTATTTGCAGCTGTATCATACAAATAAATAGTTAAAAAATCATACATTGTGATTTCTGGATTTTTGTTTTTAGATTATGTCTCTCACAGTGGACATGCACCTACGATGACAATTTCAGACCCCTCCATGATTTCCAAGTGGGAGAACTTGCAAAATAGCAGGGTGTTCAAATACTTATTTTCCTCACTGTATCTGAACACACCAAACTGTTAGATTGGTCTAAGGGCGTTTTCACGCCGACAGCCTTTAGTTCGGTTGAATCAAACTAGAGTTTGTTTGCCCCGCTGGTGCGGTTTGTTTGGGCAGGTAAGAACGCGGCAATCGAACTCTGGTGCGCGCCAAAAGCGTACCAAACAAGCGTACCGAGGCCTGCTTGAAGAGGTGGTCTCGGTACGCTTTCAGTCGATCTCTGGAGCGGTTCATTCATTTGTGGTGAGAACGTGATCCGTACTCGAACCGCACCAACTATATGTACTCCCAAGTCTGAGCTAATGCCTCCTGTAGTCAGGTGTGTTTAGCAATCTGCGATGCAGCAGAGCAGCAAACTGTAGCAGCTTGAACTTTTTCTATCACAGAAATAGACTGCAGTCATGCTTGCCGTCCGTCACTCCCTGGTCAAACCAGCTGCCTCTAAAATTGGAGACAGACACCAGCAGAGCAGAGCGAAGTCTCGGTGAGCAGAGCAGATGTAGTAACGTCTCTTGCGAAACAATGTCTGATAATTTTAATGAAATGAGCTGGATTGACCACTAGACCAGAACACAGGAGCTTCTTACTGTGTTTACTTTCTTGCTCCTGCCCCCAGACATATCCGACCAATAAGAGGGCTGGACGTTCTTGCCTGATTTGTAATGACTCATTTTGGTACGCTTGGATTTTTCCAGGTGTGAAACCAAACCAAACCGACGTAGGGCAAATTGCTCCAAGTTTACTAACTCACCAACTGATTCGGACCAACGCAAACAAACTACAGGTGTGAAAACGCCCTGAGACGTGGAAAGAATGAATAAAAGGAAAGACAGACATGTTTATTGACTGATGATATCCTCTCTCTGTCTCTGCAGACCATTCTTAGACATGGTGTACAGTGCTCTCGACTGCACCAATGATGACTACCATGCCCTGTTTGTCCTCTGCCTGCTTTATGCTGTCTCACACAGCAAAGGTTGGCCTTTTTTTTTCATTTAGTGATGAAATGAAGCTAGCTGGCATCCATATTGGTGGCCAATTTACATGTAGGCTGTGCACAACAGCTTATATTTATATCTAAAAACAGGACTTGACTGACTAAACAGAACTGAAAACATTTGGTTCAATTGTGGGGTGTTTTTGGGGCAGAGATCTGTTCCCTACTTTACATGTGAACAAATGTTTTTATTTTTTTATTTTGTCTACCCCATTTATATCAATAGAGTAGGCCAAATAGGATTAAACCCCCCCTGTAAATGCAATCCAGAATAATGACCATACAGCACCTCTCTTAAACAGTGACATACGTTGTTTTGTGCGAGTCCTCATTTCCCCAGATCTCTAAAATGGACGTGGTGAGTGTAAATTTAGCATGATCCATAGTCACAGTGGCCACTTTTATGGGGAATATGGGTTGATTGAAATGACGCCACACCTCAGATTATTTTTGAGTAGACATAGGACTGAAGGCAAAATAGGGTATTATATTCTTTTAACAAATCTTTAGTTTATGTATGCCACTGAATCTGCATGGATGTCCATTCGTCTGTAGGTATTAACCGAGCTCTTCTGGAGCGTCTGCAGTTGCCAGTTCCTGACCAGGAGAAGAGCTCTTACAGCCTGGTCCTGGTAGAGAGACTGATCAGAGTTATGAGCCAGGCATCACAGCCAGGTAAAACACACACACGCACGCACGCACGCACGCACGCACGCACACCTGCCTTTGAGATCATAACATTAAGTCAAAAAATTAATTATTAGATATTTATTTAATTTGCATGTTTTCAAACATATGAGCATGGACACATTCTTTTAAGCACAATATGTATTACAAGTATTACAATTTCTTCACAAGTGAATGTGAATGTAGTAGAAGATGTTGTTGTTAAACTTGTAGCTGAAAAGCCATGTATACATCTCATGTTATGAACACATTTTGGTCCACTAATTACCTATCAGACATTAACAATGAACACATTATTTCATGTAAACTTTGCTTTGTAGAGCCAAGATGAAACTAAAGCATGTTATCCTAGTGTGTGTGTGTGTGTGTGTGTGTGTGTGTGTGTGTGTGTGTGTGTGTGTGTGTGTGTGTGTGTGTGTGTGTGTGTGTGTGTGTGTGTGTAGATGGTAAAGTGCGTCTAGCTACCCTGGAGCTTAGCTGCCTTTTACTGAAGCAGTCTGTGCTGTCTGGAAACCAATGTATAATCAAAGATGTACATCTGGCCTGCCTGGAGGTACATCACACACAAACATGTACACACTACATCAGTACTCATACATACAGTCCTACATACTTCCTAAGAACCTGTAGCTGCAAGGTTTCTCAATGAGTGCTACTTTGTGTTTATGACCTAAGATATTGTTCAGCAGAGAGCAGCCGGACTACCCGTTTCCTCATTTACAGCACTATTATCAAACCTCACATCTTATCTCATTAACGGTCTTCTCATTCACTCCCTCTCACTCCTCTTCCTCTCTCTCCTGCTACCCGCCCTGACTTGCACAGCCCTCGATTAGTCTTCCTTGCCCTTCTGAGAATTTTTTTTATTTCCTGTTCTCTCACATTTCAGGGTAATCCTTCAAACCCTCTCTTTCTTTGCATTCCTCTTTTCTTTTTTCACTGGAGTTACATGAAGTAGTTGTGCTACTTTTTGTGTGGTGTTTTTTGCTGGGATTTCATTTTTGAAAATAAATCCCCATCTGACTGAATTTAAAAGAAACCTGACCATTGTCATTTTACAATAATTTTTCCAAAGCTAGGTTTTACCCACTAACATCAGTCAGCTAAACATCATTGGTGGTTTCTGCTTGAAGAATTTCCTACCCCTGGTACAGTTTAACATCAATGAAGATCCCATTTCAATTGGGACAGCACTCCTATGGCTAGAATGGTAATGTTAAGAGGTTTTCCAGCAATTATGATCATTGTTTTTAGTCAAAGTTTATTTTGCTTAATTTTTTGTTGTGGCTTTTGGCTTCTCTCGTATGTGTGCTATTCAATGAAGACACAACACCAAAGAACTGACCTTACTGTTGATATCATGTGAAGTCTGCCCTGACCCTGCTAATTCGCTTTCTGCCTTGCTGCGGGGAAATAGCTGACCAGTCATGTTACTAATGTCTGACAGGAAAACAGGCTGGCATTCATCAGCTTTAGTTTATTCAGTGCTAAAGAAACACAACTTCACATTGTTGAAGGATTATGGTATCTAAACTACTTTCATTCTAGTGTTACTACAGGAAGAACACTGGCTGCCCATAACAAGGGCTGGGCGATATATCGATATTATATCGTACCGTGATATGAGACTAGATATCGTCTTAGATTTTGGATATCGTAATATTGTGATATGAGTGTTGTCTTTTCCTGGTTTTAAAGGCTGCATTACAGTAAAGTGATGTACTTTTCTGAACTTACCAGACTGTTCTAGCTGTTCTATGATTTGCCTTTTCCCCACTTAGACATTATGTCCACATTACTGATGATTATTTATCTAAAATCTAAGTGTGGAGATATTTTGTTAAAGCACCAATTGTCAACCCTAGAATATCGCCGCAATATCGATATCGAGATATTTGGTCAAGAATATCGTGATATCTGATTTTCTCCATATCGCCTAGTCCTACCCATAACTATCCTACCTCTAGCTCGCTGACACATGCTGGAATAGGTAAACCAGTGATGCATTTATTGCAGTAAAAGGAAATGGCCTTGAATAAACCAGCACAGGAGTGATGTCATTATTTAATAGTTGCCCGTAATTCAGATCTGATTCCTATTAAGTATGTGATTCATTAGCAGTTATTTGAATATGACAGGTGTCACCCTTTCTAAGGACAGCCAGTAGAGGGAGGGAGGGAGGGAGGGAGGGAGAGAAGGAGAGAGGGAGAACAGTATATATGAATTTTCTGTAAACTGCTTTGGCAACAACATGTTTTCTTTGTTTATGGCGAATCAAAATTGAGAGAGGGGAGGGGGGGGGGGGGGCATGGAGGGAGAGCTGGGGGGGAGAATAGGAGAACATATGTTTACAAATATACAGTTTTCAGTTTAAATAAATAATTATATTCATTATATATTTTCTTCCTGTTAATGTCTGTTCATTTATTGAAGTGTCACAGTTATGGGAGGCTGTGTTAAGGCCAGCGCTTAAAAACATTAGCGTCTATCCCTTTTTCATTTTTATAACCAACATTATTTCTGGCAATTCTATTCTTAAGTGTTCATTGTTTGGAAAGACACATTTAATGAGCATAAGGATGTTTAACTTGTATGAGAAGAATGATGGTTCAGACGGTGTATTTGCAATTATTTCATACTGTTTATACTTTTTTTGTGTTTGCAGGGTGGTAGAGAAGAAAGTCTGCATTTACTGCGGAGATTCTACAAGGTGAGTGTACACAGTAACACACACCGACACACAATCTTTAAGACCAGACATTTATCTACCCAATGCACGCACACACACACACACACGCACGCACCAGTAACCTACATAAATACATGCTTTTGTCCCATCTACCCATACACATACTGTATTTAACCACAAAGTATACGGAAGGACAAGTGAAGTAGCAACTGACAACTGGAAACTCAGTCAGAAGACAAGCAAATTATATTAATGCAAAAATATTTTGCATTCTGCTGACTGCTGTAGCACAATAGGATTTAAGCTTACAGTGATACCATAAAAAACTTTGCAGTTCTGGCTGCTAGGACAGAGACAGCTCCTGGGACGAGCAAACAGACAGGAAAAAAATAGGTTAGGGAGAAAAACAAAGAAAAAGATTAAAGAGCCAGACGGGTAAACGGACCATCTGGTGTTACAATCAGGTCTTCTTGAGATTCGTGTCACAACAAAAGCTGAAACACAATCTACCTGTTAAGTTTCTTTTGTCTGCATGTGTTTACATGTATCCAATTATTATAACTGAAACCATTTCCCTGAAGGCGTAATAGGTCAAACTGAAAGTCTTTCACATGTATACAATGCAGCATCATATTTTTACTATTCGGCAAAATGTTTTCAGTGTAGTTGATGCTTTCTGTTTCTCTTTGAGTGTCTTTGGATATCAGTTTTGGAATCAGTCACAGGAGTTGAGTGTGGCTGACTTTTTCCCAATTCAACCACATGGATCATCACGGGCAAAGAGAGGCAAAAAAAAGTTCTATTTCATCATTCAGGAGAACGTCAATGCGATCAACGTGCTGACTCCAAACATAAGCATTGAAAAAAAGAGGCTTCCTGATGAAAGAATATGGTCATTATTTAGAAATAGTAGTTGCTCTCTTGTTAACTAGCTTTTTGTTCAAACCGGTACTACTCCTGCTTTAATTAATATTTCCTCTCAAAGATCAAGTGGAAACACCTTTGAATGATGAGTCTCATAAAATGAAATGTTTATTTGATTTAAGTATATTTGGATTTAATAATATTATGATTAATCTGACATGAAACGGGATGAAATTGGATGTCATTGGGTGTTTATATTGGGAAATATTTTACATATCTTAAGTGCTTCATATTGTAAGTAATGTTTATCTTTACTCATTGAATTAGTTTTTTTCATGTCGAACCATATGATTACATTTCCATTTAGCACGGCATTCACCAATTCAAGAACACTTTTATAATTAAATACTGTCCGTTAAGTAGTCTCACGCAAACAATGAAGATGTCCTTGATAGATTGAAGTAGTGGATAATGAAAAAAATATTAAAATTTAAAATTATTTTAAAAATGAAACATCTGGTTGCTGTTTTATTTACTATTTGGTTTTATTTTAACTTGAACAACAACACAAGTGGAATATTTTTTCCTCGACGTATCCGTGTGGTTAGAGGAACACAATAAACATAGCGCTTTCCTGTACACTTAGACGCTAAACTGTGCATGTTCAAACAACTTGTCTTATCTGTTAAGCATTTCCTGTTATGGTTCAAAACATTTTGTTGATGGAACGTCATTTAAGAATTCATCTGTCATTTTCACAATTGAGTTTCACTTTATGCAGACATGAGGTGAAACTCAGCCTCACATTCACATTCTCACATTCTCTGCCTTATCTTTAACTGGCATCCAAATTGATCATGTCATCACAGGGCGAGGAGATCTTTCTGGACATGTTTGAAGATGAATACAGGAGCATGACGGTTAGTTGGCCTTCATTTAATCATTTAATATATTCTTGGTGTTGCTAATATTTGTGTGGGTGCTGTATGTCATGGGCTTATTTGTACTTGTGTATGTTGCAGAGTAAACCCCTAAATGTGGAGTATCTAATGATGGATGCCTCAGTGCTGCTGCCACCCACCGGTACCCCTCTGACTGGCATTGACTTTGT
Organism: Zingel zingel; assembly: GCA_023566125.1. NCBI lineage: Eukaryota > Metazoa > Chordata > Actinopteri > Perciformes > Percidae > Zingel > Zingel zingel. Next base: position 5,996,919 of record CM042325.1, on the reverse strand, counting down.
CAAGAGACTGCCCTGTGGAGACGTGGAGAAGACACGCAGGGTACGTCCACACGCTCAACTTGGGCTCAGTTCACAGTGCATAACACTTAAGTTTGAAATCAATAGCTCAAAATACAACAGGTTGTTAGATTCCTGTGAAGTCAGGTCTTGTGGTTGAAATATGAATTATGAGGCCTAAGGCCACATGTAGCAGAATTATTTTTACTTAAATAATAGTTGATCTTTTTAAATACCTGTTTAACTACACTGCAGCACAGCAGGTATACCTCATCACATCCTTTTGGTTTTGTGTTCTGCCATGCTGTACACAAATGACAGCAGAATGGCGGCACTCCAAAGCACAGATGAAAGATACAATGGATTAGCCTGATTCTGACAGTGATAAAAACATTGGATGACATGTTTTCTTGTTTGGGACCTCTGCACAGGCAATCCGTGTGTTCTTCATGCTGAGGTCCTTATCGCTTCAACTTCAGGGAGAACCTGAGACGCAGCTGCCTCTGACCAGACCCGAAGACCTTATCAAGACTGATGACGTCTTAGACCTGAGTAAGACACGCACAGAAAAACAGAAGCATACTGTATAATGCTACAGGACAGCTGACGTGCTTATTTATTTATCATGTTTACACTTTTGGGTAATAAAGACAAACTTCAGGGTGGGGCACAATAAAAGATTGACTTTAGTATAATTAGTGCAATAAAAGTATAACCTAAGAAAGTCAAGAAAAGAAAATTACAGACACTTGCCTCTTTAACTACAAGAGCATGAGAAAATGAGTAAACAAGTCAGTAATTCTCACTCCCTCTCTCTGTCTAACACACTCACTCTCTCTGCAAAAGACAGCATTAGATCTACAACACAGACGTGTGAGTGCAGTGTTAACAATACCAAGACACATGCATATGCAGACATTCACAACCACAACGACAGAGACAATGTACAGGTGCACAGCTTCCCACACACTGAGATAACCCGAACAATCTTCTCTTACTGTACACAGGTGTGTAGATGATGTTATGGAAACTTGCACATGGTTAGCTCTCTGACTTGCAGGATATCGCAAGCACTGCACAGTAATGTGAACAGGAGTTATGACTGTGTCACACACTTAGTTCACAAAGTTTGCAAATCAGCAAACAAGCAATCGATACAAATGTAAATATACGACTTTCTGCCATCACAACCCCATAGCACTCCACTTCTCGGTATCTAAAGAAAGGCTGCAACTCAGATACCTACCAAGAGTGACTTGTGCTTGATGTGTGTGTTTTTAATGTAATTAGAATCAGTGTTTCTCTCACATGGGCTGTACTAGGGCGGCTCGACCCAGTATATTTAAGGATAAGCCTGGTTTCATTTTTATCTCCATATGCCTCTATGTCAAAGACCCAAACGTGTGTGTGTGTGTGTGTGTGTGTGTGTGTGTGTGTGTGTGTGTGTGTGTGTGTGTGTGTGCGTGTGCGTGTGTGTGTGTGTGTGAGAATTGGACTACAGGAAGAAAGTGTTCAATTCCAAGAATTGTAAGAACAGTGTTTACATTGGATACAGTGCCACGTGTAGCTACATGCTAATGCCAGGGAAAGCTGAATTCTTTTTCAGAACATCTCAGAAGGAAAGTAAGGTTAACCACAAATTCCCCATTATGTCACACAGTATCTATATTAGGTGTATCTTATGAAACAAGCAAAGAAATTCTCTTATCCACTCTCTTTTCTTTTCCTCTTTCACACCTTCTTTGTGACATCGCTTCTTCTATCTTTGATTTTCTGTAATGATCAGTAACACGACTAAGGATGAAAATTTAAGAAAATTACACACTATTTGTGAAAGATATTACTTGCACCACTGTATAAGTAACATGTTCTGTTTTTGCTTTTCTTTTTACCTACATCATATATACAGTATTAAATCCTATTTGTGATTTCAAATGTTTAAAATTGTGGTAGGTATACTCTTAATATCACTTCTTAGAGCTATATACGAAGAGAAGAGTTCATTGTAAATTCCACTGGGTTGTTTACCTAGCAGTGATGACTATCGTCTGTGGCAAATCTAGGTAGCTGTGGCCTTTTTAAGAGTTATCATATCTGTGATGACTGATCTTCAGTTTCGGTACTTTTTGGAAACACATTTGCAGAACGTTTAAACATTTAAACCTGACAAAAGTGGCCTGACACAGCAGTGTGCCTTTAGATACTGACTCTAATTCAGTGGTTAAAACTGACTGTTTTCATAATTCCACATGCCTGTTGAAAGGGTCTGTGGCAGATATAGGTGACATGGCTTCCAGTAATTTTCTGTGACTTGAAAAGATACTGTTAAACAATCTTTTAATTAGTAATTATGATTATCTGTCTTGGATTTAACTGTATTCATGTATAGTTAGAAAAAAATCCCACAGTGGGTTTACCCTTCTGTTATATTTTTTTTTTTATGTCACCCATGCAGCAATAGCCGTGGCCAGAGGCCTAATGAGATAAGATAAGATAAAATAGACTTTATTAATCCCACACTGGGGAAATTCCTGTGCTACAGCAGCTCAAAAGAAAAATGTACACGCATCAGAATAACAAGTACACATTAATTAGACATAGGAGAAAAAATATACATAAACTATAGGAAATGGAAAAATAGAATATAATTAGTAATAATAAATAATAATAATAATAATAATAATAATAATAATAATAGTAATAAAACAACCGTATTCACACAATAAACAACCTTATATAAACAGATCGTATATAATACAGATGACTAAGGTGCGAATTTCATGTTGTCTATACGTGGGTCATGACCGAAAGAACTAGATCCTGTCAGGATGGTGGTCAGTTTAAAGTGTTCTCATTGGTACTTATGAGATATTCTAGCATCTTGATAAGCACTAAGCCAGAGTGAATGAGTCAAATTAAACAACTTAATGCTTAATCCACACACTATTGTCACAGTGTAGGAAAGCACATTGCTCACATAGCCTCATTTTCTGTAACCATTGATGCACGGCGGAATCAGCAGTCTAGCTATTTAACTAGCCAGCCACGGACAATCTAGCTAGCACGGACAAGCTAGCTAGCGCCAGCCATCCGTCTCTGGAGCGGCCATCTTCTCTCCTCCTGGCGACATAGTCTACAATGCACTTTGCTGCCCCACTAACGTGTGTTGTAACCATAACAACCATCAACAATCGCCATTTTCTTTTTTACTAGTCAAAAGACCACAGCAAACTGTTCAATGTCCGTTCTACTCTTTCTATTTCTGTGGGATAAAATGATGAAGTGAGGGTTTTATATCCCATAGGGCTGTGTATTGGCAAGAATCTGGCGATACGATGCGTATCACGATACATTGTCACGATTCAATATATTGCAATATATTTCGATACTGTGCGTAAGGCGATATATTGGCATTGTTTTAAAGTATAATTTTAGAAAAACTAATATTTAAAAAAAGACATGATTTTCAATAAAGTCAAAGAATTTTACTTTAGGTAAACAATTCAGTACACAGAAAATCAAACTGCCAGTTTGGAAATGTGGTTCCCAGGTTCTTAGTGAGCTAATGTTTATATGCTAAAGTAGGCCAAAGTTCAGCCATAGCTACATTGTTAGCTTCTAGCAAAAAGTCAGGCACTGCTAGGCACTGTTAGGCAAGGACACTAGTGGTGCGTCTCAGCATAGCCATCTAGCGGTAGATGGTTTAAACACAACATAAACGTGAACGTCTTACATGAATATTTTTGAACGTTTAAAAAAAAAAAAAATAGATATAGCCATACCACACCATAACTCAGGAACAGAAGGGGAGACATTTGTTTGGATACTGAATTGGTTACGCTAATCTTGGGCGTCCACATTAAAACTTGTGATTGTATAGACCTGTGCTGCCGGAAAGATGTGTGTGAAGCATTCACACACATAAACACAAACATATTCAATAATTTTGTAGCTTTTTTTGAAGCAACATCCGTATTTGAAGAATTGTCTACAACTTTATGTTCTATCCTTTTCCTCTGGTCGTCCACCACAAGCTCATTGGTTTTGCTGATATTGAGATTCAAGTGTTGTCGCACCATGTGAGAAAGGCCTTGATCAGTCCTCTGTACTCCTCTGAAAAAATGGTCTCTAAGTGAAGACAGCATATTTCTCACTGCAATCATACATGTCAATATATTGGTATAGTATAACTTCCATTTTGCCCCAAAATACCTTTTTAAATAAATTCCTTCAAACTTGTCACTGCATACAAGTCTGGACAGACATGGATCTAAACTGCAATTTGACTGCTATACGGAGGCATAATTCTAGTTTAGAGTACTAAGTCACTGTCAATTTTATTTAAGCAAGGCGGTTGACTAAGAACACACTCTTGCAGAGTAATTATAGAGAGAGGGAGGGGTTTTCCTTGTGGTTTGGGGGATTTAAAGCTACAACCTTCCACCCACAAACTCCTTGTTCTGACTATTTGGCTTCCACCGCCTCCATTTTAGCACATCCTCATAGCTGTTGAATCACAGAACGTTTGCTAATATCTATACCTGGAAATTGTTTCCGTAGAGTAGTATCCTTGTGGTTTCAGAGATGGTCTAGCAAGTGGAGGGTCATGTTGCATTCCCATCAACAGGAACTTTACCGAAAGTGTGCTTGAGGAAGTGTCACTATCCCAGGACCATGCAAAGACACAAATTCACGATGGTGGGTGACTAATTGTTAGCCTGGCATCACCAGACTAATTCGCAAATGTGTATTATTCTGGAACTTCTCGGTTCATCTTCGATTTCCAAGGGGCGTTATCAACGGGCATAGACTGAAATGCGCCTTGACGCAATCGAATAGACCTACAACCAATCAGAGCAATGAAACAACGTAGCTCTGAGTGACACATGCTTAAGTTATGCAATACAGTAACAGAATCTTGATTCACATTTTATCAGAACCACACAGTTTGATACTGGACACAGAATGCCAGTTACATTTGGTAACTGCATTCGGTAAGCATTACGCTCCTCGTGTCAGTCATCGTCTTAAACCCTCCCCATGTGAGATAAACGGTTGTGATTGGCCCGTACAAGTTTTGGATAGCTCAAAATCAGTTTGAATGGGAGGGGGGCCAGACGTGTCTGCCAGAGCAAATTAAACATGAGCTTGCACATTTGTCTGGTTTCCAGGCTAACTAATTGTTACAATTGTTAAAAGAAAGTCACTTTTGAAGAATCTGATGACACTGATTTTACATGTTATATATTTCTAATAAACCCACGTGTGACAAGTTATCTCTTGAGGATGAAATGCTCAAGAGATATGAAGCTTGAAACTAAACTAGTGGGTTTTTTTCTCATACCATTGAATACAGTCACTCCATTGTCTACTTTCAGTAATGTTTATGCCACCTGGCAGGATGATTAGAGTAAGTTGATAGCTCAAGGGAAAACTTGCAGGGAGTGTTGAACACATACACAGCTCAGGCTGGCAGCTTCACTCACTGCACTGCTGTCTGCTGCTTTTTACTGAACCGCTTCAATCATTTCTTGCGCGATTGTACTTTGGTTGTAGTTTAAAAAGGTGAACAGAGGGCGTGTTACCTAACGGAAATTTTGAAGAACTCAGAAGAATGTATGCAGTAAATAGCATTAGCAACTCATTTGCTGAATGATATATGATGTAAAACTGGCCTGATAAATGGAACTCATGACACACCTACATAGGTGAGCTAACCAGGTGCCCCATTCCTTTCATTCTTAACATCCATCTTCTGTTGAATCTAAACAAAATCACTTGACTAATAGATGAAAACATGCTTGACACTAAATATTTCATGGATAGGTGTCTCCCTGTAATTTGTCTGTTTGGGTAAAAGTACTTTAAAAAAAAAAAAAAAAAAAAAAAGTAGTTGAAACCATCAAAAGCCCCAAAAAGTTACTGAATAGAGTCAACTTGTCGTTTCAATTTTCAAACCCTTTTTTACAAAGTTGACCCACTCCCACTTTCTATAGTCAGAAGTTAAGTAGAAGTTGGGGGTGGGAGGGTTTTTTCCCAGCTGGTCAGGGGATTCAAGCTAACAAACTTCCCCTAATGTCTCTGACCATTTTGCTGTTAGCATCACTTTGCTGCCATAGAAAATTGGGGACTACCTCTCGCGCTGCAGGTACTTTTCCCTGCTCACTGTTTCAGTGGGTAAAGTCAAGTTCCTGGCAACCCCTGGTGATCTTTTAATATTGGTAAGAGAGAAATTCATATAACCTGAAGGCCACATGTAGGGTTTACAGCTGTGAAAATATAGTTGCCTCTAGAGCAACCTACTGTACTCATGGGGCTATTTAAATGAACCAAAACCCAAGTGTACTCAAGGATATGGATCCTACCAGTTTCACACGAATTACATTAGTCACATACCGCTTTACAGATGGATTAGTCAGGATTCTTGAGAATAGAATCCAAGGAACCAGAGAGCAACAAATATTATAAAGTGGAAGATATGAGTGAAACTTTGCAAGAGGAAGAGAAGTTCATTGGGGGCTTAACGTCACTGTGGTGTTGCCAGTTTACGTGTAGAGCCAGTGAGAATGTGGGATATTAAAACTGGTGGTGTAAAATCAGGTCATTATCAGTCCATATTTAATGTTTGTATCTCACTAGTTTTTGTGGTAAACTGTAGATGTGGGCTTATCAGTTCTTCATTGCCCTGCTGGACGTGTAAGATAAAAGTCTTCTCTGTCCGTTTTAAGTGTGTGAAGCAGCCTGTCTGTTTGGACTGACTGTGTGCTTCTGTCTGCCTGCTATATTAATATGTATGTGCTGTGAAATAGTGTGGACACAACAGTATAGTCAAATAGAGTTCAACAGTAAAACACATGACTACATTTATAAAGAACAGTTGTATAATGAATTGAACACCTTTAGTTGGTAAAAACTGGATAATCATTGTTTTAGGAGTAGCACTACTGTACACCTTCAGGAAACCCTTCAGTTTTTTCTAAAGAAGATGAATCGTTGTATGGTGTGGTATGGTGTCATTTCATCTGTAACATAAAACAGAAGTACAGTGTCCTACAACAGAAAACTTTTACTAATACTTTTGCATTAGTAATCGTGTGTGCGTTCAACGTGTATTGCTTTAATCAGCTTATTTGTGCTTATGCAGTAGTTTTTTAGTAGCCGAGAGGGGAGTTTGGCCTATTTCAGCTTTCTTAAGAAGAAAGGCCTCTGTTGACCTTTTTTCATGAGGTGTTGAGATAGATCTTTTGTTTATGTTGATTCCCAGGAATTTGATGTTGTTGACACTCTCCACCGCATCCCCATTTATGTGGAGGAGGTATGTGTGGTCTTCCTGGATCTCCTATAGTCAACAATGATCTCATGGTTTTTGCGGTCGTCGGGGCTAGATTATTGTCCGAACACCACTCCTTTCTGTAGTGTGTCTCCTCATTGTCGTATAGAAGTCCCCCTACAGTGGTGTCCTCAGCATACGTCACTATAGTGTTTGGTTTATGACCAAATGCGTGCAAAGAATAATGACATTCCCATCAGACTCGGCTGTACTTTGTGGTTAGTTTGCCCCCGCTTTACACAGCACGTCCCACGTCATACAGAATTGTGTATAATCAAAGCACCTGGGAGGAGGCACAACAATGTTGTGTAACCTTTGGTCCAGACATCATCAAGGTCCCCATCTTATCCTAACCTCGAGATACCTAGAGCCTCCTCACATAAAGATTGTAGAATGTGAAGGACTCTGAGGCTTCTCAAAATACCAAACCATGACAATGCACAAACCCTACATTTCTCGGTCTCTAAGTAGAGATGTTGGTATCGGTAGAAGTACTGGAATTTATGCACCGATCCGATACCACGTAATAAAGCCCTAAAGAAAATCTACGTTAAAGTAGTTTGTTCTTTTTCCGTTATAATTGACTGTCAAACTGGATAAAAAAAGAAAGTTCTGTGGCATTCATGTTTCACAAAGAGTTTAACCTGAGCCAGACCGACAACAAAGATAGAAATCATATCACATCCATACAGGGATAGTAGTATACTGTTGTTAAAACGTAATAAAATATGACGTATCGGCCGATACGCAAGTTCAAGTATCAGAATTGGGTATCGGGAAGCAAAAAAATGGTATCGGGCCATCTCTATCTCTAATACATTTCTGATACTGTGCTAAATAGCAAATGTTAGCATGCTAATGCAATAACTATGGTAGTAAACATGATACCTAAAACTCAGCATGTTAACATTACAGTTTTTCTCAAATGCTAAAACACATTTCAAACGTTTCCTCCATGTTCCCCAATGTCTAAACACAACACCCTTTTCTAAAGCTACATAAACACAACCACACCTTCTCACTTCAAAACTCAAACTTTCACACCAAAAGAGCAGCTCGAAGCTTTCAAAAATGTAAACACTACACATTACAGAAAAACACAATGCTCAATTTGTGAGAAGGTTCTTTGTTTCATAACTGCCAATGCATATTTTTTGAAACTGTACAGTAATGGATCTTCTTAGATCTCTGCAGATGATTAGGCATTTAGATTTGTGAGTTTCATATGAAGAGTATAAATCTATAGTAAATTCTGCATGTACACTACTGTAACACAACTCAATGCAAAAACAGAATCTATTGCACACAACAGTACATGATCAGGGTGTGAAGTTTTTTTATTTACTTTATTCACACCACAATCACTGCAGCATCATGTCGCTGAGCTGCATCGGGCCACATCACCTCATCCACATCGCTGGCTATATTGTCTCTTGCCAGGCACCGTGGGAAAAACGCCCTGGAATGGCGAATCCATCCTTGGAAGGCCTCCACTGGGATGCCAACACAGGCCAGCTCCATTGCCCTTAGGAGGTTCTCTCTAGTGTATGGTTGTCTGTCATAAACCTTCCATCTCCACGATGAGAAGAACTCCTCTATAGGGTTCAGGAAAGGGGAGTAGGGTGGCAGACAGACGTTTAAAAAGTGGTTACTGTTGGTGGTGAACCACTCTCTGATTTGGTTTGTTCTGTGGAAGCGTAAATTGTCCCAAATGATCACATAAATGTGATGTGCGGGCCCAGGATGGTGTTGTTGGCGGTCCAGGAGGATGTCTTTTAGCTCCTCTAGGAAGGTGAGGAGGCGTTGGGTGTTGTAAGACCCAAGGACAGCATACCGGTGGACAAGCCCCTCCGCATGGCCGCACAAAGAGTAATATTACCCCCCCCCCCCCCCCCCCGTTGGCCAGGAACCTCAGTGATGGCTCTTTGGCCAATGATGTTACGGCCTCTTTGCCTTCGTTTCTGCAGGTTGAAGCCAGCCTCATCCAGGAAGAGGTACTCATGAGGTCTGGCCATCGCGTCCAACTGTAATATCCTCTGTGAAAATGTGAAAGTGCACAGGTGTTCAGAACAACAGTCAATCAGGTAGCACAGTATTGTCCAGAAGTAATGTAGGCCACTGAGCAACACAATATGTCCACTAACTGTACTGTGAACATGGATGTATACTTACTTGCACATACTCAAAACGTAGGTCTTTGTGTCGCGCAGAGTTGCACTCAAAGGGAACCCTATAGACCTGTTTCATCCGCATCTTTTGGCGCCGGAGAACTCTGTCTATTGTGGCCAAGCTGACTTCATCAATGCTCTCAAAGTTGACATTATCGGCAATGACTTTGTCTCTGATCTCCCGGAGTCTGATGAGGTTGTTCTCACGAACCATAGCCACAATGAGGGTTTCTTGTGCCGCTGTAAATATGGCAACCCTCCCACCTCTATATGGCATTCTTTCAACTCTAAAGAAAGAAACATGTTCTCAATTGACATGTTTTACAATACAGTAACAACTGATTTGAAACGAATAGACTACTTTCACAGGCTTGTAAAATTGTATTGTGACAAAGAAAGCAATAGAGTACAACACCTGTGTTGTCTGAATGCCCTGATAATGGTGGCCACGGTGAACCTACTCAGGTTTGGACGGACTCTTAGTCCTGCTTCAGCCATTGTCATGCCATGGACAATGACATGGTCAATGACTGTTGCTCGCATCTCGTCCGTGATGATGGTGCGAGGTTGTCTTGCGCTCCCTTCTGGACCTTCTCCTCTCCCTTGTTGGCCTCCTCCTCTCCCTTGTTGGCCTGCTCCTCTTCCTCCTCTGATTTGAACTCCTCTTCCTCGTTGGCCTGCTCCTCTTCTTCCATGGCCAGCTCTTCTCCCTCCTCTGACTCTGACTCGAATTCCTCTTCCTTCATCCATTGTGTTTGTTTGGAATCTTCAGCAAACTGTGCACTCTGAACTTGCCTTTATACACGTGGTCACAGCATTAGCAACAGGTGTCTTCAATTTTGAGTCGTTGTGTGTAATGAATGACACCAGGTGTGTTCCTTGTGTTCGAACATTGCTGACTGTGGCAAGCATTTTGCATCACATGAGCTTTCATTTGAGAATATGAGAAGAGTTCTTTTGTAACTTGTGTTTTAGCAAAGAAAAATGTGTTAAGATTTATGAGAACGGAGGATTGTGTTTTGTGAATTGTGTCTTCATGTGAAATGTGTTTATGATATTGGAAAATGATGGCTAAATTTAGTAAATGTGTTTAGACAACTGGTCATTTGGTTTAGAGGATTGGCTTTTGTGTTTTAGCATTTGAGAAAAACTGTAACATCATACCATTTTTTTTTTTTCCTTAGCATGTTGATGTCAGCATTTAGCATAACAGAAGGGCTAACGGTGGATAGTCAAAGTGCCTCTGTGGCCCATCCGTAACACTGTAGCATAGGCCTGGCTCTGCAAAAAGCTATTTTACATTCCTTGCGATTACTACCTTTTAATTATTTGAACTGTAAACAGATCATTCCTGTCCTAGCTGTAGACTCTTAGTCTTGTTATCTTGTGCAAACATATTTCATGGTTTGAGTGCAGAACATTGGTCCTAACAGGTCATGTTGTGTACAGACCAGAGGCAGATATTCAGCCATACCTCAACTTGATTTTCATAGCAGTAATTTACCGTCCTGTCTATCATCTCTTTCAGATAACAGTGACCTAATTGCCTGTATGGTGGTCAGTAAAGATGGCGGCCAGGCCCAGAGGTTCCTCGCTGTAGATGTTTACCAGATGAGTCTGGTCGAACCAGAAACCAAACGCCTTGGATGGGGTGTAGTCAAGTTTGCCGGCCTACTGCAAGTAAGAGAAAAGTGGCATGTCCATGCTTGTGTGGATGTGTCTTTGTACAGTACTAAAGAGTGAAAGAAAAAACCATTGATTTGTGTGCATGTTCCTCCTTTTTTTTTTTATTCCATTTTATTTTTAAACTTTCTCTACTTTCTTCTACCTTTCTACCTTACACAAATGCTTTTTTTTGTTTATTTACCTGTCTCTGTTTTTATTGCCAATTCATCCAGTCTCCACTGTATTATTTTAATTTTCAGTTTACATTATTGTTTCTTTTTTTTTAATCTTCGTTTCATTGTTTTTTTCTGTCCAAGTTTTCTATATTCCCCCTCTCACTTCCACCAAGTTGTCCCTGTTTCTCTATTTTGTTCTCTTCTTTATTCATCAGATGTTTAATTGTTGTTGCCTGAGCCCTTCATGTCATTTTTCTCCAGAGAAATGCTAGAAATATGACACAATAAAGCGTACAGTAACTTTCACTTCTGGGTTATTTTGATGAGTGTAAGCATGTTAAGTCATGTATCTGTATCAGTAGGGCCTTGTCATTGGAAGTGATATTGCATTTAATTTTTCTAACGCAATTCTGAAATGAATTGCAGAATATATCCAGTGTGCTGTTGTGAAACGGCTATAGATTGTGTGAGAAAAGTGTTATTACAATGTGTTGCCTGCTTTTTTTTTTTTTTTTACCTGAATCTAATATGATATAATGTTTCCTTCCTTTTTCTATTAACTACTACTGTTTAGGGGTCCGAACCTATGGTCTGAACTTGTGAATGCAGCTAGGGTCAAAGTTTATGTCTCATTTATCTGTCTCTCAACTCACTTACTATCCATTTGTATCTCATTCTGTTTTCCTCAACTTATTTTTTCAATTTCTTTTTTGCGTTTGTTCTTTCTTGTTTTTGTCCGTCTTTTTTGCCTGTCCTTGTCCCACTGTTTTCTTCTTATTGTCCCTCACTGTTTTATTTCCACTTTGTCCATTTTCCTCTTCTTTACATCTCTCTCTCTCTCTTTCTTTCTTTCTTTCTTTCGTTCTTTCTTTCTTTCTTTCTCTCTCTTTCTTTCTTTCTCTCTTTCTTTCTTTCTTTCTTTCTTTCTTTCTTTCTCTTTCTTTTTTCTTTCTTTCTCTCTTTTTCTTTCTTTCTCTTTCTTTCTCTCTCTCTTTCTTTCTTTCTCTCTCTTTCTTTCTTTCTCTGTCTTTCTTTCTTTCTCTCTCTCTCTCTCTCTCTTTTTCTTTCTTTCTCTTTTTCTTTCTTTCTCTCTCTTTCTTTCTTTCTTTCTTTCTTTCTTTCTTTCTTTCTCTCTCTCTCTCTCTTTTTCTTTCTTTCTCTTTTTCTTTCTTTCTTTCTTTCTCTCTCTCTCTCGCTCTCTCTTTTTATCTCTCTCTCTCTTTTTCTTTCTCTCTCTCTTTTTCTTTCTCTCTCTCTTTTTCTTTCTTTCTTTCTTTCTTTCTTTCTCTCTCTCTCTCTCTCTCTCTCTCTCTCTCTCTCTCTCTCTCTCTCTCTCGCGCGCGCGGTATATTCTCTCTAACGCTCTCCCCCACTCTTTGTTCCCTCTCTCTCCTTCTCCTCGCTCCCTCCCTCCCTCTATCAACAGGACATGCAGGTGTCTGGCGTTGAGGATGACAGCAGAGCATTGAACATCGTCATCCATAAGCCCAGCTCCAACCCCCACGCCAAGCCCCTGCCCATCCTGCAGGCCAACTTCATCTTTGCCGACCACATCCGCTGCATCATTGCCAAGCAGAGGCTGGCCAAGGGTCGCATCCAGGCCCGACGAATGAAGATGCAGAGGATTGCAGGTGAGTAAACCTTCTGCCCTCGCTCAATTGGTCAATATGACCCTTTCCTCTTTGTATAGGACTCTGCCTCTGATTGGCTTGTACTCATTGCCTTCGGTTGGTTGGGTTGGTTAGGTTTAGGCATGAGGAGTGAGATTAGTTAGGGTAAGAACACAGATACTCTGAGTGAAAATAAAACTCTTAAAAACAAGTACACAATATAATTATGGAGAATCAAATCAAGTCAATATTAATGTACGGCCACAGTTTAACAGCTAGCACTGCTTCTAGCTAATGTTTTGCAAGGCTTCCACATTCACAACAAAAGGATAAAGCCCACAACAATTAAAGTGACAGATAATAGGTATTTACCAAGAGTTTCATGGTATTAGTCATTTCCTGATTCTGGCAGTGTCCTTCTACTCTTGTCGCTCACTTGTTATTAATCAATTAATAGATTTTTTTAAATATTACTTCCTCATTCTCCAAGTCTTTTGTACTGTAAAGGCTGATGGATTTACCCATAAGTCACTTGTACTTCCCCTCCCGGTGGTCTGGTTCTTTAGAATTACGCTTAGAGTAATAACAGAAATCTGAAATCTTGCCAATGCAGCAAAATACAGTAAAGGAGGATGTGAACCCTGCTAAACTAGCCACTGTAGTCACACACACACACACAGTCTGTCAGATTGTCTCTCAACGACTAAAGAGTAACGCATAAAAAACAATTCTAGTGTTATTGAATCTTATCATAGATATACATACATATGTTCATGTCCCTCCTACACTCTCCACTTCCAGCTCTGTTGGACCTGCCTGTGCAGCCCAGTGCGACGGAGGTGTTGGGTTTCGGTCAGACAGCACACGCCTCACCCAGCGGCCTGCCTTTCCGGTTCTACGAGCAGTCAAGACGGGGGCCCAATGACCCCACGGCAAATAGAGCAGTGTTTGCCTCTGTCGATAAAGTACCAGGTGACATACAGATAACCAGGTTCCACTGCCTACACACACTGCTTCAGCCTATACACTTCTTCAGAGATCCATATAGCAAAGTGTACAGTATATCCAATAGCAAAGTGCTTATAATCTAGATCGTACAAATGTCATAAAACAATAGCAGTAAACTCAGGCCAATGGCTGACACAGACTGGATACTTTGAGAAATGTTATAGTAGTCAATAAAAGAACATCGGGTCATTAAACATGTATTAGGACCTTTCTTTTTGAGTCTTTGAGAAAACTTTCTCACTTGCCCTAATCGTCGAACAAAATGGTGATAGTATCTTTAGTGTAGATGTCTATCTAGCCTGGTTGACACCAGACCCTTCTCCGTTGTTACTGAGAGTGGATCTGGGCAAGGTTCACTCACAGCTCATTTCCAAAGGGGCGTCACCAATGGACGCCGCTCAAATGCCTGTGGGCGCAATGGGATAGTCCTTCAACCAATCAGACCAACGATCCAGGTGACGTAGCAGCGACAGCGGCTTCACCGGGTTGCTGCGCTTCGGTGGCCGTCATGTTGAATGTAAACAAAAAGCCGCTTGCCGTCGCTGAGCCATCGCCATCGTGTAAAGCCCGCCTCAACGGTTGTGATTTGGTGCCTCGATTTGGAGAAATTGGAAATGGGCTGGAATGGGCTCTCGGCCAGACGGACTTGCAGAGCAAATCTCAAATTTGCCGGAAGTTCGTCAGGGTTTTCCCAGGCTAGAAGTCTAAAAGTAGGTCAATCTTGTTTTTACTAGGAGAGTTGGGCTAGAGACTTTGTGAAGAAATAGGACTCCTGATAATACAGTTGAAAACTCTCCTGACCTTGCTTTCATTTTTTTTTTTTTTTTACAAATTCATGTATGTTCTTTAATGTTAAATACTATTTGCTATAGTTTTACTTAAGGTATACTTCTGTTGCATTGCCCCTGCTAAATCCTTTTCACAGCTTTATAAAACCTGTTGCAGTTCCTGAATAGGACTCTTTGTTTGTCTCAGCAAGGACACCTGCTCCTATTTAAAATGTAAAGGTCCTGAAATTGAAATAATAGCAAGCTTCTTTTTAAGTATGGCAAAGTTATTTATGGACACTTTAAAGGTCAACAAAAGTCAAAACGATTTCCCCTAGTTTTAATGTGCTGTATGTTTTCAATGAATTGCAGTAATATTTTACTGTTAATTTTTATTTTTATTTAATTTTTTTAGAACACACATAAGCATACACGTGCACATATGCAAAAAACTGCACCTGACACATAAGTCTCTTACTGTAGGTCCATGTGTGTATATATACTGTGTGCCACACGATAGTTCAGACTCTCTCAACTTGTGTCGTTGGGGCTAGATATGGTCAGGTGAAGTCATTTCCCAGCCATGGTAACACATGACTGTATTGTCTGTGCGTGTGTGTCTATGTTCAGGTTTTGCAGTGGCTCACTGTGTGTCGCAGCACAGTCCCTCGCCCCTCTCCTCCCCCTCGCCTCCCTCCAGTGGGAGTGGGAGCACAGGAAGATGTGACTCTGTTACTGCAAGCACTATATCAGCTCAGAGCCCCACAGGTAGCTCACACACAGTACATCCACATTTCCTGCATACAATAACACACCAATAAAGAAGCACATATGGGGCAAGGGGCGGATTCTTGACTATAATTTAATTATGGAGCTGAGGTGTGGTCAACACAGTATATCTGCACTATACAGCACACACATCTCCTACGAGTATAGGGTGTAACCATGGTACATATTTGCACACACCACAAAAACCATGATAGTTTGCAGTAGTGTCAGTTGAGCTGTTGGTATATACGAAGTAGTACAGGGACACACAGCGCATATAAGCCTGCTACCACTGTCACAGGGTCATATACAGCAGGTGTGTTGTTTCTTTGTGAATGTAAATAATCACACATCTACCCTTTTAGAGAACCCGTTACACACGGGTTTCCTCAAATTCCTGCTATAGATGATTCGGGGGCATATGAACACTAAGTCACTTTCACCTTAACTCAACTGAACATAGTTGAACTGAATAGCAGAGCAGGTTAAAGTTAGACCAAGGAAGGTTGGGAACTCTTGACTGGAATGATAAAATTAAGAAAGAGCGGAAGGGTTCCCACTGGTTATGGGATTTATCTTGAATTGTGAGAGTTATGTTCTAGGCAACAGATTTTCTGAAATTTAAATTCTCTGCTGCTTTTTACCCCTTTAGATCATCTCGGTGCAGAAAATTAACATTAACAAAGCAGGACAAATGTTTTTGGAAGGCTTTGTTAAAGAAAAGTCACATACTTTTACTAAAAATGTCTTCCTCTGGGCGCCCGGATAGCTCAGTTGGTAGAGCGGGCGCCCGTATATAGAGGTTTATTCCTCGACGCAGCGGGCCGGGGTTCGACTCCGACCTGTGGCCCTTTGCTGCATGTCGTTCCCCCTCTCTTTCACCCTTTCATGTCTTCAGCTGTCCTGTCAAATAAAGGCCTAAAATGCCCAAAAATAATTGTAAAAAAACAAAAGAATATGTCTTCCTCTGAGTTCACCTGCCTCACTCTTTCCTCTGCTCTCCTCTAGATGATGGTACGTTCTTGGACCACACCCCACCCTCCGCCTCTGGCGGAGAAGGGGAAGGAGTAAGTGGAGAAGTAATGCTTGTCGCCTCTACTCCCTCGGCCCCAGTCACGGCCCTGGCCCCAAGCCTCACCCCGGCGTCCCAGCCCAACATCTCCCTCCTTACGGACAACAACGCGGAGACGCTCAGCGTGGAGTCGCTCACGCTGCTGCCCCCAGCAGGCTCACCACACCTGCACCCCTGTGCCAGCCACATTCCCGCAGCGCACTCCCTCCAGAGACCAGACGCCTCCATCGCAGAGGAGGGGGACGGGGATAGGAAAGAAGAGCAAAGAGAAGAGGAGGGGGAGGAAGAGGGGTCGCCGATGGATGAGACGGAGACAGATGCGACGGTAAAAGAGGAAACCACGACAACGGAGTTGGTCACCACCACTGACGAGGAACCAGACGGAGTAGATAAGCCAGGAGGTGAAGACACACCTCTAGAGGTGAATATAGACCAACTCTCGGCTGCAGAGCTGCAAGAAAGAGACGACTCAGAGTATGTAGAGAACACAGAAGATACAGAGATGCACACTGACACACAAGACTCGCCTGAACTGGATTAAGCAACACACACTCAATCATGTTCATGCATTTAAACTTGTCTCTAAGAGGACAGTTAAGTGTGATAGTTAATCTATCCAGCTTGACTGCAGAATATTTTTATGTTGAGACCTATAGATAAGGATAGGATTTTTTGGAGGCATCTCAAAATTTGTGTTTCACATGATGGAAACATCTTCTTTTTTTTTTTCTCCGAGAGAACAGAGGACGAGACACTGGTCGAACTTGAGGAAGGCTTGAAGCACATTTGGGTTTCTGTGCACTTGAGTATATCCGGTTGTGTTTTAAGCAAGCGTGTGCAAAGGCTCGCAACCAGCAACGTTTTTTACTCATTCTGATCGATTGTTTGTCAGCTCAAAGAAACACACAAATACGCCACATGCTGCTGTCGTGAGCTCTTTATCCACTTTAAAAAGACCTGCTCTGTTTTTGTGTTCACCGCCAATGTTTTGTGGTGGTTGTGGTCACTTCTACGCTAAACACACACTATACATACAGTCTACACAGAGTCAGCTGCACTTGCCTTTTAACCGCTGCATGTCAGACACGTTACCAGTTACTGCCACCTAGAAGTGTGTGTGTGTGTGTGTGTGTGTGTGTGTGTGTGTGTGTGTGTGTGTGTGTGTGTGTGTGTGTGTGTGTGTGTGTGTGTGTGTGTGTGTGTGTGTGTGTGTGTGTGTGTGTGTGTGTGTGTGTGTGTGTGTGTGTGTGTGACATGTTTAGTTGTTATTCTTCCAGGTGTAAAGTAATGGTCCATTCATTCACTAACTGGTGTCTATTATAGAAAATGTATTACATCATCTGCAGCATCTTGCGCAAGGAGGGAGCAGGTCTCGTACTGTAAACAATAATTTGATGGTAACGTGACGTTGTAGCTGTTGGGCCCTGCTAGTAAACATTTTGATTCCTACATCCTGGAACGTGAGGTGTGTGAAAGCAGCTCTTTGCTTGTCATCACAGCCAGCCGTTGGTTTCCATCATAGTTCATATTTTATATTAGTCTCTTGGGCTGACAGTTTTGTACGGGTTGCTTGAGTGCAGTGTAACAAAGCATTCCCCCCCCCCCCACCACCACCAGATATGCAACAGTATTTAAAAAAACCTTGACCTCGTTGGATTTGCTTTTATTTTCAACTTCCATTCTAGATCACTAGCTTCCTTCCCATATCCATACTGTAGATCATAGTGTGCAGGGATTAGGTAGATGTGTGTTCATTCAGAGAGGCGAGTCACCAATCAGCAACCTGAACCTGACTAACAGAATAATTGATTTGAAAGAGCTGAATAAGTGTTACACTAGTTATACATAATGCATAGCAGTTCACTGATTAATAGTAAATAATTCACAGAGTCCATGCAGGCTGTTATTCATTCTCTACATGAAGAGTTTCTGTCTGTAACAACACAGGTGAACTGCTATTTTACTCATTGAAAAGCTGAGTATCGTTTGATGTATTTAGGAATATTAAAAAAAAAAAAAAAAGTAAATTTGCTTGGTTAAGTGAAACTCTGACAGCCTCATAGAGGGATACAGTTTAATAGATATCGGGGATGTTAGACGTGCCGACTTCAAAGAGTCATGAGGCAACGTTTGAAATGACAACATCTGCGTTTTTAGTTCCGCACACTGTTGCCACAACACTGCGTTGAATGTATCTGCTGGTTGCCCCTCAGGCACTGACCTGAGCTCAGTTTTACTCTCCATGTTTCTGGGAACGGGCTTCAATAGATATGCTGCGTTGCGTTTACCTCGGAGGTCGGAACTGGGAATGACGTCGCACCCGAGTTGATTTGTGTTCTAGTGACGACTCGTAAAACCATTATATTTAACGGGTTGATAATTCATTATGCTGTATTTTGCGCGTACAAATGCCGTAGATTGAATGTCCACAGATAGAAGATGGACAGTAACGTGTCCACGACTGATTTAATGAGACGCAAATAAGACAGAAGTGCTAACAAACATTGATACAGCTTTCGCTGCTTCTGATGCTCAGAGCAGCCATGTTGACTTGTGATGTCAGGGTTCACGGAGGGTTCTCCAGACTTTCCGAGTGGGGGGGCATTCCAATTGCTATATCCGACTGGGAACTCAAGTTCAACTGGAACGCACCAAAACATGCTCTGAAAACTCAGATTACTGTTGGGAACATCCCGTCTATAATTTGATAAACTGTCTGTCAACACACGATGCTGAGAACGACGTGGGGAAAAATTCAAATAATGTTGGTCAACCATATAATACCCATTCTCCAGGAAAGATGAGTAGCAGTGTAATTTGGATGTTACCACCCCCAAAAAAACCTAAAGCACAGTGTTGCAAAGTTGCATTGTCATCTCAGAGTGGGCGCAAACCGTGGTCCCCAAGACACAAAAGCACTTGTGGAAAACCAACATTCATTCATTTCTTCAGATGGTGTTTTAAGGTCAGTGTGGAGGGGCTAACCCCTCCTCCTCCTCCTCCTCCTCTAACCAGCTGAATAAAGCTTTACTACTGCAATAATCTAAAGAGCTAACCAGTGAGGGGAGAGATGAATGTAACAAACAACTTATTTCTGGTGTTATTTGATTGTTTTGAATGGGATCAGTGTTTTTTATTTTATTTTTTTCCCTTTAATTAATGACTTGATATGTAATTCTTAGGAAAGAAGCAGTGTCACCAATTCTTTAGAACTTATTCTATCGCCTCATCCTTTTTAGTCCTTTTATTAGCTTCTTCCTCTTTTCTCTTTCGCCCTTGCTTCCCTGCTCTTTTCTATGCCGTTATCTTACAGCTAAAGGCTTAATGCTGATCTTCTTTGTTCTTTTTCTTTTTTTAACTCGCTACAGTCATCAAAACGTTTATGAAGGTGACATTCAGAGCAATACTTTTCTTTTTGAGTCGGTCTCTTTCCATCTTGCTACTGTAAATAGCAGAAGAATGATAGTGGTGATCACTGGTGTGCTGAGAGCAGTTTCTGATGGTTTGAAGGAACATGACGGCACGTTTGAAGACAACGTGACGGCATGTCGCTGGTAACCGTTGGCAACATCTATCGAAACATGACGTGAAGCTTCCATTATTGTCTCTGATTGTAGTGCGTGTATGTAATATTTGTAATATTTGCTCTGTAAATGCTTTTTGCTTTTAAACCTGTCAGTCTTGTTAATGAACTGAAACAGAATAAATAAAGAACTGCAATAAATTATTCTACTTAACAGTGAGGCCGCTGCATGGCTGTTGTTGCGTTTGCAGGCAGCTGTGTGTTGTTGTTTTTTCCACTGCTCTCTTGCTCATGTTTTTTCCCCCCTTCTTCTTCACAGTAGTAAAAGCACAGGAGGTTCTCCTTAGTGTTTGAGCAAGAACAACACCAACAGACACACACACACACACACACACACACACACACACACAGTGTGTGCTACCACTGACTGTGTTTCATGGCTTTAAAAGCTGTAAAGATATCCACCATACACTGCAGTTCTGCAACTAAGTGTGAACTTGTTTTTTGAGAGAGAGAGAGAGAGAGAGAGATTGCCTTTTACACTTTCTACCTTTGTGATGTCTTACTGTGGCTGCTGCAGGAGCCCTCAGTCATCTTGTGGTCTGTATGTGTTACTTTTATCGCGGTTCCTCTCTTCAGGGAAGTCTGGTTATGTGTGCGTAAACATTTGAATGGGTTCCTGGTACTGCAACGATACTAAAATGTGCGCCTGTGTGTGTTTCTCTGTATTAAACCACAGCAATAAAAGTTTTGACTGTAGAGATCTTGGACAGATTTGAAGGTGTGCAGTTGTGCTGTTCACATCTGCACACCCCCGAGTTTAAAACTAGATGGCACTTTATGTATGCCAGTTCTGAGTATTAGCTGTTAACCAAAGATCAATAACCTTTACATCCCCCTCTGTGGTGTCCTCAGAGTTAACTCCTCCTAGCTTCTGATTGGTTAGTTGTGTTGTTGTGAGCGGGGTGAACGGTAGGCTTTTTCTTAGGATGGCAAAGGCATGATCCGCCCTACTTTGCCTCTGATTTGCTAGAACTAGTTGCCTTCGTTGGTTGGGTAGGTTAGGTTATGGCATGAAAAGTGAGATTGGTTAGGGTAAGAATAACAGGGTAAACCAATCAGAGGCAGGGTAGGGTCATGCCTTCCCGTTGCTCAAAAAATGCTCAGTTTCTTCTCATTAAAAATGATCCAACCACCACATATCAAACCCTCACCTAACATATATTTAAAGGCCTCTATGCCAAAGATTATGCCAACTGGCAAAACATTTGCTTAGTTTAGCACTGGAAGACTGGAAATGGGGGTGTGGGGGGGGGGGCAGCCAACTCTGTGAAAAAGTAACAAAACCTTCCTGGAGTCTTGTCGTCACAAGGCAACCAGAATAGAAAGTTACCGCACCAAGCCATGAAGTACAAAGTAAGTACAACCTCTCGTAAAAGTACAGCCTTTCCATTTTATAATTTGTTTTTATATGGATTAAATAAATGAGACATACCACGTTAATAAGTAAGCGTTGGAGGTGCTTTTATGCAGATTTTGTTACCTTTGGACAGAGCCAGGCTAGCTGTTTCCAGAATTCATGCTAAGCTAAGCCAACCTGTGTCTGGCTGAAGCCTTGTACGTAATAAACAGTCATCTAACTCTCCAACACCATCGCTGCTGTGAGAAAGTTTGAGTATAGAAGTTGGGGGAAATTTTTGGAGCCATGGTCTAGCTGCTGTTTGAAGAACTACTACATTACACATCCACACTGGATTTAGTTGAAGCTTGTCTGTTTTATTGTGTTAGAACATGTACAGTACATTCAATTCTTTGGAAGTTCTATGTCTTTTGTTGAAGTGTTGAAACTATTTCTTCTAATCTGATGACCAACATTTCCACTAAGTTTCCTGCATATCAGATGTCATCATACTGGGAATTCTGAGATATCCCACTACCAAGAATTGGTGGGTAAAGAAAATCAGTAGAAAAGCCTGAAGAAACTACGGAACCTGGTGACAAAGACAGGAATTGGTGTTTGGTCATAGGAAAGCCTTGTCCAAGAAAATACAAGATCAGTGAGGCTAGGATAACTATATATAAAAGCTCATAGCTTTTATTCTTTATTCACGTTGAATCTCAAGCAAATGTTTTGAAGGAGTGTGTGTGTGTGTGTGTGTGTGTGTGTGTGTGTGTGTGTGTGTGTGTGTGTGTGTGTGTGTGTGTGTGTGTGTGTGTGTGTGTGTGTGTGTGTGTGTGTGTGTGTGTGTGTGTGTGTGTGTGTGTGTGTGTGTGTGTGTGTGTGTGTGTGTGTGTGTGTGTTTTTAAAGGACAGAAAACTCCAAGCAGAGGACTCTACAGAAATCAGCTGATAAGCATACAATCACAGAACACCTCACTTCACCTTTCACTTCTCAAAATAGTCGGGAATGTCCTGAAAACTGAGAAGCTATGAATGAAACTGCTACATATGATTCACTCGCCATCCCACAACTTGTGCTTAAACCAAATGATCTCATTTTCAAGGTAAAACTTCAAAAAATGAGGATTGAAAACATGCAAGCCTATAAAAAAAAATTAAGATATTGCAAACGCAGTATGTATATCACTGACTCATGTTCCTGAGAGAGAGAGAGAGAGAGAGAGAGAGAGAGAGAGAGAGAGAGAGAGAGAGAGAGAGAGAGAGAGAGAGAGAGAGAGAGAGAGAGAGAGAGAGAGAGAGAGAGAGAGAGAGAGAGAGAGAGAGAGAGAGAGAGAGAGAGA
This sequence comes from Zingel zingel, assembly GCA_023566125.1. NCBI lineage: Eukaryota > Metazoa > Chordata > Actinopteri > Perciformes > Percidae > Zingel > Zingel zingel. The sequence goes on along the minus strand of CM042325.1, from coordinate 5,974,093 downwards.
GAGAGAGAGAGAGAGAGAGAGAGAGAGAGAGAGAGAGAGAGAGAGAGAGAGAGAGAGAGAGAGAGAGAGAGAGAGAGAGAGAGAGAGAGAGAGAGAGAGAGAGAGAGAGAGAGAGAGAGAGGTGGCTACATTGTCTAGACCCAAGAGGATCAAACAAAAATCCCCGAAAAAGATCACAAAGCCTTATGGTAAGGTTTGGTTTTAGCGTTGGAGTTCTGGTTAGGTATGAGGAAGGGTTACAACCTCAAGTTAGAAATGATAACTGTACACTACATTGTCTAAAAAAAGTGACATACTCTCACAAACGTCATGAAATGGCAAACTTTCAGCAAATTCTTCTGCTTTCTATAGATACATCTAGCTTACTGCACCCACATGTTCTGTAAAATTCTATTTTTAACATTGACGTGACTGTGTATTTTTTTTTTTTTACCTTTACTAATACAAACTTGGCTTTCAATATAACTAAATCAACCCTGTGAATAGCAGTGGGTCAGTAAAGTATGCAAGGTGACAATTTTAGGACATTCTTTTTTTGGAAAAAGACTTTCTTCCTGTGTGTGTCAGGAATTAAGTGTTCCGCAACAATGACATGAAAACACAATGAAATTTGCAACCGTTGAACCGTTGAAGAAAGTTACATCAATTTCTGCTGCAACTTTACAACAGTTTGGATAAACGCAACGGCTCTGTGTAAGAATGTGTAAAAAGTGTGTAGGGTTCCTGTTTAAACACTGCCTCTGATTTGTGCCACATGCCGGTCCCACCCGTTTAAGCATCATTTCTAAAAACTATAGTCTCAAGAGGAGCATTCAGCTGGGCTTTGCTCCAATGTGACTGCAAATGTATCATGCGTGCAGTATGTTTGTTAAACCCGCGTTAAACACATGAGTCATACATGTAAAGCGACCCACCTGAATCAGTGTTGCCGCATCTATTGAAGAAAGGTGACAATTCAGCCAGTGTGTAGTGAACAATGGCGTTCCTTGTTTAAAAGTCATCTTTGAAATCTCTTCTTCGTGCACTAGATTAGAAGGGCTTTCGTGTACACTATGTGTACAAAGTATTTTGACATCTTGTATGTCTTTCCACCTGCTTTCTTGTATTATTTCTAGTATTTAAATATGTGCTACATAGAAAATGTTTATCCTAACTCTAAAATGAAACGCAAACTGTAACTTTAACCGTGACCTTGATCTAACATGTCTCTGTCAAACCACTAACCCCCCCCCCCCCCAAAATTTCCCACTTCCTCCTGAGGAAATTTGAATTTGTACTGGGCCCTTACTAGGTTAAATGTACTACACACACACACACACACACACACACACACACACACACACACACACACACACACAGACACACATATAGACACAATCACACGTCACCTCTTCCCGTTTCTGGTAAGTGTGTGTGTCTAAGCTAACAGTCCATTTACTACCAATGGGACCCCACCCACCTGTCACTTTCACCTACACAGATGATTCACTGTGGTGACAATACTGTACACTGCCGAGTCACACTTCCTGTCTGTCTGTCTGTCCTATTGTCTGTAACACAGCGAGGACAAAGTATGTATGACTGTGTGTGTGTTTGTCCTTCCCTCTTTCTCCACCCCTGCTAGCTCCTACCTGTCCCCGCACATGACATGAGTTGGGGAAGAGAAATACTACAGTCAAAAAGTAACTGAAAATCGAGCAAGGTTGGTTTAAATAAGTTTTATTTCAAATATAATAGCAAATAACAAATATAAAAAATATTCTTGTATATTTGATTCAGTAAAGACAAACTGGTTACACTTTACTTGAAGGTATCTACATAAGAGTGACATGACACTGTCATGAACGTGTCAAACATAAACAAGTCAAACGTTTATGACATAACGCTTCTGTCATCAAGTGTTATTGAGTTTTTGTCATGACAAGTTAGGGTTAGGGTTAGAGTTACGGTTAGGGTTCATGGGTCATGACAGTGTCATGACACTCTTATGTAGATACCTTCAAGTAAAGTCTGACCGACAAACTTATTATCTGCCTGGCAGAGATGGTTGAGTAAGAGGCAATGTGCCTCCACATACAGTACAACTTAGCACCAGACCTCATGACTCCAACACCCTCTGACATCTTCTACAATATTTCATCTGGGTGCAGATTTTTAGAAAGACATCAAGTGGTATTTGAGCCATCAGTGCTGGCAAACATTCGCGTGTGATGTAAACATTTAACAACATTAGAGTATTAAAGTCTGCTACAAAAGACAATCCGACTGGTACCACAGCCCGTACCCTCCCACAAGTCCACTCTGTTGATGCCCTTAAAGTCCTTCCACAATCCACTTTTAAATATTTGTGGGTCTCTGGTGGCCACAAATGGGCAACAGCAGACCCTACAGTTTCTAGTAGAGTGGTCACAGTTGACCCCACCAGTTCTTTTATCTCTCTAATAGCTCTATTGTGGCTGTAGATTTCTCTTAATGCAGCTTTTTCCAACTTTTCATGCTTCCTCATGACCAGAAGGCGCTCTGTCCGTGTGCAAGTTGAATCTCTGGAGGTAATGTATGTTGAAATGTCATGCCCGGGCTCATTGAACACTGCCTGTGCTCTACTGTGGTCATAATGTCTCTTGTGAAACATCTTGTGGCTTTTTAGCTCAAAAAAGGGAGACTGTTGTATGTGTAACCACGGCGATGCAGGCTTAACCTCCAACACATGAAGGGCAGGTTTTAACAAACTTGGTAAGAACTGCCTTCTTGAAATGAAAAATAATATTATCAAAACTTTATATGGCAAGCTGGTCATAGTTTGTAAGGGAATTCCAACAGGAAGTCTTGGACAACATGGGTGAGTGGCAACTCCGACACCCGGCTTACTCCGCCACACAGCTCCATGATGCGCTTCCTGCACAGCTCCTGCAGCGTCGGCTTCCATTTCCTGTATGGAATGCTCAGGCTCTTCTTGGGAGAATTGATGTAATGCTCCAAGAGGGCAAAGAGTGTCGGAAAAGAGCGCTCGTTGCCCGCCAGTGAGAACTTTTGTCGCCTGTAGTCAATGCGCACGCTGACCGGGCCGCTCTTGCTGTGGTAGGACAGCGTGAAGAAGATGTCTTTCTGCCGGCTGTCGCGGATGAGGAAGCTGCCCAGCGGCGCGTCCCGCAGCATGCGATGGGCGTCCTCCACTCCCAGAGGACCCCAGTAGAAGGCGCTGCGCTCGAGCTTGGCCGCTGTGTCTGTGATGATCTTGTAGTCCTCCTTGCAGGAGAACGTGGGGAAGTGGGTCAGATACACAGAAGGGACTAGAGCGGCCCGATGCTGAAGCTGCTCCAACTTGGTGCGCTCTGAGCTGAGAGCGAGCTCACGCCTAGCCAGCGGTGAAGACAGGGACGATGAGGAGGATGCCGACGTTGACGACGATGAGCTTGACAACTGGGTCTTGTCATGGCCTTCCACTGTGCTGTCGGCTACCATCCTACAGGGGAGAGAGGCCCCAGACCCTCTCCCATCTCTAACCACCACACTGACATCCTGAGAGAGACAAGACAAGACAGAAATAGTTATTATCAAACAGTAATATATTACTAAGTAAAGCAAATTACATTTTTTTTTTTTTACAACCTGGTTAAACCAAAATCAGTTAAGAGTTACACCTTTCTGACAAAAACTATCAGAACAGTGGTGTTGAATCTCATCATTCACAAGAACAACACACAACCCTTAGGCAATGACCATTTAAGACCCTAGAACTCTAAAAGGAGAACGATTTGTAATATTGAAACGCGTGTGTGTGGGTGTATACAAAATTCAGTGACTATCTCTGGGTTTAGGTTAGATATTAATTAGAGTTTCCATGGAACTGTGTTTGATATGACTGGAATCTGCGGTTAGGCCAAAATACAGTCAGCTGTATACTGCCTGGACACACACACACACACACACACACACACACACACACACACACACACACACACACACACAAGGTTATAGTGCTTATAGCAGTATTTATGCTGTATCATTTCTGCCTCAATGAATACCTGGTTGAAATCAAACTTTTCCAAGCCAATGACAAATACAAAAAAATAACTAAATAAATGTATACATTGCGAACTTAAAGTAGTATTTGAGTAGTATTTGAGTTGTTAATATTTTTTTCATAAATGGTCTGAACCTGTTAGATTGGATGAGGGGATACATATCTTATGATACACAACAGCTGAGTACAATTGGCACATTGTCTGTGCCCCAACCTCTCATCATCACATATTTACAGGCCTATCGTGTATCCTTCTCCCTGCGTAGTTCAAAAATTCAATGTGAATGACTTTGTGTTTGAGTTAACTTTGAACTCCCCCACCCCCCCCAAAAAAAAAAAAAAAGTTAAAGATTAACAGGTGGTGATGTGTTTTGTAATTTTGGGGACTGTTTAGCTTCAATGTCAGGCACATTACAAACAGCCATGGAGATGGATCACATTCAAAGTATAATCATTTAGAAAAAGAAAAAAAAAGAGTAGTGGAGTAGCCTAGCCTACGTGTTTCTCTTTGTTTGTCATTGTCTGCGTTGCCTCATAAAGTTGTACAGTTTCCACTGCATGCTGCAGTTAAAATCTGGACAATGGGAATCAAACAAGGGAAAAGAGTGAAACTCCAGCATTCCATTTCCTTTCCCCAAAAGTCCGTGCACTCGGAGGCACAGTTTAACATTTAACTCCCTTGTGTTTCCAATGCACAACGCCAAAGAAAAACAAAAAAAATCAGCCATGAATCCAAACCCACCCAACAGCAGCCTACAGCATAACTCCAGTTCGAGAAGTCTTACCGTTGTGCTCTAACGACAGCGGCTGTTTAAAGATCCGTTGTGCGAACACCGCGATCAGTGAGACCAGTTCATGTCCAGCAGGTAATCCGTGACGCAGCGCACTGATGGAGGGCAACCATCAATTTGACAGCTCGTAGGCAACTCTGTCGACCTGCTGGCTGTGATTCCCCACCCGTTAAATCATACTCTCGTGTGTGTGTGCTAGCGTGGTAAATACTCCTTGACTTTATAGCTCCGGACCCGTTAGCTCCGCCTGTTTGGCCTGTTTCCTCTAACAGCAGGTCTCGCTTTAGCGGCAGGCAGCCGGTTTCTCTGAAACACAACCGAAAGTGAAACTGATCTCAGAGCAGCCCCTATGCTCTTTCAGTTCATTTGAACGCAGTTATTATTTGGAGAATTTCGAGAAAACCGCAAAGCCACATAGACAGTAGGACGTTTACAGAAAGACAGGTGACGGATCCGATTAATGCATAATACACATGGTTGGTCGTTTGTCGTTTTGTGACAGGATTTTAATGATGGCGTTGTATAGTCAGCTCTCTCTCTCTCTCTCTCTCTCTCTCTCTCTCTCTCTCTCTCTCTCTCTCTCTCTCTCTCTCTCTCTATGTATGTATTTTTCATAAGAATAGTTGATTCACTATTCGTTCTCATTCAGATATGTAGGCCTATAATTAAACATGCATACGTCAAAACCTCAGTCATTTCAAAAGAGCACAGGATGTGCTCAGTTTATTATGTGGGATGGCCCTGTCTGAAGCGGTTTAAATCAAATGGCATATCAAGTTAAATGTCTTTCATGTCTGGTGTTGGCATCACAGTCTCAGTTGATAGTTCAAGCTGCTTTTGCAGATGTTCCTGATAAAAATCAGGTGCATTTTTTTATTTTTTTTTACCTTTGCCCAACATGGTAAGTTCCATTATGATAATGATCATAATCAGAAAGCATTCAAAATAAGTCACACAAGAAGGAAATGTTTGATCTTTCTGATAAAAAAAAAAAAAGCAGTAGTGAACAAATCAGTTGACTGGAGCCACGAGAGAAACCAAATTAGTGCCTCTGTGGCTGCACTTCTTCATTTGTTGTTAATAGTAGGCTCTTCTGCAGAAAAAGGTCCAACGGGGCCTTTACATGGGGGGTGATTCAGCCAAGAAATGCTCATATTGTGACATTTCAACACCAAAGCCACATCAGGACATTTTTTTAAATATATATATATATATATATATATATATATATATATATATATATATATATATATATATATATATATATATATTACTATATGTAGTATTAATGGGACGCTGATGACATATCATAGTATAGTTCATATTCCTCTTTAGCTGTGGGCATATGGTGGTTATTGCATGACCTGAGCCAGGGAGGTGTGTTGTTTCTAAATAGGATAAGTGCCAACTATTTCACATGAAGTCAAATCACTCTGCGGTCATAAACTGCAGCCTATTTACTGATGATTTCTAATTATATCAGTTACAGTAGAACCAGTTTGTGCCAAAATTACAGTTATTAGAAGTTGCACATTTATCACATCTCACTTTAACTTTATTCAGAGAGCTTGTGTGTGTGTGTGTGTGTGTGTGTGTGTGTGTGTGTGTGTGTGTGTGTGTGTGGCAGACGATTGTGCATGACTTAATCAGTGGTTTTTTAATGCCAAAAGTGAATTCTAAATATACCTGCATTGCATCACCTCGTCATAATAATCTTGTAAAATGTCTGCACACACACACTCACACCCCCCCCCCCCCCCCCAGAGAGGCAGAGACAGACAGGCAGGGAGGCAGACAGACAGGCAGATGATGGCTATAAAAAAAGGCTGTGTGAGGTCATAGTAAACCATATATGTCTGTGTTATGGTTACTTTCATTTTATCAGGAGTGGTCTGACTCAATTAGTACTCAGATAAGCTTTCTGATTCCATCATGTATATCTGGTGTTAATAATGCCCACTCCATAACATGAAGATAAAACTCTTGGGCTCTGTATCAGTCTTGCACCACTTTATTTTATTCATCAGGTGATCATTAAAGCAATACCAAAGATTCTTTTGTACCTTAAAATAATGTTTCCAAAATAGTTTCAGTGGTTCATCAACTCGTAACAGGGTGAACAGCACTTCTGCATTCGCTTTGCAGCCCTCTATCGGCTATAACCGCACTATGCAAGTTTGCCAGATCAGGTAGCGGATCTGTAGTTCGAATGAGACCTAATACACTACAATGGGCAATTCCGCTTCCAACCTGTAGGGGATCGAGAAGGAAAAGGGCTTTGGTGTTGCTTTAAAATGTGTTTGCTCCCCCATCATGGAGACCCTGCAGGAAACAAGCCTTCAAACCAGCATTGTTTTAAATAACCAACTGAAATCATTTGATGTATCCTTAAAGCAACATTATGTAACTATTTTACCTTCAAGTACCAGTGATGTAGTTTATACTGCTAGCACAGGAGCTTTGCACAGCTGGGAGGAGGAGGTTTTTTAGGCCCAGGACGGGGGGGAATGCTGGAGAGCGCCAGAACCGGAGCAGGGCAAGAGGGTGACAGGACCGGTTCAGCAGCCTATACGGACATCATGGCAGAGGCAAAGAGAACGAAGAGGAAATGGAGAAAGCTAGAGGAAAGGAGAGAGAGTGACCGAGCAAGAGTAAATCTTGGACTGGCTTTTAGTCGTTGGCGAGAGCTGCGTGAAATAAAAGGCTACAAGCCATGTTTTTGTTGGACTAGTAAGTAATATTAGATAATGTTAATGTTAGCAAAGCTGTGGACTCGCTAGACTTTGATCACATGTAATGTATTCATAACAAATGCACGCGCACAGCTGTCTATGTTTATGACTGAAACTGTAGGGTTGCCAAATCACAAAAAAATACAAATGTTACGGAATGTTGCTTTAAGTAACAAAATATACACAATCCAGACTATAACTCCACTGATCTAATGCATCAAAGTCTGTTTTCAGTTCTTGGGGAGTAAAAGAAGTTGAGCCTGTTGTGGCTCCAGAGGCAGATGTAAAATTGCCTCAAGTGATGTCACTTGAGTCAGTGTTAATTGGGGCTGAAGACTACAAGTTAAAAAGCTTACCAGACCTATGTAGCCCATTAGGCCCTAGGCTACATTAGCACCGACTAGCATACAGGTAGTCTCGCATTGACAGACCTTCCACCACAGCGCTGCGGAGGAGGGTCTGGCTAGTCCACACAGCAATTTCGGAATGGGAGAAAAATGTGCTCTCGTTTATTGGCATTTCCAATCGTCTTGGGCTGTGCTAAACACCTCTGAAGGAACTTGTTTTGGTGGAACGTGTACGTTCAAAAGTTGTTTTAGTCGTGCAACAGAAAACTCAGATTGGACAGATAGTCTAGCTAGCTGTCTGGATTTACCCTGCAGAGATCTGAGGAGCAGTTAACCATAGTCCTCGATAAATCGACCAGAGTTTAAAATTACAACACAAAGAAAGCGAAAGGTAACGGACATCCGAAAAGAGTGACATCTGGCGGAATTTCTGGCAGAATTTCTGGCAGAACGAGACCAATCCCGGAAGTGGAATGTCGTGGACATAGACTAGCATACAGGTAACAAACCTGAATCTCTGACCAAATTGTGTTTTTCAAAATTGCATTGTGTGTAATGAAGTTTTGAAGAAGAATGTGTGGAATAAAAAAGATGATATCTGTGGTTCAGCTGCGTTGAGTTTTTCCAATGTTATAGGAGTGCAATGCTAAATTGGTGGAGTACTCTTTTAAAGGTGCCCTGTGACCTCCACAGCAAAGAAAATTATTATCAATTATCCCATTGTGGGATAGATTTGCCGTCGTTTCTTTTTATCAGGATTTCCTTTCGACTTGACAGCAGGATATAATATATCTGATATTAAAGACTAGGTTCACATCTACACTTGAAATGGTTCACACACTGTATCATTGTGCATTTTGTGGGTGTCTTTGAGAAAAATATGATGATATTGAAAATCTAAGCAACTTTTTTTTTTTTTTACTTTTAACTAGTGTATTGAACGGTGTGTGCACAATGCAAAGTTGGAGCATGCAGAATACATTTAGATCTGTGCAGCGAAATGTCATTCATGTAAGACGAGAGACTGGAGGGAGAGAGGGAGGACTGGGTTTACTGCTCTCTTATTGACTCTGCTTAATCAGAAACACACAGTACATCTGGCTGTCTGCCACAGCTGCCTCTGTATGTCTGTCTGGAAGTTCTTACGTGCATTGCAGACATATTCTAAATTACCATCGTCTCATATTGTACAGTGCAGTTTGTAACGTGTGCATGTCTCTTGCGTGCATATTGTTGCGCACGCAGTGTTTATTTACACGTATGTGCGAATGTACTCCATGAGTTTCATTTCTGTGAAACAGGGAGAGAAACAAGAGACTGAAACATAGGCAGGTTAACAGAGTCCTTGCTGTGTCTAATTACAGATCCTTATTGAATGTATAAGAGTGTATGAATGCAGCGGTTTATGCACACATGTGTTTAGTTATTCAAAAGGTATTTGTTGCTGTAGCCACATGGGAATTTGGTAACTTAAGCGTATTGGTTTTCTGTTTCTTTTATTTAGCATGAGAACATACATGAGAGCATACAGTGTGGGAGGGCTCATCGATGGATGACAAATGGATGAAAAATGCCGCATAATGCAAAAAATCTGTATTATTAAACCTATATTAAACCATATGAGCTTTGTTGGATTCTGTCTGTACTTTTAAAGCAGCTTGCATGTTTGATCTGAGGCATGACTGCTGATTACCAGCAGTGGCTGCTGAATATTAGCAGAAGAAACATGTCATGGCACATGCACTCAAGTTTCTGCAGGAGCGAGCTGATGCTTCGGTGTTATTGTTATTCACTTTTAGTATGGGCTCTGCAGAGATCATCTGAAGTTTCAATGTACTAATTTATTGTCGACCTGCAATTTTTAGCTCACAAAAGATCAGATTGTGTTTTGTAAAGTACACACCTGATTATGTCAGGTGAATTAAAACTTTCACATTCCAAGGTGTTCTGATCAAAAGCGTCTTCCTGTCTCGGAAAATCTGCACTTCCTTGTGTGGAAAACAGGAACTTTCTTCAATGCTTATTAACATCTCTTTGTTCTTCTTGTTTGACTGTGGCTAACATTTGCACAGTTGAGAGAAGTGACTAAGGGGGTTGCTGATTGTAAATTAGTGTATGCATGTTGTTTTTTTTGCCATTCACATTGTACACCTTTTGTTCTTTTGGTACAGTAAATGTTGTCACTGTCCACCTTCAGTCCCCATTTTGTATTATATCCTGGGAGTTTTCCATGCTGTCTCATCGGTATTGTCTGTAGTTAAACATACTGTTTATAGTCTTGCAGATAATCACTGTTGTTACTGTACGGGTGACATCGCCCCCCCTCCTCCTCGTGAGTACACATGCTGTGTACTCACATGCACTTGCTCCATAGCAGAATCCACTTTCAATATGAGGACAATCTGACAATTATGATAAAATGTACCTTAAATTATTGTCTTCTTGGCTACACTTTCAGTTTGCTGTATACTTTCATTTGTATGTATATGTACTGTAAATTTTGAAGGATTGCTGATAATTTGTTCCTTAATGGCCAGCAACAATGATAAGACTTGAATGGCTGTTAAAGTGAATAGTTAGCTGTTATCATCTAGTAAACATTACAAAGCACATATGTAAACCTGCTGTAAAGCTTTGGTTCTGTAGACATTATGGTGTATCCTGGCACACTAAACCAACAATTAAATTGGGTTTGTATGTGTGTGAGTGTGGGCTTGTTTAACTATATTAATGGGGTCCAAAAACCGGGAGTCCAGTATACTTGTGGGGTCCTGACAGCCTTGTGGGGCCAAAATGCTGGACCCCACAAGTTCAAAGGGCTGTTTGAGGGTTAAGACTTGGTTGTAGGATTAGGGTTAGAATTAGGTTATGGTTAGGTTTGGGTTAAAACATGATAATAAAAGCTGGTAAAAATTAAAATGGTTAAAATCTAAGGGTGAGGGTAAGGGTTAAGGTTAGGCATTTAGTTGTGATGGTTAAGGTTAGAGTAAGGGTAAGGGGCTAGGGAATGCATTATGTCAATGACGGGTCCCCACAAAGATAGTGCCACAAACCTGTGTGTGTGTGTGTGTGTGTGTGTGTGTGTGTGTGTGTGTGTGTGTGTGTGTGTGTGTGTGTGTGTGTGTGTGTGTGTGTGTGTGCGCGCGCGTGCGTGCGTGCGTGCGTGCGTGTGTGCGTGTGTGTGTTCTACAGTTTCATTTTGAATGGCTCATTATTACAAACCTGTATATGTTTTTCTGATGAGCTTTACAAGAAGGCATAACACAGATGTGGTAGTGAAAGAACACAGAAGCACAAAAAACTGAAGACAATGAATGAAGAATAATTGAACACATTCATGAGACTGGTTTTAATAACTATGTATGATGCTGCGTTAAAAACAAGACTAGGAAAGTTTGTTGAAGAAGATATGACATATTGTATTCTGGGAGATTATCATGTTTATGCTTGTTGGATACTGTGACAAGGCAATGCTATTGTTGCCTTTTTTTTTTTTTTAGCTCTTCGAACACAATGAAACATCATAATAGTTAATAACTATACATGTAATCATATTTCCTAGCCTCTTTGGCAAGCAGACCATAACGTCTCAATGACCTGCAGCCAACAATATTAAACTCAGCCAGGTGCCATTGTAACCATGGCAGTATCTCCTTTCTGAATGTTATTTTATACAGGAGTAGGTCAGAGGGAAGACAGGAACCATCAGGCCTTGGCAGATCCTGACAAGTTCCAATCTAGTGAATTTGATCCAGTACTTCCTGTATTCATCTGTCAAACACACAATTGATTTGGGATAAAAGTGGAAGTAGAGCTGCTGTGAAATGAGAAGCTGCATTTCAGTGAATCTTTAGTGATTATTGTAAGGAGGTTGTAAAAAATTTTTAAAAATCACTGGGACATGTATTACTTTCGTATTCACAAAGCACACACACTCATACAGTATCTGGTGCGCAATCTAGATGTAATAAAGGCATAAAATAAGTGACCTATGCAGGAAATGTTATTCTGCTGAATGTGAAAGAACAATGTCTTCCATGAATTCCTGGTGCTTATGGGAAGAACTGAATCATTTTTACATTTTACTGCTAGCCAATAAAATCGCTCAGGCCACAATATTTTCCAGTGATGCCCAATGGGAAACATGTTCATGTCATCAGGCTGCCACGATGCATATTAAATGTCAATGGGGGAAAATCTCTGCTCGCATCTCTTAAAAATCTTCTCGATCAGTGATTTTTTTCTTTAACCCTTGTGTGGTGTTCATATTTTTGTTACACGGCCAATGTTCCCGGGTCTGGTGGACCCATCACATTATTAGGCTTTTAAATCAATACAGCCATAACAATTTACGTAAAAATACTTAATAGATGTTTACTTTAGCTCAATTACCAATGATATATGTATATCATTTATGGTTCATATTAGCCATTTACCCCTGTGAGATCACATTTATGATCATATGATCATACCTCACACCTCATATGTAATAGTTATGTGTAGGGGGGGTGTACCGTGTGCATTCATTGAAAATAAGTTATTTTTTTATGTTCTTCACAGAAAATGAGCCAAGACCAATGAGTTTGAATTAGAAGAAATAATAAATAGCATAATTTTTCTTTTAGCAAACACAGACCCGAACACCACACAAGGGTCAGAGTTGATAAACGGCAAGTTCATACAGAGAACTCAAAGTAGTCACTATCTGAAAAATAATAACTAAAGCACTCAGAAAAATCTCAAAAAAAAACGTTTTATATATTCCATATACGTATATATCCCTCATTTGCTCATTTTGCCGGTCGTCCCTCAGTCATATTTCAGTAACTGAAGAGTCTTCTTTTCCTGTGTACTCTGACAGAACAATGCCATGTTGTTGTTCTCGACTTGCTCTTTCCACAAAGTGGGCAGCAGAACAGTGCACAAACAACTCTGTAATTGAATCATTGTTCTGCTGCACGACACATCTTAAGGGCTGAAATCACGACATCTTCCTAAAAAAATGAACTCACTTAGTTGTCGTGGGCCTTCTCTTGAAATGCAAAGGTCATTCAGTAAGAGAAACAATTTACAGTAATACAGTTGCAGCAAGTGAATCAACAGGTTTACTTGAAAATCCAGAGTGGCTCTGAGAAACCACTCCGGCAGCTGTACTGATTAGAGGTCTAATTGGAGCCTTCCCATTACGACATGAAGTTTCTGATGAAATTCTTAAAATTCCTTCTGTCTTCTCATTTCCTACTAATGTGCTGCTCCCACTATGCCGGACAAATGCATCGGCCTGCTGCCAAGGTCCAAGATTAACATTTGATTGATTAGTCAATAGCAGAATCTTAATGTTGTCCATGTGTGTGATGAGTGAAACGGGGTGAAGAACTCTGGGCCTATCGCATGACGAGCAGACAAACTGAGTGCGTTGTATGTTTGGGTGAAGATTTTTATCCACATGGCTGACATCAGCATTTAGAGAGAAATCACACTGTGTGTTTTTTGAAAGGAGCGATGTGTCTAATATTGTCATCTTTTTGTCTTGCACCTTATGTTCACACACTTAGCCGGTCTTTAATATTATCTGTGCCACCTACTTACATTTTCAAAAATGCACACTATTGATGTATATATATTACTCATGTGAACTTTAAGCACAATGTCCTTAACACCAATGAATGGGTCATTTTTGCTTTTGTCTTCTAAAACCAGTTGGGAAATAAGTATTCAGATCTAAGATACTAAGTTAAAGTCCTGCTTTCAAACCCTTAAAGTGATAGTTTGGATATTTTGAAGTTGGGTTGTATGAGGTACTTATCCGTAGTCATTTTATACCTACAGTAGAAAGTGATCGACACGTCCCCAGTTTGGAGAAGCAGACAGGAGTACTAACATGGAAGATAAGCAATGCTCTGCTGTGGACGGGGGCAGCAGATTTTTTTTCAAAAGATCCAAACTATCCCATTAAGTACTTGAGTAAAAGTACAGAAGTGTTATCAGCAAATATATTTAAAGTATACACAGTAATAGTATTCTTTATTCATAAACAAATGTCCCTGTGACTGATGTGTAATTATACATGACATGATTCAATTGTTAATACAGATCTATCAATGCACAAGCACCATCGTAATGTTGATCTTCCAGTCATTATTTTGTCACACTGTTTACACTTCTCGTGAAAGGCAAAAGCCTGTAGTCAGCTCCACCACATTCAACCTTGGTCTCCTGCCCTGCTTCTACAATCTAGAGACACAAGCCACCTCAATGTCACAGGCCCAGCAGGTTATTAATACATACTGTGCAAAAAAACTTCCCCTCAATAGAAAAATGCTACTGTGCACACAGCTGTTAATCTACTCAGCGTCGACATGTCTGCTGAGATAAGTTCTGCCCAGATTCACATTTGGTTTGAGACTTTCGCTGCCACATGCTCTTTCCAAAAACTAAAAAAAACATAACATGTGAGGCTCTGTAGCTGCAGGGCTACCAGGCAAATTCCCTGTTTCAAAGTGGCTTGGTTGATAAGTTGCTCATGTTTAGTGTGAAACCTAGCCATCTGATAAAACATGATGCAGTGGCTTGAATCCAGGGTGTTGTCAAAGAGGAGCCAGTTCTCAGAATGAAACTGAAATCTAACCACCTGACCCATAGAAAGTTTAAAGGTCTTTAGTTTGTTGAGATGAGGGTTTGAGTCCTGTTAAGTTGTAGTTTCCTGCTTCCCCCTTCTCTTACTAGGAAAGGAGGCTACTGTTTAAGAAGGGAAGCAAAGCCTGGATTGGTGGAGGGAGGAGTATGTGCAGAGAACATGTTGTCAACAGCACATTTATCTGCATTGTCAGTAATCAGTATAAACACAAACACTTCTAGTATGAGCAGTACATTCTGCTCCTTTTTCACTTATTATTACTCAATGTACTTTGCTCGAGGCCACTGTGACCCTAACTATCTTATAGTTATGGCTTAAGCTAAATAAGCATACACCAAAACACACTTGGTCTCTTATGGAAACCTTTTACATTCTTATTATATTTATCTGCAAATAGTAAGAACATTATTCCACACTAAGAAGTTGTTTTGTGTATGTGTGTATGCTTTGTGTTTGACTGCATGCCGTGTGTGCAGTAAATGTGTGTTTGTCTTAAATTGTGGACTGTGTCCAGCTCAGATTACGCACTGTGATAGAACTGCTCCGTTTTCTAGGAACCCGAAAGTGAAAGTTATCTCTTTTGCAGGCAACCCTGTGGACGCATGACAACAGATGATGCAACAGTGCTTGTAAAAATCCTCATTGGCTCTTTGTTCTTTGTACTGCCTTCAGGGTCCGTTGGAAAGTGAACAATCAATAGATTTTAAGTTTGAAAGCTCTTTCAGGAAGGCTTGTAAATTGTATTTCTTCAAAACATGCACAGAACACCTACTTGATTAAAAAAAATTATTTAAATCAAAAATTAATGGTATGTTGTAAGTTTAATCTGCCACTGCCATTTTCCTACCATATTTGCTTCTTGATTTCTACAATGTCTTTTTCCTGGAATCACGATCTTAAAGGAGAACCACTACAGTGCTCAATTACCTATTATTGAGGGGGAAATAAACTTTTTTCGACGCGAAAGCATGAACTGTCCTCTGGAGGACATCCACCAGACCAGCGGGCGCCCGTGGATTGTTGTCGGCCGCGGCAGGCGGGGAAGGCGGGGAGGAGGTAGATATGCCGGTTGAACCTGCTAGCCTGGCTAAGGCAACTAACACACAGTTCGCCACTGCAGAGACTACTATTCACCAACGCCAGATGGATTGCACACAAAATGGATATATATATATGCTACAAATACACACAGAACTGCTGCTTGATGATTATTACCGAAGCCTGGCTGAACACACTCATTCATCAGACGGCAGCTAGCAGCTAACAGGGTAGGTGAATTTAAACAATGTCTGAGTTGAAAACGCATCTTGTTGTCATGTAAGGGCCCTGTTCATGTTGCACAGACATTTTAGTTGCATTTTGTGTCTGTTAAGAGGCACAAAGGCACTCTTTATGATATGCCCCCAAAACTGCCGTTTTAGCTAAGTGGGAGCTCTCGGCATTAGCTGCAGTAGCTCCATGATGCTAGCACCGATTCGGCTCGTTTTTTTTCCTATCGACAGTACTCACATACTTATAGCGATCAGGATTAACGTAAAAATTGCCCGGAGTTCTCCTTTAACAAACAAACCAGAGTTATTTCATACATTGAAAGATGATAACATGACTCAAAGGGAAGTATTGTTGGGCTGATTTATTTTAAAAGACTTCTCTGGAATAGTGAGTTGGCATCTAGGGACTTTTGGGAGGGTTAATGTCCGTGTAATGTGAAAGACCAAAGGACAAGAATTTCAGGTTCCTTGGAAAAGTTTTCATAAAACTATCATTCAGCAGAAACACTGAAGATAAGGTAAATCTGTAAAGGTTGTTAGATTGTTAACAGTACTATCTGTGTTTCCTCACCACAGAGTGCTATAATCCCTGCTGTAAAAAAACTATCTTATTTTTTTTACTAAAAAGTGAGGCAGGTACACATTTATAGGCCATAAAGTAGTCCTTCTAGTCCTTTGTTTATTCCTTCCGGCTCATTTATAATAGTGATGCCAGGTTCCTGATTTCCTTCTCCTTCTGCATTGTTTGTTTGAATGATAACATAATAAACTGGCGTGATATTTTAAATTGTATTGTCTACTGTCCTGCACAAATGTGAATGCGAACACACAAGCAGACAGTCTGGCCCTTTTTTTGTGACTTACTCATTCAGGATTTAATCCCCCACAGACTATCAAGTGTAATGAAGCCATGCAACATGAAACCGCAAGTGATCACACCCAGTTTACTCTTTATTCCAAACCATTGTTAAATATTTTGCTCTTTTTGTCTGTTTCATTAATTATCTCCTAAATAAACAAAAGCAACTTGCACGCAGCTTACTTAAAGGAGAACTTCGGCCAATTTTTACGTTAATCTTGATCGCTATAACTATGTCAGTACTGTCGATAGCAAAATCTATTGCTATCTGGTTGCTGCAGCTAATGCCCAGAGCTCCTAGAGAGCTAAAACAGCA
Organism: Zingel zingel; assembly: GCA_023566125.1. Lineage (NCBI taxonomy): Eukaryota > Metazoa > Chordata > Actinopteri > Perciformes > Percidae > Zingel > Zingel zingel. Next base: position 5,957,116 of record CM042325.1, on the reverse strand, counting down.
GTTTTGGGTTGCATAACATAAAGAGTGCCTTTGTGCCTCTTAACAGACACAAAATACAATTAAAATGTCTGTGAAACAGGGCCCTTACATTACAACAAGATGCGTTTTCAACTCAGACATTGTTTAAATTCACCTACCCTGTTAGCTGCTAGCTGCATCTGGGATGAGTGAGTGTGTTCAGCCCGGCTTCGGTGATAATCAACTAGTTGGATTGTTGTCGGCCGCGGCAGGCAAGGAAGGCGGGGAGGAAGCAGAAGCGAGGATGCCGCCGGGCGGGCCTGCTAGCACGGCTAAGGAAACTACCACATAGATCGCCACTGCCAAGACTCCTACTCACCAACGCCAGATTGTTCACACACAAAATGGATATATATGTTACAAATACACACGGAACTTAGTTATAGCGATCAAGATTAACGTAAAAATTAGCCGGAGTTCTCCTTTAACGGTTTGAAAACTGTCAAACCAAATCTGACCTCAGGTCCTGTGATTTGTACAGACTAAGGAAGACTGCCACAACTCATATTTAGTGGTCTTTGTGCCAAATAAAAAAGGCAAAATGTTTGGTCCAGACTGTCTACAGGTCAGTGTGTCATGTGTGATTTCCCAAGATATCTGATGGCTATCAGATGTTCAATGGCTCAGAGTACAAATGAAGAAAAGGGTAGCTTTGAAATGGAGATTGTATTTGCATGCTTCAAAGTGTTTTAATGCAGTCCATTGTGCACATCTTGTGTTTTCATGTTTCAGTGTTTTAGAAACATTTTTATATAGGCCTATGTTATATCATTGACATTGTGTCATTTGTACCTCTTTTATATAACGTACAAGAAGGGTTATATGTCTAATGATACCAACACTGTGGCCACAATTCTACACTTTTCCTCTCCAGGATTAAACACCTCACTGTGCATGTGGATCCTTGAGCAGACCCCAGGTGGTGAGGGTGGGCGGGCACACTTCTTCCACCCTTATCCTAAACACCGGAGCACCCCAGGGCTGTGTGTTAAGCACCCTACTGTACTCCCTTGATGACACAGCTGTGGTGGGTCTGATCTCTGACAACAATGAAAAGTCCTACCTGAAAGAAGTAGAGGACCTGACTCGCTGGTTTCAAGTCAACAACCTACTCATGAATGTCAGCAAGACTGAAGACATAGTAGTGGACTTTGAGAAGAAACAGAAGAGGACCTATGCCCCCCTTAATATCAACAGGTCCTTGGTGGAGAGGGTGGACATCTTCAAGTACCTTGGTGCCCACATCATCGAGGGTCTGACCTAGGCTCTGCATACTGACTCTGGATATTCCCTTAAATACTGAACAAATTCTTCTCCTGCACCATTGCTAGTATCCTGACAGTGAACATCACTGCCTGGAACGGATATGGCACCAAAGAGAGCAGCAAGGCACTGCAAAGAGTGGCTAGTTTGGCTGAACATACAGTAAGCTGTGCACTACCCTGCCTAAAGGATATTTACACCAGGCACTGCAAGAAAATGCTAGCGAATCATTAATGATCCAAACCACCCAGTAATAGCCTTTTCTACCCACAGGCCACTAGGATCTTAAATGAGGACACTGCCTTATATGATTACAGGTGACAAATAAAATTGATTGACTCATATGACTGCTGACCTGATAATATGCCTCATATCATACCACTACTAACTACCTATACTTTTGCTATAATTACACTACTACTAATCCTATTACTGCATACAAAATTAGTTATCTCATATATTTGAATTAACTCAAATATCTTGGCTCCGCCTCTGCTCAGGACCATCAAAACGAATGACTTACAGGAATACACAAACTTGTGTGCGAGGGCACAGGTTTACCGTCTATAGTTCATATCGTAATTCTAATCTTTCCACTAAACAGTCTCAGTCATAAGTTAACCCTTGATAAATACACACAAACCCACATACATAGACACCCACACACACACACACACACACACACACACAGACACACACACACACACACACACACACACACACACACACACAGACACACACACACACACACACAGACACGCCGACACACCACAGCTCTGTGGTTGTCCCCCTTTCGCATTGACTCAGTTTCAAGAAGCCATGAGACCTTCTATCAACTTCTATCTGGTACTCGGTATTACCCAATTATCCAAAAGGCCATGTCAGTGTGTGTGTGTGTGTGTGTGTGTGTGTGTGTGTGTGTATATATACATATATACACACACACATACATATATATATATATGTATTTACAATTTTCACTTTTAAAGAAATGAAAGGATGAAATGAAAGTGATGTCAGCGACATGCTGCAGGTTATATACAATGACTCTTTATGGTGGTCAAATATTTGCTTCTCATGTTTGTGCAGACTGTATATTGTGTGCGTGTGTGTGTATTAGTGTGGTGCTTGAAACCATTGAAAAAAGGAAATGGCACTTCTCTATGATAATGTAGCATTTCAGAAGAAGAGGATCTATGCAAACCATTTACAGTAAGTAGACACAGAGACGGATAACAACATAAACAGAAGCGTCCATTTATTATGAAAAGGTTACAAATCTTAAGAAGGCACTTTTGGAGTTTCACTTGTGTTTTGACAACCAATGTCAATAATCGTTTAGTGACAGAAAAGTCAGAGATCATTAAGCACTGACAATGTGTCTGCATGAGATTAGACTCTAGATTGGCTAATAGTGAACAGTCTCAACACAACGACGTGATGATAGGGCAGGGCTGCAATAACGCTCTCTTTCAGGCCGTGAAAGATTTACTAATAGGCCTATTTCACAGAAGGAAAAGCACAGGTGTAAGTGTAAGTGAATTATTAATGGCTGAATTCCATTTAGCTGCTCCAGTTTCAGGATTCCGGTATTGATCGTAGTGTTACACTGTTACACTATCATGATTTACTGGGGCACTTATACAGAACAGAGACATCGTTAGTGTAATTAGTAACACCTGTGCTTTTGATTCTATGATAAGTCAAAATGTCTGCTGTGGAAAAGGCCTGAAACTGTACTTCATAGGTGAAAAATCACCAAGACTACGTTATGTTCCTGACATGTCCTGCATTTAAAAATAAAGCAATTATAGTGGTGCTATCATTCGACTTTTAAGCGAATAGTTTGGCATTTTGTGAAATACAGTTGTTGGACTTCTGGCTGAGAGTTAGAGGTGTGATACCATTCTCTCCAATGTCTATATGGATATGTGAAGTTGGAGCCAGCAGACAGTTAGCTTAGCTTAGCACAAAGGCTTGAAACAGATAAAAACAGCTAGCCTGGCTTTGTCTGAAGGAGACAAAATCGACCTACCAGGCCCTCCAAAGTTCAATATTTAACATGTTATATTTCATTTGTTTAATCCGTAAAAAAACTGAAGAGTACAAACGGGGGGAAATGTGTTGGCCTATTTTGGTCAGAAAGTTAAAGGCCAAGAAATAGTTCTGCACATAACCCCCTATATTACCACAGTGTCATTTTAACACTTCAGTTTTTCATATTTTTTATATTTTATAACTTTCTAAAAGAAACCAAATAAGTGTATTTCCAAAAATATTGAACTATTCCTTTATTCCTACAGTGTATGTTTGATGAATGAAGCTAACCATAACTGTAACATCTGCTGACGGGAAGTCCAACCTCAAGCTTTTTTTGTAAATGTCATCAAAGGTAAATGTGTGTCAATTGATACATTTGCCAGAGAACAGAGGGGCTTTTTGATTATGATGGCTGGCACAAAATCAGACGTGGAAATGAGCAAGTTATGGATCATTAGATGACTTAATACTTACATGTATTTTTAAAATGTGCAGGTGCATCTTTTTTTGTCATCTAACAAATATACATGTTTCAATTTCATTTTGATGAATTTGGCAAGCAACTGTCTTTGATTAAAATAGTATGAGTATGGAGTATACTTAGAAAGAAAGTTGGGCAATAAAGGGGCATTATTGTATGATTGCATACAGTATGTGTATAGGCCAATATTAAAGAGTTTATATGAGTGCACAAGTATTGACTATATGAATCCATGCATGTGTGGTCACCTCAAACATGAACTGTACTCAACAGTAAGACGAGAGCTTACCTGTTTGCTTGTGAAAATCAAAAATCACATTTGAATGAGATTAATAAAGTCACTGTGAATCCCAGACAAATCACAGCCCAATACAACAAAACAAGTCCTGGAAAATTCTGAACATCACAGACTAAAGAAAGCTAACAATTTGCGTGTTTCCTCAAAATACACCTGTCTAGTGGCATGCCATACTCCAATTAGTCACAGCAGTGGAGTACGGGTGGAGAAACAGAAAAATGATTGCAACTATTAACTTTTAAATGGGGATGTGCACTTCAAACAACAAATGGTGATCTATTCCCACCAGTTTGGGTGTAGCTACTCCAAAAAGTATCAGACTGGTTTTGCTGAAAATAGACCATGTGAGAAAGCAACTACTGGAACTACAAAATCCAAACATAAGACAGATAATCTGAGAACATGTTAGCGTCATTGATATATACAGTATATATAAAAAAGGACTGTAGGTTGAACTTATAAAACTAGAATATAACTATACTTTGTGGTTTGACAGGAATTACAACTGTGAATGTGATTTGCTTAATTTAATAAGTAGCTGTTAATCACATGTTCAAGGACAATGGTTTTTCATGGTTTTTCATGGATCATTTAGAGCTTTTGGTTTATGGTATTGCTGGTTATTGTCCTTGAAAATAAATGAACAAGATAAAGTGCTCAGGTACTGTGTACTCTTGCTAAAATGAAAAAGTTTGGCTTTGCTTTGCTTTGCGCAACCTTTCTCTGTCCTGTCACTTAGCATTTGGAGAGATTTCAAGTTACAGTAATATAAATATATTTCTTGTGTTCAAGATAATGGTAGCTCCAGATTACTTATATAGGAATGATACAGTTGAAATTTACCAAACTATTGCTTTGTAAATATATCTGAAATTAGTATCAACATGCCAGTATTACAAATGACCTGTGACCCAGTCTGCTTATTAACTGACCCCATGTGCAATGAGAAATTAAACCCTATGTGCTAGAGTTTGGCTGTGAGGTCAGTCAGCACAGACAGTGTCAGTTTAAGGTACAGCATCATGAATGCAACTAATATGTGGCTCTGTCTCCCTCTAGTGACAGTTGAGAATTTAAACACTGGGCACAAAACCAAGGACTTTATATAGTTTGTTTTATGCATTATTATGTGAATAAATATATTATGAAATTAATTTGAAAAAAGAACAAACTTTCACATTTCTGAAAAGATTTGCAAAATTTGGTTCCTAAAACAAAACACAAAAATCACAGGCAGAATGACAGAAATCAAAGAGTTCTTTCTCTTTCCTGACAACATGACAGAAAATGCAAAAGAAATACAACAAGGCATAGAATAGTAGATAAGATAGGAATGTGAAACCATTATGAGGCACTGGAAGACAAGATTACGGTTTATTAGCTCCCAACTACAACTTGTGGCCACTAGAGTGCACCATTTTGTCATTTGGGATTAATTTATGTGCTTCAGAAGAGAGAGAGAGAGAGAGAGAGAGAGAGAGAGAGAGAGAGAGAGAGAGAGAGAGAGAGAGAGAGAGAGAGAGAGAGAGAGAGAGAGAGAGAGAGAGAGAGAGAGAGAGAGAGAGGTCATAATGAGATGCTCTGTGGGCATGTTTTGCAAGATGAGAGATGGAAATCGCCACCACGGTTGGAGGTAGAAAGTCACTCACTATTTTCACCCCTTCTCTTTTTTTAACTCCATCTACTTCTCGCTCTCTCTCAATTCAATTCAAATGGGCTTTTTTTGGCATGGGGAACAGACATTTACATTGAGCAACTGTGAAAAAATGTACATACAATGGGTAAAGATCTACTTCAACAGGGTGTATTTTCTATTTCATAAATAGCCGTACTGTACACAGTGTAATGAGTGTTTTCTTTCTTGGTTCCTCATTGCTCATATGATGTTCAAAGATCAAAGAAGTGTAGCAATTATTGTTAGTGCACAGTCTTGAGTGGGTAGAGGACACAGCGGAAAATCAGCTTTCTATCACATTCACCTCGCAAGACAGCTGCAAAAATAGAAACTCTGTGTAACTATTATGTTGTGATCATGTGCAATGACATCTCTCAAGTTGAGAATGTTATATCCCTCCTACTGTGAAAAGGTCAACATGCATCCCATCGAACACAACTAGAAGTCATCCCGGTGGGAAGCCAGTGAGGGACTGTGTTCTTGTCACTGCACTGGTGACTCCTACAGGGCCTGTGTCTGTGCTGAGGGTAGCTGGATGTGAAGGGGTTAGTCTCACTTTGCCAGACCTTCCTCCACAGCGTTGCAAAGGAAGGTCTGGCTAATCCACATAGCATTCCGGGATGGAAGAAAAACGTGCTCTGGTTTGTTGAGCATTTCTATAAACCAATCACAATCGTCTTGGGCGGCGCTAAGCACCGGACAGAGCCAGGATGCCGCTGAAAAATAGCCTCGGGAAGGAACTGGTTTTGGTGGAATGTGTGTCGTTCAAAAGTTGTTTGAGTCGTGCGACAGAAAACTCAAATTGGACAGATAGTCTAGCTAGCTGTCTGGATTTACCCTGCAGAGATCTGAGGAGCAGTTAACCATAGTCCTCATAATTCCAACGTAGTTTAAAATTCCAACACACAAGAAAGCAGAAGGTGACGGATATCCGGGCGAAAACAACGTGATCCGGCAGAATTTTCGGCAGCACCGGAGCAATCCAGGAAGTGGAACGTCGTGGATATAGACTAGAAGGGGTTAATCTGAACCTCTATGCATGTTATTGTCTCCTGGTGAAACTCCTCTCTGACAGGTGAAACAAATCAGCTGGCACAAGTCCACCCGCTTCAATGTTGTTCACACCCTCCCCAGGCCAACAGTGGGAGTTAGCAGCAACAAGAACTACAGTGTGAGGGGAATTGGCTGTCCCAATGTGGGAGAAAACGGGATAATGTGCAGAAAAAATACAAGAATAAAATGTGAGATGTCCTCCAGCAAATTATGATATTGTGTGCTTTTTGCCTTAGCAGCTTTGCCCACACATGTGCGCTGAGACATTAAGGTGCACACACATTCACAAACATCAACAATTGTTGATTTTATTTTTATTTTTCATCTGGAACTTTTCAAATCTCCATTGTGATTTCAACATGTGTATCTGTCTTATGTGTAACATGTTTATTTGTATTTATATTTTATATTGTTTGTGTGTGGATAATATCTAACATATTTTATGCTTGGAGAAATGCTTTTATTTTAGGGAGGAGGAAGAAGGAAGGGTGGAGGTCATCAAACGTTGCACATTATTATAATACATTCATTTTTTTAACCCCACTGGCATCAAGAAACAATGGCTAATAATGGGTAACGATGTTATAACAATAGTTCCCAAAGTTCCTAAAGGACCAACACAGTCTGAGGATGTTTTGCTAGCTAGTCTGAAAGTGGATAAGTACCACAGCCTTTGAAAGCCACACAAGGTGACTTCAAACAAAATAGTAAAGCTGTACCGTGTCACATCAGTCATGTGTAGAATGTCTTGAACAACATTTGAAGGTTTCATTTGAACATTTAGAAATAAAAAAGACCTACCTGAAATTCATCAGTGCATATCTGAAACAAATGGATTCTACCCTCAAGAAGACAACTGTTATGTAAGCAAAGGTCTTGTGATGACTCAGGACTTAAACAGCAAGCCAAGTGTGCTTCAACTTAAATTTTCAGCAGTCCCATTTTGCTACAGACTTTGTTTGATTTTAGTTTGACTAAAAAAGGAACAATGAACTTGCCTTCAGCAGATTTCCATCAAACAGTGCAGCAACAACATTTGTAACACGTTACTACACATGTATTTTGAACTCTGCGTGCTGAATTGGCAAAACTTGAAATATACAATCCATGTGCATACTGTCGAGGTTTTCACCTCTGGAACTGTGTGTATGCATGTGCATGTTAGGGTTGGTTTTGACCAGCCCTCATGTTGTACCTTGATTGACAAGAAACCAAGAATATTTTAGTCTTGAGCGCAGATCCAAGGCTGACCTGTTTGTGCTGCTCAGAGGGAGTAAACACGATTTCTGGCAGTTTCTTTGACCTCATTATTAATGAAGCCATCACCCTTTGCCAATTATTCTGTAAAGAATCACAGCTGTAAGCCACTAAGTCTGAAACCATGAATGAGTCTAATACATATTACCTTGCCAAATGTGAGGAATTCTATTATATGAATGATGCCCTTGTTGTGATCTTTCAAAACACAATAAGCACAGTGAAAATATGCAGAATTATAATATACATGTGAATCTGTGTATTAACTGGTCTCAAAAATGTACAGTTTGCTAAATAGTAGCATCTAAGGATGTAATGCAGACACACACACACACACACATACACACACACACACACACACACACACACACACACACACACACACACACACACACACACACACACACACGTGTGTTTCACTATCTTTGTGGGGATCCATCATTGACATAATGCATTCCCTAGCCCCTTACCCTAACCTTAACCATCCCAACTAAATGCCTAACCTTAACCTTTACCCTCACCCTAACCATAACCTAATTCTAACCCTAATCCTAAAACCAAGTCTTAACCCTCAAACAGCCCTTTAACCTTGTGGGGTCCAGCATTTTGGGCCCCACAAAGCTGGTCGGACCCCACAAGTATACTCTATTCCCGGTTTTTGGTCCCCACGAATACAGTTACACAAGAACACACACACACACACACACACACGCGCACACACACACACACACACACACACACACACACACACACACACACACACACACACACACACACACACACACACACAGATACTGTAAAGAATCAATTACAATATAACATTTTTATACATATTACTGTTCCCTGTTCACACATCATCCACATCTGCTGCCAGTGCTGCTGGAGGCGTCAAACAGTAACAGCCACAACCAGCTTTAAACATGTTATGCACAATAAACACATTTATGCAACCACATTCAAACACACACTTGTGCCCTAAAACAGAGAGAGAGAGAGAGAGAGAGAGAGAGAGAGAGAGAGAGAGAAGCGCAAATATGCAAATGTGTGAAAGCAGAAGAATGATCTCTGTGGTTTCAGATCAATGACGTTTGAGCCGTATTTAACAACTCCTAAAATGACGGAGAGACAGGGGCTGCAGAGGGAGAGAGGCAGAAAACAGACAGCGAAAAGATTAGAGGTGAAGATAGGGTGAGAGAGTGAGGCAGAAAGGAATAGAGTCACTAGAGACTCAAAAGTTACAGAAGTGAGGTAATTGTGCCTGTAAGTGTGGGTTTGATACATACTTTTAAGAAACATATCTGTGTGTGTGTGTGTGTGTGTGTGTGTGTGTGTGTGTGTGTGTGTGTGTGTGTGTGTGTGTGTGTGTGTGTGTGTGCTATGCAATACAGCAGGACTTAACCCTACACCGACTGACTGCTATAGGCCACAAAGAGTGTGTGGAAGTAGGTATCCAAAATGTGTTATGTGTGTGTAAGGGTTATAGCTTCAGTGGCGTAGTTATGCTAACGGCTGGCCGTGTGTGTGTCAGTGTATGTTTGCGCATGTGGAGGGGTGGAGAGTGTCTGTACATTTCCGCTATTTTTGTAACCAGAAAGAGATCCAGAGATGAAAGCATTATGCTTCATTAGAAGGTTAAAAAAACAATCAAAAAACCGACTCAAGACAAGGGATCATAACTCAATACAACAATACGCATAAAGCAGCATGGTTGGTGTGTGAGCATATGTGCATACACTTGTGTGACTGTATTTATGCGTCAGAGTGCATTCTGTGCTGTAGTCACTGGATGACGAAGGAAACAACAGGTTTATATAACAACTCCCTCCCTTTATGGAAGAAAAAGATGAGAAAAAGGGAAAATGGGATTGGAGAAGAAAATATAGAGAGAGATATATAGTGATATAGAGGTATAGAGAGAGGTGGAAAATGGAGCATTGGTACTAATTACTCCTCACTTATTTTGGCATTAACTCTTCTTACTTTCTTCTTTGTAACTGCTTTCCCCCAACATCTACTTTCAGTAGAGTTTCAGTCAACTATTTCCTTCATTTCCCAGAATGCCTTTCAACAGACCCCAGTAAAACAGGCTTTGGCCTAATCCCAATGTTCACACTGACAGATTTTAGGGCAGGTTCCTGCAAAATCCGGCTTAGGGCTGTCCCACTGTCAAATCGTCAAATGCATGAGGGCTCTCTCGCAGATATTTTGAGCCCTTTTAGACACACTTTCCGTAAGTCTGCATCTCTGCAGACCTTGCCTGAGGGAATTACCCACAATTCATAGTGTTGTGACGTTAAATAAGAGGATGGCAGGGGAAGCCTGAATGTAAAAAACTAAAATGTAAACATGGGAGGTGCAACCGTACCTATCTGTTGCGGTAATTATGCTGTTTTGACAAAAATGAGTAAATTGATTATGTGACAATTACCTCGCCTCCACTCTGCAAGTCAAGAGCCCGGAAGATATTCAAATCAGTCTGTCGATGTCACGGTCAGCCCGTGACTTATTGTCAGTTATTTTCCTTTCTGTTCAACTTACTCTGTGTCCATAAGATGAATTAAATCTTGTTGCACCTTCAACTTCTGAGTCTGCGTCTGAGTCCAGATAAACTGAAAACCTAACAGTCGGTCATTTAAAGTGACCATATTATGAAAAAAATCACTTTTTTGTGATTGTTGCGGGCAAAAATCCTTGATTATGCAGAACGTTTTCTTAAAAAATGCAATGGAATATGTGGAATATTTATGCAATTTTATGCAATGAAATTGCGGGAACTTGCAAAAATTGCGGGAACTTGCAAAAACTGCGGTTTCATCATGGCTCCATCAGCCACTTTTCCGGTGATGGCTAGCGTTACTACGCAGTCTCAAACTGAGCTTGACGACGTAGATGTGACGTGAGCAACCTGTCTGAAAGTTGTAAGTCTTCTGGTAGCTGTGCCAAGAGAAATCTCAATCATTCCCAATCTTGCAGAGACGGAGAGCGTAGGTATATGTAAGGAGATAATATCGGCACAGGCTAATTATTGCTAACTAAAATGCTAGTTAACATTAGTAATTAAACTTAAACAGCTAATGTGATTATTACTATTTTTACAAAAACAGCTGCTATGGAGCCATAACGTGAGATACAAGGTAATGGAGCCTTTTATACATTGTTGTGTTTCTTTAGAAATAAACAATGGACAAATAGAGTCTTTAAATGCTTCAGATGTAAAGTTATTCACTGTCAAAGTGACGCCAAAATGAGTGGGAGTCAATGGAATGCTAACGGTGGGTGATGGCTTAGCCTACAATCTCCCCATAGGAGGTACGCTTTCCGGATGCTCGCTTACCCTTTTGCTCACTGTGTGCATGTTAGCATGTTGACATTGGCATTTAACGTTAGCTCAAAGCTCAAGTACAGCATCACAGAGCTGCTAGCATGACTGTGGCATGTCTTGTAAAAAAAAAGATCTTTAGGATTGATTTTATGTGATTTTTGTGATGATAACACCAGTGACATACCTGCTGTCATCCACATCTTATTGGACATCCAAGCCGGCTCGCCAGCATAGACATTTGCCCTAGTTCAATGGCCCAGGGAAATAGTTACATAACATCATGTGTATTGATGAAATTGAAAGAGATTATGGTGCGAAATGATCACTGTGTCACAATCTATACATACACACAGGCCCAGTCAGTTTTACGCAGGGTATGCTTACATCACTACCAGTGTCTCTTGATGCCTGGTATCATTACAAATTAGGGTCTTATAATTTCACAGTCTGCCAGCCATCTAGACAGATGGTTATGTAACAATGCATCTAATGTTAGATTGTACTTGTATGAATGAATAAGCGAGGTAATAGGGACCAGAAAGGTTAGAAACTGACATCTGAGCTGCTAGCTAAATCTACAGTAAACCTTGTATTGATTAAACCAGGGTAAACCTCACACTGTTATCAGTCCTGCAGCTAAATCAATCTCATCTAGGTCATTCACTGGCAGCTGACTGCCATGATGCACAGCATGGACCAGTTGAGACTATGGTTGTCACTCTGGCTGAGATTCTGTGGCCTTAAAACAGGTAGGAGATCAATTCTACTACTATATCAGTTGTTAATATGTCTTGTTTGTATATGAAGGATATGTCATTGCCACAGCAGTGATGGTTAAACAGGTTTCCTGGCATCATATTTACAGATCAAATGACTCAGGAAGTCATATAAATGAATACCTTAAATAAATCTCGGAAAACTTGATGTGACATGAAATTCATCCAACAATCGCAGATGATGATCCTCCGAAATCCCTTTGAAAGCAAAGTTCTTAAGATGAGTCAGAACTCAGCAACTGTGCTTGCTTTCAATGGCAGCACTCTGACTTAAAGAGTTTGTGTTATCTTCCTTCCCCAAATGGAAGATATCTCTTTTTGGAAATGAGCAATTTCAAATATTGAACGTGATTCTTTGTGTTTACTGTTGGCTGTACGGTATATATTGCAGATTTAGGAAATTATGTTTATTCTGCTGTTCCATATAGGCTACAGTATTTGCATAACTTGCTCCAGATAAAAGTGAATCTCAAAATGGATCATGCATCATCATTTTGCATGTAAAGGCGAGCAATTGGAGCATGTAACAGACGTTTAAAACTCCTTTTAAATGTGTTTTCAGACTGAGGTCCTTGACACAATCTGCAGATGAAGTTCTATGTAGTGTAATGCAGCTGTGACATGCATACATGAACTCACAAGTTCCATATGAAGGAAGTGGTGGATAAGATGATGATTAATATCTATCGCTTCAGTGGTGTATTAGACCATTGTGGACAATATAACAAATCAATGAGCAGGACTGCATGGATATGCTGGATTTCAATATGTTTAAAGGAGAGGTTTACAATTTTTCAAGTGTATCTCAATACAACACTGACATGCCATTGTGTAAATTGAAAGGGTTATTGCAGTAATTGTTTGTCCTGTCAATACTGACTGCAAAGAGCTCCCTTCCTAAAGTGATGGGAGGTGATGGGGACGAAATCCACAGTCCTCGTTTCATGCATAAATTCATTTTAAAATTCAGCTAAAGTGAGGCTTTAGCAGTCTGACTAATCTCCATAAAAAGACATCTGCATATGAATGCAGAATATGTAGGCAACGGGACAACGTTTTAGTATTGGAAGTGTTCTGGTTCGCGTTTGTAGTCTGAGTAGTTTTGACAAATCACATTTGGGCGGACTTTGGTTACGTGCAGGTAAACAGTCCGTGTGGAGAGCTAAAGAGGCGGAATGCATTGGCTAAAATGCAAACTCGGAACCCATCGGCTATCGTCTGACGACGATTTCACTTTTAGTTTATTTATTTGCATTCATATTCAGATATCTGTTTATAGAAACGTTTCTCAACTCAAACTCCATTCTCGCGTCTCAAGTTGCTTATTGGAGCAGGCGCACGGAAGAGGAAGTCTTGGCCCGGATATCTGCTGCCTACACCAGAAACCCCCAAAATATTTGCCGTTGCCCCCAGAGGCTAAACCGTCGTCAGACCAATAGCTGATGGGTTCCGAGATTGGCGTTAGACGAATCAAGTGGGTATCTTCCAAGGTCTCAGTCAATGGAATCAAAGAGGGAATTTCATACTAAAAAGACTCAAGCTTTGGAAGATAACTACTTGAGTTGTCAAATTCAGACTGTGAAGGCTTCAACCTGAAGCAGCCTGAACTTTGGAGTGCATTTTAGCACAGACCGAGGACTGTGGATTGCTCCCTATCACTTGATACATTTAGTTGACATACCCATTAAATTAGCATTAGAAAGATATTTCTTTACGGTCAGTCTAGACACAACCAAAACCCATTTCAGTGTACATGGGCATGTCAGTATTGTTTT
>CM042325.1:5818095-5942958 GCA_023566125.1 Zingel zingel | reverse complement strand
AAACCTAAACAAACCGAAGCTAACTATCAGCTGATCGCAACACCGACCGTTTTAAAATCCTCTGCTCGGAACAACGAGCGAGAAGCGACTTTTGCAAACCCAGAGACGCCAACAACTTGCGTTGGTTAGTTAAAATAAAAAATAATAAAGACAGTTACACAGATAGTCGGAGAATGGCAGACTCTGCGGCGGCCAACAGCGACGGGGAGGACGGACCCCCGCGAGCCCATGCGGGGCTTCGCGCGCCAGGGAGCCCTCCGTCAGAAGAACGTGCACGAAGTGAAGGACCACAAATTCATCGCGCGCTTCTTCAAGCAGCCCACCTTCTGCAGCCACTGCACCGACTTCATCTGGTGAGGAGCGGACACAGGGATGGATGGAGGGGGCTCACAGGAGAGCAGTTTAAAAAATGAATTGATTTCAGTTCATGTGATGTTGTTTCTTTTGTGCTGTTATAGATTAGTTAAAGAAAGATAAGATATGGCATATTGTAAAAAAAAAAAAAGACAGATATTTAAGTTTGACATGAGTGGGTGCACCTAGAGATGAATATAAAGGTTAAAGAAGGGAGAGAATGACAGGACAAGTTGAGTTTAGTTTAGTTCATGATTTAATGGCAATTTAAATTAAACAAGTGCAGAGAAAGGAAGAGATGAGGCCTATTGGAATGAAAAAGACAAAATGGCTGTAGTGTTTGTTAGTAGCCTAGGCTATTACATCATAAAGTTACAGCAGGAATAAAAGTGGGAGGGCTGCACTGGCTGCACAGATTTCTCAAAATAAACATTGATTTTGACTTATTCTTGTACTTGTTGATGCTATATGGGTAGGGCAGGAGGGAAGACGGAGAGATATGTGGGCTGCACCAATAAGGAAGGAATAGCTGCAGACCATTGTTTGATGGTATTACTGGAAGTAGGCAGAGCAACTGAGAGGCTGAGCAAAAAGGGAACATCCTCCAAAAGCAGTGAATTGCAGCCAGAGTGGTAACACATGGGTCAAACACTGACACAACTTCAGCCTTCATTTCTCCTGCTGCACCTCTTTCTCTTGTCATTATCTTCTAAATCACCTGTGCAGACATGTCACCATGCAACCCCCAAGGGTTTACTAGACAGTGTCTGCACTTGGGTTATTAAATGAGTTTCCGGCTCTAGGTTGGCCTAATTTGTCCAGTTTATTATTATCTGTGCTGTGCACTATTCCCAAAACGGCCATTATTTAACTCCTGTGATGGGCTTTTTAATTTGTGAATGGCTAAATGATTTGACCTAGAAGATTTTGTGTGCACGTTCATGGGAATATAATGGGATGATCTCATTTGTAAATATTAAATAGAGGAACACTGTGCACCCTGTATAAGTGTTTGACCTGTTTAGATTATCAAATTGACTATCTATCTATCTATCTATCTATATATCTATCTATCTATCTATCTATCTATCTATCTATCTATCTATCTATCTATCTATCTATCTCTCTCTCTCTCTCATTCTCTATCTCGCTCTCTCTCTCTCTCTCTCTATCTATCTATCTATCTATCTATCTATCTATCTATCTATTTATCTATCTCTCTCTCTCTCATTCTCTATATCGCTCTCTCTCTCTCTCTCTATCTATCTATCTATCTATCTATCTATCTATCTATCTATCTATCTATCTATCTATCTATCTATCTGGGTTAATAAGCATAATGAAAAAACAATGAGAAAACGGAGTGATTTCACACCTATTTGTAGTAAAAATATGAAAATAAGCAGGGCTGAATGTATGTTCACGCAAGTGTTTGTGCGTGTGTACGCATGCATCTGCAGCCATCCCAGCATTCTCCATACCATTGACTAGGTGTAGTTGACCATTTTGCCCTGTCTAACAGAATAGTATGTTTGAGTGTGTTTGTGTAAGTTGACCTCAGTACATGTACTGTTCATACAATAATGAAATGTCCTCACTGCCTGCATATTTCAATGTGTATCTGTTTATTTTGTGCTCTTTTGGATGAAAAGCTTTAGAGCTACACACAAATGGCAGACAGTATTTGGCATTTGCTTCTATGGAAATGTCTTAAGGCAAAAATAGAGGGTTTCAGATTTCCGTGTGTGTGTGTGTGTGTGTGTGTGTGTGTGTGTGTGTGTGTGTGTGTGTGTGTGTGTGTGTGTGTGTGTGTGTGTGTCTGCCCTGTGCCTGTACAATGTTTAACCTGTTTTCTGTGTGTGTTGTCTTTACAGGGGTTTTGGCAAGCAGGGATTCCAGTGTCAAGGTAGGAGGAACACACACACACACACACACACACACACACACACACACACACACACACACACACACACACACATACACACTTCTTTCTCTTTACTTATTTTCCTTTCAAGAGTGCTCAAGCAAACATAAGTTCTAAGCTCCTTTTTTCATTCCAAAGTCACAAATTCTTAAAAACAAAAATCACAGACACATGACAAAAACTTGCATTTAAAGAAAGGGAGCATGCCATTGTTTATTCAGTGTCATTGTATCAAGTCGGTTTGAACACCATTTATAAAAGCTCAAATCTTGACTCAAAACGTCACTAGCTTGACAGGCCAGTCAGCCTCCCCGCTGTGCAAATCATTTAAAGCATAGCAGTTTAAAATAGTCTTGAAACTCCATGAGATTTGATTGGTTGATTGAACAATTGGTTTTCTACATATTTAAATATATGTGAGATGAGACCTTTTTTTAAATAATGAGACTTGTGGATTTAGCTAAGTCTGGAAGTGGAGGCAGGAGTTTGGTGCTTTGTTCATAGTAAAGCATACTATAGGTGTAAATTTAGGTTTTAGTTGAAAAGTGACCAAGGATGTAGAAGGAAGTGAGTCAGCATAAAACACTGCTTTTATGCTGACTCATAAAAGCAGTGAAAATTGTATTCATTTTTAAAAACATCAAATGTATAATAAGATTTTGACTTGTATAGTAGGAAAAGCACAGGTGTTACTAATAACATTAACTTTGGCTCTGTTCCATTCAGCTGTCCCAGTTAGCCCCGATAGTGAGACAGATGGGCCACATAAAGGACTCTGAAACTGAAGCAGCTAAATGGAATTCAGCTATTGTTGAAGCTTTAGTGCATAACTTTTTGATATTAATAAACGTCCGTTACATTCAAGACATTGCCAAATGAGTTGGTACAACTCCGTCTGTATTTCTCAGTATGACTATGTTCAGAAGATTGTGTCATCCGGTGACATTCCCGCGCAGAAACTCGAGTGACTATAATAACCTCTTCTGAAGAGTCCATCATGTTTTTTTAATCCTCCACGTCCTCCTTAGCTGCTTAAAACTGAGTGGAGGAGGGGTGGGGGCGCGTGCGTGATCACGGAAGGCTTGTATCATGTGGAGGCGCCGACAGTTTTGTTGTCATTACTTAGAATTCCTCATTGGTGCGACAGAAACTACGCACTATAGCTTTAATTTTATTATTTGCAGTACATCCATGCTTTCTACTGTGTCAAAATATCTTCTGAGAAAAAGGCCTATTGTTTACATGACTTTAAGAGACATGTGAGCAAGAAGCACCATGTCACAAAGCTCAAAATGAAACTGTGTGCGCCCATTATGGAGAATAAAGTAAGAGGTTTAACTTCACTTCCTGAAACGTAGCGTAGCGAGACATCTGATTTTGTGGTGTTGCTGGTTTCATCTACTTCAGAAAAGATTAATCAAAATATGTAGTACTTGGTGCCATTTGACCCACCATACTGACGAAGAAACCTCGATCTTTGCTTTTCTTTGCTTTCTTCTCCGATCCCTGTCTCGTTCATCCACCATCTCCATACAGCAGAGACAGATCCAGCACCGGCTTCGTGGGCTTTTCCACAGGACATGACATAAGCAATCAGAGAAACATATCCAGTCCACGCAAAAAAATATTGTGGTGCTTTTGGCATTTGTGTTTTTTTATCAATTTGCTTGAAGTCTATGTCTTTTCCACTTGTATTAACAGCCAACTGGATGTGTTCAAGGATTTTTACGTCTCCTAGCAACAGTGAAATATTGAAGATGCAACCATCTATATGCTGTAGGATACAAGAGTTGCTGTTTAGCACAGCAGTGGGTTAGCTGGTAATTGGCCCATTTGTATACCTAATGGGTCAATGGTGTCGTTTAGAGGAAGCATCCGCTGCACTGTAGGGATCCTCGGTGCCTCTGGAGAGAAATGGGTGTGGTTGCAGGTGTTGAGCCCCCTACTGTAAACACTCTGATACCAGGACTGAGGGAGGGTAATGGTAGATCGATGGATGAATGAGGAAAAGGGAAGGAGAAGTTATTAAAATTCTGAAATTAAAATAAATTATTATTATTTGCGTTCGTGCGTGCGTAAGTGTGTGTGGGACTTAGCAACACTTTGCATTTAGCTTTCATCAGAGGTGTGTGCATCGTTGGTGTGCATGTCCTGAGTTGCTCTCCGACCCATTTGTCCATCTTCAGCAGGGTATCACTTCCGTACAGCTTGGGGAGAAAGGGAATTCCTCTGCAAGGACACACACACACACACACACACGCACACACACACGCACACACACAGTGAGGTCAGTGTTTAGATGTGCTTTGTCCCTTGGGTTTACATAGTTGTGTTTGTTTGACAGTCACATAGTCCTCACAAAACTAAATGGATGGTGTTTGTGTGTATGCAGCGCGATATATTCTTATATTGTTGTATGAATAATGCAAAAACAGTGTTTCAAATCCTCAATAAGACCTGGCAGGTTGTGTATTCTACAGCTCCTCTGTCTCTTGTGAGTTTATCGGTAGTTTGAGACCTGAGAGGACAAATCGGTCGGTGGCATTACTGTCTCACACAGTGTTTGTGGATTGTTTGTTTGCTCTCCCTACCTGGATCAGATCTTGTTATATTCCACTGGTCACTCTGAAATGATCTTATTTTCAAGTTGTTTTTCTCTTTACTTTTCTCATCCCTTCTCTCTTACCTGATAATTGTAGCATCACAGGGTTTTGAAGCTCTGACCTTTGACCTCCTCAGTTTTGGTTGCTTTAAGTGTCAGTGATCCAGAAGAGGAAGAATATTTTAGCAAATGTTAATTTCATGGCCAACATGTACCATTGTGTAATGTGTTCCTCTTGGTCTTCATTCTGCCTCGTCATTGATGAAAATAAGGTTAGATTTGCCTCTGCTACATCAAGAAGATATATTTTAGTTGCCTTTTTGTTGACAAAGTAATAGTTTATGAGAAAATGATTAATTTGCGCCCACAGTTTAGTCTTCCTTGCTTTGTTGTAAACGTTAAAAGCTTACTGCACATTATATCAGGAAGACTCTTGTCATAAAGTCAAATGTATGAATTGTTATACAGTGTTTGGTGGTATAGGTCATGCTGTACCAGTCCTGTAGATTGAACAGGAGGCTGTGGGGCTGGACAGAGAACTCAGAACCCCTAACAGTAGCCTTTTAACATGTTCCAGTGAGCAGCAGCTTGTGGTCGTATGTATACCCAAGAAGGATGTGGTGTAGAGAGTGATCAGCTTATATTTCCTGCCCGACTAACATAAAAGTTGGATTGTTTAGTTTGATTTCAGTGATCTTTAAACTTTCCATTACACACCATATCTGCTGGAAAAAAGTGGTAAAAAGGTATCCAAAAAAACTTTGACTACTCTACTGTCCATCTGTATGCCCAGTATGTATCAAATCTAAGCTGACAACAGCCACAATTCTTTATGACGGACAAAATGTAACTCCAAATTTAGCCACATCTGCAGGGGGTGAGTTTTACATGCTAGTAATTCAGATTTTGGATGACAAACCCAGCTGTTTGGGTAGTGTTTTACTGCGAATGTAAGCAGTGAGGCTGGCTGGGTTTGGCATATTGTGTAACTCTATATACAGTGTTGCTGGTCAGAGCAGCTCACTGCCTCAGTGTTGCTGTAGCTGTAAACAATAAATGATAATGTCTCTGTGAGATTCTGCAGTTTAGTTTTCCATACACCAGAAAGAGGGTAGTACTCAAAGGGTGGCAGCTTGTATGTCTGTGTTTTGAGAATATTTTATACTTCTTTGTGTTGAGAGTTTGTGTGTGTGTGTGTGTGTGTGTGTGTGTGTGTGTGTGTGTGTGTGTGTGTGTGTGCACGTGTGCGCACTGTGCAGTGCATGTGCTTCATGTTCAATTAAATGAGCTGGTGAGCTCTTATTTCCTTAATGGCTGTTTGTGCAGAACTCTGTGTTGTGTGTGTGTGTGTGTGTGTGTGTGTGTGTGTGTGTGTGTGTGTGTGTGTGTGTGTGTGTGTTTCAGTGTGTAACAGGCTGTTGAGTGTCCTCCGCTGTCTCCTCACAGACTTGGGATAATTGACAAATTATCCCTTCAGAGAGCTTGAGGGATGGAGGGGGGACTGAGTGTAAGAAATGTAGCAAATAGGGCAATAAGGAGGGGAAGGGAGAATTAGATGGAGAATGCTTGATGCTTGCAAATATGGAAAAGAAGGATGGTGAGATGAGAAGGGGAGGAGGGAGAGGCAAAGGAAGATAAAGTGGGGGTGGAATTCATAGAGGGAAGAGGGAGAGACAGAAGGGGGAGAAAGTGAGTGGGAAGGGTGTAGGAAGGAGAGGAGGATTACATGTGAAAGTTCGCAGCGCATAGCAAGCGCAGGGAAAAACAGAAGGATGAAAGCATGTTCCATGTCCTCAGAGAGCAGTAACAAATAAGTGCTGTTTTCAGTCTTGTAATGTAACAGAATGTAATAGGAAACCTAATAATACAGAGAACATACAGTACAGTCTACAGTAACAGAATACAGGGGAAAAAGAGAAGGCTAGGCTTGAAAAAAGAGGAATTAAAGAAAAGGTTTGAGGAAGGGTAAATTAGGGCAGAAATAGAAGAGATGCACACTCTGTAAAATTCTCCATAATGTATTCAATCCACCATTCTATCTAGCATCCTAAATATAATCCTTTTATTGTGTATATATGAGGTCTGCTTTTGCATACGATATCATGCTGTGCTGTTGCTGATGATGCCATCAAGAAAAATTGCTGTACATTTTTTTGCGGTCTGTTTGAATTTAAAGGATTCAGACCATGTTCTTGTTCAAGAGAGCTGCACAGAACTCAAGTGGTATGTTCCTGCAGTCAGAGGACAATTTTATATATATATATATATATATATATATATATATATATATATATATATATATATATATATATATATATATATATATAAATAGAATAAATTAAACAAGGCAGATGGTTGAAAATGAATGAGAAAGGTATGCTGGAATGACACTCAAGCAGAGAGGTGGTGGGTGAGATGTTTCTGCCAGGCAGAGGAGATAATGGACAGGGAAGAAGAGGTAGAACATAGAGACAAGAGATAGAGAGGAATAGGGAGAGATAAAATGGTGTAGGCCTGGAGTGTAGATTACACCTTAAACAAGCCCATAAAGGTGTTGTTTGCTGCAGCTATTAGCAATCTTCAAAAGGCAATTATGTATATATTTATAAAAAGGCCCTATTTAAGCTTCCTTTTGACTCATGGTGTCTTTTGGTTTAATCGGGCGTCTCTTTCATCAGCAACCATCAAGCTGCTGTTTGGCACGGTGCCCACAGTTCCAATGGATTCATATAATACGTTTTCCGCCTTTTCATGAGCCTATTCAGGTTCAAATGAGTTAGTGAACATTTGCAAACACTGGCGGTGGCAAACACAGCTCAGGTGCTACTGCAACTGCAACCTGTGTGGGTGGGAGGTCGCCGGATCCAAATCTGCCTCCTACACACACAAACACGTACGGATGCATACACACACACACACACACAGATCACACAAATGCATGCACAAAAACAAAACGGCTAGTTATGCACAAACACATCAAAGAGAAAAACTCACACACACACACACAGCTGATGTTGAGGTGTATCATTGAGATCCTGAGGAAAAGGGAAATGGATAAAAACATATCTGATTCTGCCATCCAGTCTTTCATTTTTCCACCTCCTCTGTGCTCTTTGTTTCCCCGATTTCTTTTGACCTATTGCTCTCTCCTTTCTATCTCACTCCCTCTGGTTTCTCTCTCTCTTCCTCATCTTCTGTTCTTTCCCCCATTTCTCTGCAGATTTCGTTCCCTATCTCTGCCCATTATTCCCTGTTCTTACCCTTCATCGTTTTTTCTCAATATTTCTCCCTCTCTTTCTCCCTCCGTGTTTGTCTTAGCTCCCCCTCTCTCCTCTCTCCTCCTTCCACCATTTCTCCAGCACCCCACTTCTCCCGCCATCTCACTCTCTATCTCCCCCTCTTTCTCTCTAGTGGCTGTGTGTTGGAAGCTGTGGGCTTTGATGCTTTTATAAATAGCCCAAGTGATCCACTGAGAGTTCCACCAAATGGGATGGATGGATGGGGGAGTGGAGAGGGGGATGGAAGAGAAGGTGGGGCTGAGTGTGTAGGTGTGAAGGGAGAACATTGAAAAGCGCCAGAAAAAAGGAAAAAGATTAAAAAGCGACAGAGGCAAACAGAGGTGTTTATTGAGATAACAGAAAGCACTGGTCGGAGAATAAAGATGTGAAACTGTGTGGTTCTCAATCATGTGGCCCGCAGAAATGCCTGTGGTTCAAGAGGCAGAACCTTTTTATATTGTATTTTAAAAATTTTTTTTTTTTTTTTTTTAAATAATTAGCTTTCTCCTGTTTATATACATGTATACTACTACTGACATCAGAAATTTTGGAAAATTGGATTTACTTTTTTGATGTCTTATTTTCAAAACATATACATTATGAAGATTATGTAAGGAGATTTCAATTCAAATGACCCAACACTCAGTTGTTTGAAGTTCATCATTTGTCTCAAAGTCAGCAAAGCACATACCACAGTGATTCTCAAAGTGGAGTCCGGGGTCCATGGCACTTTGCCAGGGGGCAAGAATGTTAGTACAAAAATTGACATGGGACTCCATCCAATAGTTGTGCATAAATTTCCCTAAAAACCACATATATCAACCTCATTGTGGGGCTAGAGGAAATGTCACCTAAGTCAGTAGCATTCAACATCTGGGGAGCATAGCTGTCTGTAGAAACTTTCATGGCAATCCATGCAATAGTCGTTAGACCGAACGACCACCAGACATGATAGTCATTCTGCGAGCATGGCTTAAAATACCAGCAGTATTGGTCAGTATTGGGTTTCAAAAACCTGTGTCACGCAAATCCTCACTATAGCAGAAAACCTTTCAAAATGTTGTTTTTTTTGTTAATTTTATTTAACCTTCATTTAGCCAGAAAGATCCCATTGATATACAGGATCTCTTCTTCCAAGGAGTCCTGTTCAAGACAGCAGCATAATCAGTTTCACGTGAAAACAATTTCACATCTTAGAACCAAGCAGCAACTTCCGGTTCTGAAAAGTGAAGCCAATGCGGAAGTGCCTTAAACCTGCATTCTATCTTATTTCCAGCAGGGGGCGAGTTTATTGTCTCAATTGCTAGTTTCAAGTCTTTTTGAAATAGCCGTGAACTTGTTTTGGATGTTGTCCATGTTTTCATCTTGTTGTTTTCAAATGTTGACCCTCTCACTGTGTGTTTTTATTTCATCAAAGTTAAATGGAACATTTTGGTCACCTAAAAATGTCTTGTTCAGCGTTTGGTAACCTCTTTAGCATTTAGCTTAGCGTGGCTCCATTAAAACCACATACAACACTGTCTTAGTAGCGTCATCCTCCCCAGCTCCGCCCCCTTATCCAAATATGGTCACTTCTGGCTCCAACATATCAAGATGGCGACGGCCAAAATGCAAACTCCCTGCTTTAAAACGGCAGTCCGCAAACCAATGGGTGACATCACTGATGCTACGTCCATCTATTGTTAGAACACATACAATACATAAAAGCAACACAAGGGAACTATTAACAGTATAGTTGTCAATGCATCCTGTGAGTTCTTTAAATCTGTCTTCTGATTATTTTCATTGAAGCATTGACCTCGTCCAAACGGATGTTCAAGGACTTTATTTTCAGCATTTTCAAGAGTTCATGTTATATAACACTATTGTGCAGTCTTTCATGTCATGCCACTGTAGTGCATATAACAACTCTGATAGTGAGCCTCAGTCGGCTTATTGATGGGGCCAAAAATATTGCAGCATTATAGTGCATTGATTTTTCCTTCGTTCCCCTGGTGCTTTTTAGACACAACAAATTAGCATCATAAACAGCTTGTGCTCAAGGTACACAACAACATAATATGAATCGTATGTTCTATGTGGGAAGGCTCATTCTGATTATTACTAGAGGAGGAGACTCTGCTGTGTAGGAAATTAATTTAGAATATTCCTCTAGTGCCGCACCCATCTGAAGCTACAGATTAGAGCAGTTAGCCGATTGTGTACAGCGTAAATGTGAATGTGATGCATGACATGGCCTCATTTAAAAAGAGGAATTCAAGAAGTGGAGTCAAACCATATTTAATTAATTCATGCAATACATGGTTGTTGCAATTTGAACTATACATGCATGCAAACTGAGGCTCTATTGTGGCTTGTTTATAGTATTTTTTTCTGTCATTCTACAGTTATATGCAGTGTGTTTCCTCCCATAACCGTTTCCTCTTCTCAGTTTATTGTGGAGCGTGTTAAAGAGCTGTTGTGTGTGTATGTGTGTGTGTGTGTGTGTGTGTGTGTGTGTGTGTGTGTGTGTGTGTGTGTGTGTGTGTGTGTGTGTGTGTGTGTGTCTGTCAGTGTGTGAGCATGTTTGAGAATCTAAAGTGAGAGATATAGATTGAGAGGTATATGTGTGTATGCCTTGTTCGTTTAACCTATATAGAAAAGTGAGTGAGAGAAGCCAACTTTGAAACAGGAGTTTTGTCTGTTTGTCAGCTGTCAGTGGTGGCTACCTGATAGGTCTGTGTGTGTGTTTGTTACACCACAGGTGTGTGTGTGTGTGTGTGTGTGTGTGTGTGTGTGTGTGTGTGTGTGTGTGTGTGTGTGTGTGTGTGTGTGTGTGTGTGTGTGTGTGTGTGTGTGTGTGACCAAGTCTAATTTTACTTGTCGGTGAGGGCTAGCTCCTTTTTGCTCCGATCTACTTTCACACATTTGAAGACTCTGATCACTCAGAATGTGTGTTTGGTTGTGTTTGTGTGCTTGTGCTTACTTTCAGTTACAGATTGACACACTGTCTCCTTTATGGCTTGGTTGTCCTTGCTGCTGACATTTGCGGCAATAGTACACCCGTTGCCACGGTGACACCTTGGAGACATATCCTGATGGATAAGACAGCCAATGTGGGTCAAGCTTGTCTGGCATCACACACAAACACAACACACACACACACACACACACACACACACACACACACACACACACTCACACACACACACACACACACAGTGTACACTAGCTACTAATTACTTATACTACTAATTTATAAGTAAGCAAAATGTAAATTATCACTTCACTAGTTCAAAGGGAAGATATTATCACAGCTATGTTGTATCAAATTTGAAAAAGGTCTCCAGCCAAGCCTGCAGCTGTGCGGCTGTACTAAGGCACAGTGTTTTGAGCTAAATACTAACAATGACAAAGCTAACATTATGATGTTTAGCAGGTAAAATTGTTGCCGTGTTATCTTTGTGTAAAATGGATTGATGCTCATACATACTAATTCGTACGAAACACAAAGTTAAGCTGAGGCCAATTAGAATGCCATTAGGTTTGCAAATATTTGAGCACAAAGTACTGGACAAATTATAAATTTGAGCTGATAAATAGGACCTCAAGTGGTAGTTCAACATCAGTTCCCTCATCATCAAAAAAGCCCAACAGAGGATGTACTTCCTGCGGCAGCTGGACCTGTCAAAGACAATGATGGTGCGCCTCTATACCACCATAATTGAGTCCATCCTCAGCCAGCTCCATCACCATCTGGTACGCTGCTGCCACTGCCAAGGACAAGGGCACACTGCAGCGTATCATCCCCTCTGCTGAGAGCGTGATTGGCTGCAATCTGCCGTCTCTCCAGGACCTGTACGCCTCCAGGACGCTGAAGCGGCCAGCAAAAATTGTAGCCGATCCCCCTCAGCCTGGACACAAACTGTTTGAACCCCTGACCTCTGGCAGGAGATTGCGGTCCATCAGGACCAAAACATCACGCCACAAAAACTGTTTCTTCCTTTCTGCAGTCAGCCTTATTACCAGGGCCCCGGACCCCCACTGACATTGATACTTTTCTATTTCTGATTCTGAAAGTGAAGGGATCACCAAAGTGATTACAGTTAATCCTGAGGGGAACATGAATGTCTGTACCACATTTAATAGAAATCCGTGGAATAGTTGATGAGGCATGTCACAAAAAACCCGTGGACCTTATGATGTAGCAACCAACAAACTGACAGGCTGACTTTTCCACCTTTAGAGCCATGCATGACCAACAAAAAACAAGGAGATAGAAAGCCAAGACCTAATTATGTGCCATCTTCAGCAAACACTATGAAACGTTCCGTAAATTACTGGAAAAGTTACAATCAGTTGGTTTTGCTGTTCATTACAAACTTTCCTCACTAGACAAAATCCTTAAAATGAGCTTTTCTTTTCTGACATGCGACCTCTTGCAAGTTTGCAAATGTTGACTGTCCTCTCTTTCCATAGTATCTTTTAATCTTGACAGTGATCTTTCCTTGACTGAAACCAAGTAGTTTCAGTTGCCTAAACATAATCATACCCTAACCAGATGGGTTGCAAAAAAGAAAACTCTACTTTGCATCATTTCTGGAAGAGTAATAGTAGAGTAGAGTAACTTTGAAAGGCACTCAAAAAAGACATGCTCAGTCATTTAGGTTCTCAGCCTGCACTGACTAAGCTATATCAGTGGTTAGGTTGGACAGATGTTGCACCATCATCTTGTATCTTGTAATACTGTTCATACCCTTCTATGTAATTTTGAAAAAGTGTACTATTTACAATTATTTATTTTTATTATTGTTTAGCTTTGTGCGATAATATTGTGACAGAGGTAGAAACACTGTATTTTAGTGTAAATATACTGCACTACTGCAGTCTCAGCAAAGAAGCCAAAGGTGTGTTTCTAACTCCGTTCCACCCACATTGCTCTTACCACAATAACATCATATGTTCTCTCTAGTAGTTCTCTGCTAGTTCATTCTTTATTATTCACTTTGCCACCACTTGTCTCCTCCATGATCACTGTCACAGGACCTTTGCCCCACTCTGTATTTGTTGTTTGCAGGGCAATTTGACGCAATGAGCTAAATGTCTAAAACGTGAATCACAGTGTGTAGGTGGGATGGCCCACCTGGATTACTAACTGCTGGGGGAGAGATGCTGCTGTGCTGCTGTTGTGGGTTTGAAAATGTACAGTGATATAATTTCTTGGGCAAAAGGTCATTTAGTTTCTTGGTGGAAAAGTAGTTCACAGACTGAATACTGGTGTTGAATTTGAAATCTATTTTCACCAAGATGGATATACAGTCGCAACTTATACAAGTTTGCGAAGGTGCTGCCTGTCTTTAGCATTTATCGGTGTTTTAAGACCCCTATGTCTCCTTCCAGACAGCACTAGGATTAGGCAATGGTTATGGTTCTGGTTATGGTTAGGGTTAGGTGCCTTGAAGTCAACGGTCACAGCGCTGCCTGGAAGGAGCCGTTGGGGGCTTAAAACACCATTGAGCGTCTTTTAGCATCTGTAGTGGATCTGTCTTTTTATAACAAACTACATAAAACACAAATGTAGCACTGGATCTGGACAAAAATGAGCAGCCGTTTTCATGTAGACCATATAATGCATGTCCAAAACACAGTTAGGACAGTCAGGTTTTTGAAGTTTAACAAAATGTTATTGGAAAGTTTGTTTAGTGGGAATTTGATCCTGTTTACGGCACAGCGTTTAACTTACAAGCAATTCTAGCATTAAAAACAATGTATTTGTCAGACTTAACACAGTGGTTCTGTTCAGTTCACAGCAAAAAGTTCACTCCCTCCAAGTTTTTTTCTGTCTGTTGTGTGTTTATGTGGTACTTTGTGTTTGTTTGTGTGCACATTTTAGTAATTAAAATCTAAATGGGGATAAATACAGTTTTTATCATAGTGTGTGTGTGTGTGTGTGTGTGTGTGTGTGTGTGTGTGTGTGTGTGTTATTGATAGTTGACTGATGGAGACCAGCTAACTATGTCACTGTTGCTCCTGAGATACTTTAACCCATTAATCTATGGATGGTAACCTAGCAACAGGCACACGAGCCGACAGGAGTGCAGTGATCCCAGAACTCTTTATCTGCCTCCCTCCATCTTTGTCTCTTTCTTTTTTTTGACTTTCTAGATTTGCGTCACTCTCCCTTCACATGTCTTGCTTTTTCTCTCTCACCTGACATCTGTCCCACTTCCACTTTAACTCCAACAGGCTGTCTCCCAACTCTGCTCACCCCTCATTATTTTCCTTTTATTGTTCCCTGTCAATCAGTTTACGAATATAATATTGTTGAGTTCGAGACTTTATGCTTTTTATGAGAAAGTAGGAGTCAGCGAGGGTGTATTGTTTAAATACCATCCACCCACTGCATCTTCAATTTGACATCATCATCTTTTATTTCTTCTTCATAGATTAATATACCTATATAACCATGATGGTGTATTTCCTGTTACAGCATTTATGTTTTAGAATGACAGAGGAGCATACAGAACAAGAGTTAATAAGACTACATTTGCTTATTGTCTATATGTGTTTATTATTTTGTGTATATGCATAGTTATGTGTGTGACCGTCTGCACATATAAAAAAGGATAACAGGCAGCCAGGCAGCACTGGTCTGTTGCCAAGCATTGAGCGAGTTGTGGTAGACATTGTCCTGGCTTGCCCTCAAAAAAACAAACACACACACACACACACACACACACACACACACACACACACACACACACACACACACACACACTCACTGCCAAGGAGTTACAATTGTAACTGTCAATCGTTGATTATTAAAATAATCCTAATCCTGTTTTGTAGCTATAGTTAGTTATTATGGTTTTACTGTCTGCAGTTTTTCCTACAGTAATACAGGTACTGTAACTACAAGTCATCGCAATACTGTGTGTCCTGTTGTGTACTTTTTTTTAATCAAAAAGATAAAAGGATGAAGGAAAACAAAAACCGTTTCATTATAATTGCAAAATGATTGCTGCAGAGATCAAAAAAAATAAATAAGCGAACATACTGTATGCTGTGAAAGAGCATAAATGTTGCTGAACAAAACCACCTCACAAGGTTTTTCATCTTTACGCACACTCCATCAGGCAGCTTTCACAGTGTATCCGCTAGGGCTGAACGATTTGGGGGAAAAATCTGATCTAATCTTTCCTGCCAGATATTATTATTATTATTATTATTATTATTATTATTATTATTATTGTTATATTTTATTTAGCTACATATTGCACCTTCAACGATCATGTTAAATACATTAATAAAAAATAAATGAAATATCCACCTAAAATGGGACTTTGTTTTAATGAGTGTGAATAGCTTCTGCAGCGTCTAGTGCTTAAAAAAGAAAATGGGGCGGCAGTGGTAGAGCAGGTTTTTCAATAATTGAGGGATGGGTTGCTCAATCTCAAACTCCATGTGTTGAAGTGTCCTCAGCAAGACGCATGGAGTTTGAGATTGAGCAACCCGCCCCTCAATTATTGGTTGGTGTCTTGGTGAACTTGTATTTAGTTCAGTATTTGGTATTCAAACGCGTTAGACTCATCGACTCTCGTGTCAGTATCTGCAGCTCTTCACTCTCACCTTTCTGTCCTCTCTCTCCCACACTCTCTAACTCATCCTCTTCATACCACAACTCTCTCTTTCTCTCTCTCTCTCTCGCTCTCTCTCTCTCTCTCTCTCTCTCTCTGTCTCTCTCTCTCTGTCTCTCTCTCTCTGAATTAAGGACTAAATCAGTCGATAAAACTGCATGTTGAGGATGATGATTATACTCTTGGGCAAATGGAATGGAGTGAAAAGCTTTCTGATTCTCTAACATATTCTTTCCTACCCTCAGTTATTTATTTTTCTTGCTGTCTGGAACAAAAAAAAAGGTATTGTTTGCAGGGGAGTTAAGAGAGAGAAAGTGGCAGTGAAGGGTGGTGGGAGTGAGGGAGGAGGGCAGGGGGAGTGTGTGTGTGTGTGTGTGTGTGTGTGTGTGTGTGTGTGTGTGTGTGTGTGTGTGTGTGTGTGTGTGTGTGTGTTGGCTGGACATGGACATCAGCAGTTGCCTGTTCAGGTCATATTGTGGAGGTAGATGTACTTTGGCTTTGAGAGGAAACTAAGGGCCCTACAAACACGCACACACACACACACACACACACACACACACACACACACACACACACACACACACACACACACACACACACACACACACAGAAAAAGCACAGACAACCATTGCTGGTTGAAAGATTACCAATGTAAATGACTTTTTTCTTAGAAATGCTGATTTTCAGCTTTCTTTCTGTACAAGTAGGACTGGATATTTAACATATGTGAGACATAGATGTGTCTCTAGTATCTTTCTAGTGTAGTAGTATCTTTAGGTTTTAGGTGGTTGGTTGGACAAAGCAAGCAATTTCAAGACATCCCCATGAGGTTGGTCCACCGTTTTGGTTCAGACTTAAATGTCTTACCAACTGTTGGATGGTTGATGGTGATATTTTGTACAAATATCATGGTACCCAGAGGATAGATCCAAATTACGTTGGCGATCCCTTGACTTTTCATGTAGCAATATCATCAGGTCAAATTGTTAATCTGTCCAACACTTTGATTATATTTTTATTTTTTCACCTTTTATTTATTTAGGGGGGGGGGGGGGGGTTCACTGAGAGCAAGGCTCTGTCTTTTTTTAAAGTAACACCCTGATCACATTCACACAGTTACACATTCTCATCTAGACGCTGTCCAGTACAACCACAGTCTGATCTGCTGGCCACTGAGCCGCTCCACTGAGAAGTTTGGGTTAAGGGCCTTGCTCAAGGGCACCTCAGTGGTGGTGGTGATGATTTATCCTGCCGGTCTGAGGGATTGAACCGACAACCTCCAGTTCACAAGCTTGCTTCTTTTCTCGCCCATTGCTAACCCAATGACCAGATACATGCAAAACTAAAGACATTCCCAACAACCCCAGCTGTACTTTAATTTGCAAATGTTAGCATGCCAAAATGCCTAACTAAGAGAGTGAACAGAGTAACCCCTAAACCTGCTAGCATTGTCATTGTGAGCGTGTTACATATTGATGTTAGCATTTAACACAAAGCACCGCTGCGGCTAAGCATAAGTTTAATCAATAATGAAATTAATTATTAGCTGCAGCTGAGCTGCCATTCATGGTGTGGTCAATTTTTAATACCTTAAAACATAATTTAGTATTTTTTTTCTGTACAGCTGCTTGTGTTTTAAGATTTGAGAATTGGCTTCTACTGTTTGATAACAAAATGTTTTTTGTAGAGATCCATACAGTATTTACATTTTTTAAAAGTAAGATATAGTTTTTCTATATCCTAAGTAAGGATAGTAGTAGAATATAATGCATTTTAATGTCACTATACACATGTACAATGAGATTAAAAGCAACTCCTTTCCCAGTGCCAACATATACGTAAAAAATATAACAACATGAAATAAAATAAATAGTGCAAAAAAAAAAAAAAGGGGGGGGGGGGGGGGGGGGCGGGGGTTGGTAAGGTGCATAGTTGAGACACTATAAGAAAACATGAAAAAAATAAGTATGGTTTTATATACAGTGTGATATGCAGTGTGGGTTATTGCACATTATTGGAATATTGCCCAATAGTGGTGATCATATTCAATGAGTAATAGATATTTGACAATGAGAGTAATAATTTGTTACTGAATTTGAGGCAGTGTTTAGATATTATATGAAAAAAATTAAACCAATACTCATAGCCATACTGTACTTACACCATCATTAACACGATGATAATCGATCCCTGCTTGTCACATTTGGCTGAGGTTGCAAGTTTGATTCCACCAGCACATTCGAAGAAACAGACGGACTTCACTTCACACTCTCAACTCTTAACAAGTTCCATCAAGGTGCCAACAGGCAAGGAACTGTACACACACTGGGCAGCTCCCAGGTCTGGAAGTTTGCAACTGTGTGTGTGAATCAAGGCAATGCTGACAAAAAACACAAGTGTAATAAAATGAAGCATTAGAGACAGACTGATAGTACAAAGGAGACAGTGATTAAGAGAGGAGGGAAATGGAATTAAAAGTGATAAAAGAATCAGACACAGAAAGCGTGGGATGGAAGGAAAAAGACAAAGAGACAGCCGGATGGCTGTGGCTCTGACAGACAGAAAACGAGGGATGGAGATGGAGTGAATGAAAGATGGTGAAAGGGATGCAGTGAATGAGAGAGAGCGATGGAGTGAATGAGAGAGGATAAGGGTGGAGGTGTAAGCTGGACCACGTAAAATCGTCTTGTGCCAGAATTCTTTCACAGCGCTGGCACAGCGCTGAAACTGAAATCGAACGGAGCGTGAAGCCAGACAGACTGTAGTGTCTCCTGTTTTCTTTCCTAATTGAATGTAAGTACACTATTGAGAGGGATAACATACTGTATTAACTTCTGTCACAGGCCATGAACAGTACAGTACAGTAATCACAATCCCTTTATTCTCAGAATGATCACATGGCTGCCATTCATGTATCAATAGATCATCATTTTTGACATTCTTCGAAAGTAAAAAAATAACCCATATTAAAATCAACAATAAATATAGAATATAGCCTTCTATCTTTATAATGTTGCACAAAATAATTACTTGAATTCCACACAAGGATGATTGAAGATTTTCAAATGTTTATTTATCATATTTAACACATTTTTCGAAGGAAAGAGTTCAGTTTTCTTCACTTCTTCTTTCCTCTTCTTTTGTGGCTAGGTAGTGGCTTTTTACCACCCCACACCGCTCCGTTGCTTCAATGAATGGATAGTTGGGGGCAAACTGTGGTGAACTGAGTAAACACTGTGATAATTTACTCAAAGTCTGGTTCTTCACGTCAGAATCCAGTTCGAACCTCGTCACTGATTCCTGATCATTTAGCTCCATTTAGCTATTAGGCTGGCTAGCTAATAGATGTAATGGCAGATTTCCTTTAACAATTTTTTTTATCAATCTGTAAACAATATTTAATATTTAATATCAAATGTTACATTGTCTTGCTGTTTAAAGTGATGTGTGAATGCATGGATCACAGTGGATACCTGACAGAATACATATATAGGGATA
Organism: Zingel zingel; assembly: GCA_023566125.1. Taxonomy (NCBI): domain Eukaryota; kingdom Metazoa; phylum Chordata; class Actinopteri; order Perciformes; family Percidae; genus Zingel; species Zingel zingel. The sequence goes on along the minus strand of CM042325.1, from coordinate 5,923,686 downwards.
CAAGATTAAACTAGGGCTGTCAATCGATTAAAAAATGTAATCAAATTAATTACATACTCTGTGATTAATTAATCTAAATTAATCGCATACATAATTTTTGCTGTGAAAGTATTTTAAATATTTCAATTCAAAAGAATCAATGAATAATCAGCATTAGTGACATTAAAGTTAATTTCCGGCTTGTTTATTGCTAAGGCCATATGGTCAAAATTAAATGATTTAATAATAATGTAATAACTATAACAATAACTTATTGCACTAGTAAATTTCTGTTGAACAAATAAAACAACCACCAGATGGGAAAAGGGCATTTAACAATAACTTTGAATGCACCACAAGGCTGTAGATTACCAGTTTCATTGAACACACCGTCTGTGTTTTTGCGACAACGGCAGCTGCAGACTGTTACATCCCGATGTCGAATCCTCTACAGTGAAATACAGTCAAACTTTACACCATTAAGCATTAGCTGTCAGCATTGTAACCGTGTTTAATCCAGCTACTAGCTAGCGGTAGGCTAACGTTAGCTGCTGTCAAGTATAGTGTTAACTAGCGTCACGTGCAGCGATGTTTCTGTTGCCTGTAACGTCTGATTCAGAGAATCTGAGAGAAGCGCAGACATATCAGTGGCACCAGAATGAGGCGCCAAAATCAGCGTTGCTATTCGGTCGGGTAGATACCGGTCGTTAAGGCACCGATGCCGTATTAGCACCGGATTTTTATAAGTAAATGTTCAATCATGATCCAGGAAGCACATTCTCGTCTCCCTCCTTCATTTTACAGTCGAATGGTGGCTAGAACAGCTCCGGGTCAAAGGTCAATATGGAATGGATTAATCAGCATTATTTTTTTTAACGCATAATTTTTTCTCAGATTAATTAATCAAAATTAACGCGTTATTTTGACAGCCCTAGATTAAACATTTCCACACGAAATGCACACGGGTCATCATTTATGGAAAGTCTGGCTAGTGATACAAAAACTCTATCGGAAAAAGTAAAAGGGGCTTAAATATAGAAAATCAATGGGGGATATCAAAAACGTTGAGCAATGCCTGGAATATGAATGTGCTGAACAGTTTTTTGTCACAAGAGTAAGCAAATGGTGAACCATGGTTCCAACATGAACCAGAAATGACCATACTGCACGTGAGCTGTCAGTGGCAGCTAACAGTCGCCGGGGCAACAAACAATTTTACAGTGTGTCCTGAGAGGAGTTAAATGTAATGAGCAAGGGTCCCTGCGCTGTGCTCCGGTTTCTCAAATTAAAAACACAGCAAGGCCACTTAAGAGAAGATGGACTCTCTTAGAGGGACTTCTCAGTCCCAAAAATACATAAATAATAAAAAACTCTATGGATAGAATAGAAAAATGAATAGAAGTAGTTCTCAAATCATAAGCGCTTTTAACAATAGTTCCTTGAGATCAAAAAACTGCAATTTAAAATGACCTTTCTGTGAAAGCGTTATTGATTTGCTTTGCTTTGTTTACACTGGCTGTTGTTTTCTTACGATCATCACCAACGAGAGGTCATAGTTTGCCTGCCAAGTGAAATCCTCTGTTTCTCCCATGAAAAGACACACTGTACCAACGTGAAACATTATAGATGTAGAGCTGGAGGAGGAGAATAGAGAAGAAGAAGAGATGATGGATTGATGGAAGGGAGAGAGAGAAAGAGGAGGAGTGATATGGGTGTGCTGACTCACTCTCTGACCCTTCTGGCCTGCTTCACCAGCAGCATCGTGGGTATTTATACATTGGCGTAGGCTGTTCAGCCCCCTTATATAAGCCCTTAAAGACGCGCACACACATACACACACACACACACACACACACACACACACACACACACACACACACACACGCGCGCGCGCGCGCACACACGTGCACACACGCACATACACTAGGGGAGGTGAATAAGGTGAATGCCGTTTTTTGTTCAGATTATTGACTTTCTTTTTCTTTCTTTATCATCTTGGTCTTCTTCTTGTCTTCCTGTGGTTGCATCAGCTTCTTCTTTGAGTCTTTCACCCCACACATCAGGATGTTCCCTCTTCACCGAGACAGTAGGAAGAGAAGAAACAGAAACTGTAGTCTGGCCCGCCCAGACCTCTCTCCATGCTGTTTAAACACTGTGCCAGGTCTGCCAGGACGTGGTCAGGGAGAAGATCTGATGGAGACGTTTTGTAGTCAAGTCAGTGAACCCACCCAGTCAGTGAATCCAATCAGTCAGTCAGTCAGTCAGTCAATATACCAGTCAATGTGAAACCTAATCATCTATGTCTCAATTAGCAATTAAACAGCTGTTCTTGTCAGTCAAATAGTAACCGTCTTTCACATCAAACCCACTTGTGCAACATTTTGCAGAGGAAGGCAATAATTGTTAAAGCAACTCTAGGTAACTTGTTAGGATAATTACATTATCAAAGAATAGACAGAACTACTGAAGAGTCTCTCAATGTTTACTTGCAAACACAAGGAGTCAGTTACAGCACTTACTACAAAGTACAGAAATGACTATTGAAACGCTAATACAACATAAAATGTGATACAAAGTCTATAGTCATAATAAAGAGTCAATGTCGTCTTCCTTATCTTCGGACCATTCCGTGCTCTAGACAAGGACAAATTACTGGCTCCCATGTTATCTTTTGGGAGCGTAATCATTATAATATGGCATTCTTATGCAAACAGTTATAATATAATATTAACAAGACAGAAAAATGTAAATCACAATTTTTCTAACATAACTTTTCCCGCTTCGGTCCCCCCTACAGGTTGGAAGCGGAATTGTCCATTACATTACATTATGCAAGTTTGCCAGATCAGGTAGCGGATCTGTAGTTCGAAGGAACTGGACAGTGTAATGTAATGGACAATTCCGCTTCCAACCTGTAGGGAGACCGAAGCGGGAAATGTTACCTAGTGTTGCTTTAATGTAGAGTGTGGCTGTTCTAGCCATAGCAGAGTGCACTGTCCATTACAGTTTGTATAAATCAAATGAGAAGCTGGAAGAGCCTTCCACATCATCGGAGCATTATAGCTTCTCAGTGGATTAATAGAAACGTTAGACAAAATGGATTAAACTGAAATGGGTTAAACTTAACGACAAACTGATTTGATTTTGGTCTAAGGTCTAGGTCACTGTTCCTACGCTAATTATGACAACAATGTACACAAATGGCTAATAGCATAAAAGGATGACGTGATGACATTCTACATCCCAAAGGTCAACTTCACTGTGAAATTATAATGTTTTGCAAAAACACTTTTCCTGCCATTATTCAACGCCATAACTCAGGAACAGAAGGGGAGACATTTGGTCAGATACTGAATTGATGACACTTTGAAATTGGGGTGATTGTATATTTCTTCTGTGCTAGTCTGGAATTGCCAGATCTCCGCAGCGCTGTGGAGCAGCGCTGGCTACACCACACATAAATTCTAGGATAGGAGAAAAAAACGCTCAGGGTTGTTTTCATTTCTTTAAATCAATCACAATCTTCTTGGGCGGTGCTAATGATGGACGGTTTGTATTCTGTTTGTATCTAAACTTTATAACCCACCAAATTTTCAATAAAATCTTTCTGAATAAAACAATAACGTTACTTCGGTGTGTAACGTTATTTCAGCGTGTAACGTTACTTCGGCCACAGCAATCCTGCCACAATTGGTCCCAAAACGTCCCAGTTAGATAGTAAATCCCTAAAGCCTACTACACACAGAGCCGATAATCGTCCGTCGGACAGTCTGACGAGGTCAGTGACTCGAGTCTGTTCGGTGTGTGTTCCGTGCCGTCGTCCGTCCGAGGGGCCGTCGGCCTTCATTTTGGCCAATTTGACATGTAAAATCGGCGCAGCGGACACTGCCGGCAGTCAGACTCAAATGACCCATCTGATTGGTAGAGTGCTAACCCAGAAACGGGGAGCGGAATGAGCGTGACTAGAGTCTCTCAAAATCTGACGAAAATCTTTTAAACTGACCTTTGTCGATCTGAAATGAAGACAGATTCAGCAACTGCACGGCCTATTTCTCACTTAAAATGTTTTCAGAAACATGTTTCGGTGAACTATTTTAGTACAATATGAGATTGTATTCTGAACAAGCCGCCATGACAGTCTGTCTTTGAATTTCTGGAGCAACCAGACCCACGTGACGCATTCGTCCAATCAGCTGCCGGTTTTCATTTTTGGGCGACAATACAGATTAGCGCCGCCTGCTGTTATGGAGTTTTATGCCTTGTCGCTTTGGTGTGTTCCGAGCCACTTTTTTGACCAACTCGGATAGACTGATCAGTCCAACTGCCTTTTCTGCCGAGGGTCGGCCGTCTGGTCTGTGCATCTGGGCCTTTACGTTAAACATATTCTTCGTAAATCTTTACAATTATTCCCCGAAAGAACCAAGCAAGCCTGCCTTGTTGCACGATCCAAATTTCCTTCAAAACATGCCATTTTCAGCATGTAGTTTGCTAGCTCGAAGTTTGTTGTTTCCCAAAACGAACAGAGTTTTGCAAGGCAATGAACATCCGGCGCAGGATTTTCCGGTGATTATCCAGTAAATGAACATCCAATCTACTTCTGTGCTGACGGGTTGAAGATGTATGTAAAGCATCCATGTTTTAGCCAAAAAATACACTTAATATCTTACATTAAAATGCTTCAAAATCTTCACTACATATATTATGAGTCTGGACAGACATGGATATAAACTGCAACTTGACTGGTTGGGGGAGGCATACAACTGCAAGGCGCTAATTCGTTATACTGCAATCACTGATCAAACCGTTACTTGATGCAGCAGGGTATTCAACCAGGGAACACGGAGTGTGTGTGTTTGTGTGTGTGTGTGTGTGTGTGTGTGGGGGGGGGGGGGGGGGGTATGTGAGTGAAATACTATACTGTATGTGATGTATTACTACAGCTATACATTAACAAATCTGACTAACTAGAGAGCGTTGCCACTCCCTGTGTTGTAGCATTGAACCTGGCCCCTGAATCTGACAGTTTCTAAATCTGGGAGATCGCTGTACAGCGTGTCACTGCATCTTACACACACACACACACACACACACACACACACACACACACACACACACACACACACACACACACACACACACACACACACACACACACACGGACACATTGGCAGCTCATTAAAGGAAACGGCTGTGTACAACAGTGTTCTGCCAACCTTTCATAAACAGAATATACTGGAACGAAGAGCAGAGGAGATAAAGATGGTAGAACAAAAGGAGATGAGAACAGGAAATGAAAGGAAGGGAAGTCCAAAGAAGAAAATTATTCAAATAGTCAATAATCATCCTTCCATTAATCTAAAAGCCTGAAGGTTAACTATGTATAGCAGTTAGCATTTGGTAACCCCCTAACCCTAACCCATTTGGGAAGTTGCTTGCATACTTTTAAATTCTAAGTCAGCTATTGCGAAAAGTCAACCCAAATACAGTAGTACTATAAATGCTGACTCTAGTAGGATGGAAATTATGCTTAAAGAAAACATCAACTGTTACTTGTTTCAGTTTAAGAGCAAAAGAAAAATCTATTCTCATCTTTCTGACTGTAAGATGATTCACTCTTGTCGAATTGTAAGAGGTAGGTGCTGTCAGTTTGAGCCCCCCTCTTCACACTATTGATATACAGAAGGCTTGATGGGAGGATGATATTGATTGACAACCAGCTGTTACATAATGATGTAATGTGACTGTTGGGCAGGCATCGGGACAACATGGGAGACTTCAAAGAGCTATAGCTGACAAAAATGAGTGTCTTGCCTTGTTAGTGCCTGTGAAGTGTGGTGGATTTAAGATACACACAATCTACATGCAAGTATAACTGCTCTACTGCACTGAACAAGATTTAAAATAGCATTGGTGATTGCTAACACACTTTGAAATTGATCGTCTAAATCATTTGTTATTGATACAGCTATAGTTTCTTTTTCAAGTGATACCAGTCCGTATGACACTCATGATCAAACTATATCATTTAAATTCCAATATTGCACGTGCATGCATCCTTAAAAGCAATTAGTGAATAAAATCATTAGAGCTGTAATTAACTAATTGTTTTCATTAATCGTATGCTTATTTTCTTGATGAATCAATTGTTTGAGAAAATAATAAAACATGCTCATTATAATTTCCCAAAGCTCTTGGCGGTGCCTTCAAATTCCTTGTTTGATCCATCAATCAGTCCAAAACCAAAAATATTGAGTTTACTATCATATTACAAAGAAACCCAGAAAATCCTCACATTTGAGAGTCCAGAAAATGTGAGTATCAAAATAGTTTTAGACTGATTTCTTGATAACTTGACTAATAGTGTCAGCTCTTTCAGCATATATTTTGCCCTACATGTTCACTGTTATTGTACATATACAGTAGGGACCTTAAATGTAAAGTAGAACATCATGTGGACCACTGAAGTGACTGTACATGCAGTGGCATGCTCTTTCCTAGGAAAAAGGCTTTTCCAGAGAAAATCATTGCTTTTGGGACATGAGAACATGTTACCACTTACATAGCAGTAGTACAAGTCACACAGTTAAGATAGTAGTGTGAGAGCTTCAGTGACTTACCAGTGACTCTGGCTTTATCTGCAGTAACCAGATCAACTTAAAAACGTTTGTAAGGCTGATTATTGAACGATTCTTGTGTAAAACATATTGTACAGCAGCATAATTGATCCTTCTCAGTCTCACTAAGTTGACAGTGAAAAGTTAAGCTCCCCGTTGGCTGAGAAGGGATTCCTGAGGTGCTAACTGCAGGCGGTAGTGTAACTTAATGCTCAGTCGGTGTTACAGGTAGACTACAGGAACACTACATGGCTGCTTACCTTTAGAGTAACCTAAGCCCACACAGCCTGCCACAGTGATGTAACCGACTGATGAGCGAGGGAGAGATAGAAATGAGAAAAGACAACAAGAAACAGGTGAACAGAGAAAGGTGCGGAGACACTGTTCCTGTGTGTGTGTGTGTGTGTGTGTGTGTGTGTGTGTGTGTGTGTGTGTGTGTGTATATTCATTCCATGGATATTTAATGTATGCTATAAATAATGAAGGCACATTAGGCAGGGTGCCAGCTTCACCAGAGTCAGCCTGAGATCTGTAACTGAGGGCACAATGAGGGCAGAGGAGCGGAGGAGGAGGAGGAGGAGGAAGAGGAGGGTTTGTGAGGTATATAGGCAGGGAACATCTACAGTAACTGGACGGACACCAGTTTCAGCTCAACGCAAGACACCAGAACCTGACTTTGGGAGCTGTAGATCTTGAATGTTACATGATTAGTGCTTTTATATTGGGTTTATTAGCAAGAACCACACCCTTAACTGACATGCAAAAATGATTGTTTATTGAATATGAAATGTATTAGTAAAGTGCAGATGGGAATGGAGGAGGAAGATAATGGCTGTGGTGTGGGAAGAGCTACATAAAAAACCTAAGAAAACAAGAAATGGCTTCATGGCTTAGCAGACCCCCGGGGAACCTGGGAGATACAATATAGGAAAGTGAGGTAGGGGCACAGAAAATGAGAATAGACAGACGTTTATAGACATGTGACAGGAAGTGGTTTAGGTGTGGCTCTGCCCCTGAACTAGCTCCAGTAATTTATCTCCATTTAAATGATGTGGTGCTCAATTTTTTACCAGGGTATCGTAATTGATTGAATTTTTACAAAGCTTCGTTAAGGGATTGTCGAATGGAACAGAAACTATAGCTTACAAAGAAAGCCTAACATTGCCACTCTATACAATGTTATATGGTGGCCCTGAGAGCTTAAAGCACATGCCAATTAACAAAAGAAAAGAACATGGCAATAACTTAACCAATTTGACATTTGGGGAAAAAATGCTGCAAATAAGAAAACACAATCAAATACAGAAATGCACTGCAAATTCAAATTGAACATACTGTAGTATGTGTAAAAAAAAGCTGTTTTTGAATTATTTCACTATTTCGTCTCGACCAGATGCTACATTGCTCCAACATAACACTGACAGGTGCCATTCGGCATGAAAAGAACATTTTCTTTTGCTAATTTACATACATTTTACTGAAAATACTTGTACTTACTGTAAGTAACATGTTTAATGTTGTATCATATATAATTTCATGTAAAACAACATCATCATCATGGGAAGTGTAAGAATCCCTCCTCTATACTGGAGTAAGCTGGGCCAATCAAACATCTGCCTCAGGTATTCCAGCACTACTATCTCTGTTTTTAGCCCTCTGTAAACTTGACGGGTTGGTCTGGCTTTGTGAAATTAGATTGTGCCACCTCTGCTTTTGAATTTCCACCATTGTGAATAAGTATGTACTTAACTGAACAGATGTGTAAATGGATGAGCGAGGTGATTATTGGTGTGGATGAAAAGAGTTTTGTCAAAGAGAGAAATGGAGGGCACACTTCATTTCTGGCAGTGTATTTTTGTAAAGAGATATTCTATTTGTGTGTGTGTGTGTGTGTGTGTGTGTGTGTGTGTGTGTGTGTGTGTGTGTGTGTGTGTGTGTGTGTGTGTGTGTGTGTTTGTTGCTTAGGGATTTTTCAGTTACAATACACAAAAGATCAGTTGCCTCGAAGCAAAATGTGCACATAGCTCTCACCATTTCTATCTCTACCTGTATCCCCTCCACCCTCACTCTGTATTCAATCAGCGATATCATGGAATGAGTGGGTGGTATGTGTATGTGTATGTGTATGTATGTGTGTGTGTGTGTGTGTGTGTGTGTGTGTGTGTGTGTGTGTGTGTGTGTGTGTGTGTGTGTGTGTGTGTGTGTGTGTGTGTGTGTGTGGTATCATTGCAGTGAGTGGGCGGCATAACCAAAGAGAGGATATTGCGTGGGAGTGAAGTACCATTGAGGTGCACATGATGTAAATTATAACCCCTCCTTTCAGCACAGGTTTGACAGTAGAATATAATAAAATATGATAGTTTCTCTCCAAATATGTAAATGAGACAGTCGAGGAAACCACAGTGAAGATATCATGTTAACAATTTTTTTAATACTCTCTAACAATCACTGATCTGTTCACTGCTACTAACAGTGCATCAGGGTATTCTTAATCAAAACAGTGCTTACCAAAATCCCTTCATGTTTACTTTACTTGACCTTAATTCCCTTACCATGAGTTAAGTTGGTAACCACCAACATGTCAGAAAGGTCTGTTGGCACTTTGACATTTCCAGTTGAAAATGAATTTCAGTGCTCAACATTGTGGCTGCAACCATAGACTGTAAATATTATGGCTGCAATTTATGGTTAATTTTAAACAATCAAATGTTTAGTGTATGGAATGTAACAATAGTTACAAGCTATAAAGACAACCACGTTTTGCAAGATTTCATACGCTTTCAGTAGAGCAAAAATGATTTCAATATGATTTTATTATTTTTAGTAGTGGCTCTAAACCTGCTATCATCAACATCTCTGTAGTTCAGTGCATTTACAGCACTTCTCAGTATCTCTCCCTTAGACATGCACACTATGTAAATATAGTCTTGAGCTGTGTGTGTGTGTGTGTGTGTGTGTGTGTGTGTGTGTGTGTGTGTGTGTGTGTGTGTGTGTGTGTGTGTGTGTGTGTGTGTGTGTGTGTGTGTGTGATATTTTTAGCTTCCTCTGCCTGTCAGTGGAGCTGACATTGATCAGGGTGGAGATGACACGCTCGCAATGCATTGGAGCTTCTGCACCGCCGATTGTTACTAACCTGAAAATTGGAGCCATGTTACGCTTTTCATCTCGTTTAGATCGTCATCGCACTGGCTTCCGTTTTGATCTTTCGTGTGTACTCATGTGTATACTTGTTATCTTCAACAAATCTGTGAAAAACTCAAAAACTCAACCTTGAATTTTTTGTTAATGTAGATGTTACAATTCTGTTGACAGCAAACTTTGTAAACATGGGCAATCCTGTTAATAAGAAGTCAATTTTGGTACATACTGTAACATAAAATAAGGTTACAGTTTACATTGCATTCAGGACATTTAGAAGGTGCTCTTATCCAGAGTGGCTAACAATGAGTCAATGGTGCGGGAGTGACAATAAGAGTGTGTGGGTGTTAAGTCAGAAGCACAGCATCCCTCTGTACATTTACCACCGCTAAAGCTTTTCATAGGTTAAGTAAGTGCTGCTTCTAACAGCGCGGAGACAGCAAAATAACTCTGCTTTCATCAAGCCTCAAAACCATATCTAATTGTGCTTGAACCTAATGTCAAATTAAAATAGTACATTTGAACGAGAGAATGTATGCTGGTAACCTTGATGTACTTTACATAGGGCTGGGATCATGTTTGATGTCATTATGCAGTTTGATATAAAAATGTTAATAAAGCTCCACATGTTATAGTGTCTGTCTTCCCACTTGTAAGCTGTGACCATGAGGAGATACAACTCTTATATACAGTGCTGTTTGACTCATTTCATCCTGATAAATATGGTGTGCTTCCCTTTAATACAAAATACATACATTGCAAATATTCTGATTATAAATAAAGCTAATAGGACAGCACTCCAATTTGATTAGAATTTATTGCTACACAACGGACGTTTCGGGCAGCACCCTTCCTCAGCATGTGCACAGGCAATTACAAAACGTATAAAATAACATTATATAACATATATTTAAATAATTAAATATTCTGATTAAAAACTCAGGTAGCCAGCTGAATCGGGCCTGTAGCCGTTGAATGTCAGAGTACTCGGCTGTGTTCAGCACTCAAGCTAGCTTGGTTGCTTACTGGGCAAGAAAGAATTAAAGATGTTTTTAGATTACGAATAACATATTTTGTGCGCAGAGTTACATTTTCTTTTTCTCTCTCTCTCTCTTCTTTCCACAGTGTGTTGTTTCGTGGTTCACAAGCGTTGCCATGAGTTCGTCACTTTCTCCTGTCCAGGTGCTGATAAAGGACCTGCATCAGATGTGAGTACAAATAAATGAATAATTTTAAATCATACGCCTGTGTATGAGTGGAAGACAGAGTATAGTGAAAGACAGATGGAACGAGAGAGACTCCACAGACACGTCCTGCTCATGAGCCCCCATCAGCTGTCAACGCCACTGTTACGGTTGAGCTGCCTCCATCGTTTTCCTCTCTTCTCATTTTTTTTTCTTCCCGTCTTGACAGGTACACCGTACCATCACTGGACTCAATACTGTACACGTGAAATATAGACATGTAACACCTGTAGCTGCACCAATACAACCTATATTGGCCACTGAGCAGCGCCACACTTTAATTAAATGTGATGTTGGCTTTAGATGTTAGATCTGCCTCAGCTGTGGAGGGGATGTACAGTACAGGAGACTGGTTAAAGGAGGACTGTTAGATTGCTTTTGCACTTTGATCAGGAATTGAGTTTCTTAAACATTGCAGTGTTTTGTTTCACTGTATTATTATCACATTTCATAAATGATAAGTGCATAATGTAATTACTGTAAGCATTATTATACAAATACCTCTACAAATTTAGATAAAACATACTGTATGTATCTCTTGTTTTAAGTGGTGAGGTCAGTCTCTCAAATTTACATCTCTCTGAGACATTTTATAGTTTTCTCTCCATGAAGAAAACTATAAAGTACAATTTTAGCGCCTGTAGCTACTGTCTAATTCACTCTTGTTACTCTTGTTTGCCCTGCCAGAGATTTAAACCCTTACATAACTTGAACTCTGATGTCCCCTAATCTCTTCTTAAGTATCTTGAAATTTAGAGGGGAAAAATCTACACTCTACAACAACATAATGAAATCTGTTTCCCCTATGCACTCTACATATACACAGCGTTGTTGGAGGTTAAAAGTCGTGCTTGTCTTTATGTTATTAATTATCTCAAAACATTCCCCTGACCTTCTCATCTGCTATAACAGCAAGAAGTGCCTTTTAAATGGTACCTTTATCATAATGTCATCCACTCTCTCAAGGAGCTGAACAGTGTCTTTTCTCTGATTTATATTCTTAAAATGCAAACCTATTCTCTCACCTATCCTATTAAAAGGACAAAATAAGTTGCCTTCCTTGTCTTAACCCTTGTGTTGTCTTCGTTTCAACCTTAAAAAAAACACTTTTTTTCTGACATTTGTGACGCCTTTTTTCACAATTTGTTTTTTGCTTTTTCCAACGTTTTAAATTTTTTAATTTTTCTTCTATACATTTTCAGCGCTTATTTCTACGTCCAATATTTTCTGATATAAAACAAAAATTTAAAACGTGCCAATGTGACCCAAAGACAACACAAGGGTTAAGAGCACTCTCAGGATACCAACTTCATCCTCTCAAAACCCAGGGGTCTTTGAGTTCCTCAGGCATGTCCTTACCTCCCTCTGGAGTGCCCTTTCAGTCTGAGAAATACACTTAGTGAGCCGCCTCCAGAGGAAACTGTGTTCACTCTTTGGCTTCCTCTGGTGTGTTCTGTATAACTGATAAGTCTCTGCAGTCTTTACTCTTGTCTTATTGTATGCCTGCCTGTTTAACTACTACCTTACTTATTTTTCTGTTCTCTTTCACCTGACTGCTTCTTCCGCTCTATCTTAGTGCCGTTTGGAGTACCACAAATAGCCTCTTATTCTTTAATAGCTTCTGTTTTAGTCAGGTCCAGGGCCGGGGCATCCAAAGAGATGCTAAATCATCACTTAAACCATTTTTCTACATTTTTCTTCCTCCAATGTCTGCAGGTTCTTAGAAAGTCTGGAGAAGTCCTTAAAAACAAAATATATACATATAAATACCTTAAAGTATATGTATCCATTAAGTTTTGAAATGTGTTATTTGTCCTAGTAAACAAATGCAACATAGCATTAGTTGCGGTAAAGCAATGTTGTTGTATTAGTTCATCAGCTGCTTCTCAATGACTGGCTCATCTACAGCTCCGTGGCTAATAACATCCAATAATATTCATATAGGTCTGCAGTGGAGCCATTGCAAACTGACCCTTCTTGTATTGCTTTGACACAAAATGCATTGAAAGACCACATATTTCAAATTTTATGAATTGTTTTCTCACCCAAACTGTGTATTTCCAGTCCATTTTGCATGTTAACTCAACCAACGATAGCAGAATCGTCATTTCTGCTTCAATTCCTTGATGCAAGTTCCTGTGAGTAAAACAAAGTTAGTGTTTAGATTCAGTGTTTCTCACCAGAATATTCTGCCAGTATCCTTGCCAAATCTTCGTCTACCGTGCCTTTTGCGGGCGGGAACATTGCTGCATTTCTTTGTGCATTACCGCCCCTAACTGTTGATCAGTGGAATAGCATGAAACCAACGGCAGGATGTTCTCTCTGCAAATGTGCTTGTGTAAATGCATGTGCATTCTTTTGCTTGATACAAATAAAATGGGGAATTTCTCGTAAAAGCATGACTCCATCCGTATCACTACTAGGATACCTTTAAATTGTTCCCATCATGCTTTCCAACAAAATTTGGCTTCAAGGCCATAAACAGATACTGTATCCCCTTTCTTATGCTGCTCATTTGTAGGGTCAGAACTTTACGTTAAATCAGTACTTTGTCTTTTTTAAATTTGGGCTGAAAGAAAATCAACCTGTCCTATTTCCCACGTAGTTATACATTTTTGTTGACCCCTTGACATTACAATAGCTGAGTCAGTCCACAAGTTGACCCGGATGATTCGGATGTGATTCCACATCTTTATATATCTCCTTCTACCTATTTCATCTGAATGCCACCTCCTCTTTTTCTGGCACTATATTTCTATTCCTATTTTTGGCATACATTTAACGCTCTTTCTCCCACGGTGTCTCTCTCCATTCTGTTCTGTACATCCTATTTAAATGCCACTCCACCCAGGGGGCCCTTGCTCTTAATTACGGGGCCTCACCAACCCCACCTTGTCATTTTCTTAATGAGTTCATGGTCTTACGACCTCGGTTCCTGCACAGTGGGAATGTCGTATATCTCTGCTCCTAAGTAGCTGCACGTTTAAATATAGGAGACAGGAAGACAGGTAACCTGGCTCACAATACACAGCTTTCAAACACCGGGGGGTTTCCACTGGTTATGTAATTCCTTGAATATAATGAAGTTTTGTAATAAGCACTTGATGAAATGATATTTAAATAGTTGCCTCATTGCAAAATTATCAAACCATGAAAAGAGGAGTTGTTCAACTTTGTGCTTCCGTGGAAGACGGGAGACGTAACAGCTGGCCAAGGCCATAGTGAAACTAAACACATAGCACATTTTGTCTGTGCTGAGATATTTGGGAGTCTGCAATATTTACTTTGAAGGTTCAGCTAAACTTGGTTTAAATCCTTGATGTTCCACTTCCGGGATTGCTCCGTTGCTGACGAAAATTCCGCCGGATTTCACTCATTTAGGTCGGATATCCGTTGCCCTTGGGCTTCCTCTGTGTTGGCATTTTGAACTGGTCGATTAGATCTGTCCAATCTGAGTTTTCTGTTGCACGACTAAAACAACTTTTCAACATACACGTTCCACCAAAAACAGTTCCTTCCCAAGGTTTTGCAGCAGCACCGCGGCTTTTCCCGGTGCTTAGCACCGCCCAACATGATTATGATTAGTTTAAAGAAATACCAATAAACCAGAGGACGTTTTTTTCCCATCCTGGAATGCTGTGTGGACTAGCCAGACCCTCCTCCGCGGTGCCACGGTGGAGGAAGGTCTGGCAATGCGAGACTTAGCTAAACGTAACGCCTCCAGCATAAGTTTAAATACACCTTCAGGGAGACAGGAACTTCAGAGAGTTGGGACGGCACTGCACAATAACACATTGTGGTTAAACTGTACTGCCTCCTTAATTGTCTCCTCAATTGAGTGTTCATTAAATGCTCCTGTGTAATTCACTCCCGAATCTTCTTCATGTATGTGAAATGAGTTGTGCTGCTCTTGAGTTTTTCCTTAACAGTGTCAGATTTTGACACGTTTTTACCCACGCACACCTGCACAGAAACAGCTATGTGAACTTGAAACTTGAACAAAACATTTTCAGCTTAATCATGAGCATTTTTAAGTGTCCTCCAACATTATCTATCTGTGAAATAGTTAATTACAGCAATGAATGGGTAAGCATAGTCATACCGTTTTAAGATTCAGCTATGCTGTTCTGCCAAAAGGGAAAAAAAGCTTTTTCCTTCATTATAATTGTTCTGTATTTCCAAGAGAAGAATATCCAAATCATCACTGAGGTAGATCCTTATTTTGTAGAACATTTTCAACATACTGAAGTGTCACCATTTAATGTCCAAATTCAGGACTAATGCTCTGCTAATATCGTAACCAGATATTTATATATACGTGTATTATATTTATTATTTTTGGAGCCAATAGTGTCAGTGTTAAGCTGTAATCAACAAAAATACATTAAAAAAGAAAGTTGACAAGAAGTTGTCAAAAATGATCTGGTTCCAGCTTCTCGAATGTGAACATTTGTTGCTTTTATTTGTCTTATTCTCTAGTAAACTGAAGAATTCTGGGGTTTTGACTATTTTAAATACCCATCACATTTTTATAATTTTCCGACCTTTTATAGGCCAAATTATTGATTAATTGAGACAATAATAGGCAGATGAGTCAATGATCGAAATAATCATTAGTTGCAGGCCTACGTCAGTGCTATAATAAGATTCCTCTACATCTGAATAAAATGACTCCTCAGGCATCGGCCAATCCTGAGCCGAAGCTGATGATGTTGAGTGACTTCTTTCACATGGGTCACATACATGAAGGAACAGCACAGCAGGAGGTGGTTTTGAAGGACACCAGATAGATGCAGCTATAGAGGAAGACACAATAGACAGAAAGTGGATTTATTCTTCATAATCACTCAGTGTCTGCAGCAATCAGCCCAACACTCCTATTTTACCTCCTGCCAGTCCCTCCCTGTGTCTTTGTCTCTCTGTTAGCTATGTATGTTTAAAAGAAGAAGTCAATTATAGATCTGGGTTAATAGAATGGGTTCCCTGTGGGAGAGGTCGAGGGATGAGATCCTCTAATGAAACCTACATTTCATGCCCACAGCCCGCTAATGGTATAGAACTCTGTGTGTGTGTGTGTGTGTGTGTGTGTGTGTGTGTGTGTGTGTGTGTGTGTGTGTGTGTGTGTGTGTGTGTCTTTGTGTGTCTGTCTGTGTGTGTGTGTGTGTGTGTGTGTGTGTGTGTCTTTGTGTGTCTGTCTGTGTGTGTGTGTGTGTGTGTGTGTGTGTGTGTGTGTGTGTGTGTGTGTGTGTGTGTGTGTGTGTGTGTGTGTGTGTGTGGCTGATATAAGATGCATAAGAACAGCTTAAACAGGCTTAACAACTAAATGTGAAAGATAAAATGACACTTTTGCTTGGATCTATGATTAAAGATATATTTATTCATTATATAGGATATAGTCCTGGGGTTCCTAAAATATATTTTCCAGATAGATGAGTCAGGTCAAGCCAAGTCAATATTATTTATATAGCCCTAAATCACAAATTTGCCTTGAGAGGTTGTACTGTAAAATCTGTACAGCATAAGACCTCGATCCTCAGACCCTTGATTCAGATGAAAAACTCCCCAAATCTAAGAAACCTCTTTCAGAAGGGGCTAACATACAATAGGTGTTGTGTGTACAAAATGGAACAAAATATATATGTAAATTTAGGATGACTATATTATAGATTGCAAACGTATATAAAGAATATGGGAGGACGACGAACAATGTCACAGGATTAGTTGAGAGATGTTACGAACTGGAACTGAAGTCAGTCAGGCTCGTCAAGTCAACCCTAACCCAAGTCTTTATGCTTAGCTAGATTTTCTTCCTCCTCTCCCCCCAAATTCCTCTGCCTCTCTATGCACACTCTATGTTCATGCAACAACAGTCAGAGCACATGCAGACATGCATAGAGTACATTTAGTCTCCTCACATGTTTTTGCACACACACGAACACTGAATGACGGTCTTTATGGAGAAATAATGTATGAATACATAATACGTTCTCATTTGCAGACAGTGATTTTATTTTCAGTTTGTTGCACAGAACTGACGCAGGATGGTAGGGACTTCTCCCCCCTACAGAGTCTGTGTCAGCATGTGAGAGCCAGGTCACTGCCTGGACACTCCGTTTCAGGGCTAACACCCATAAACAGACTCACATCCACAGCTATGGGCAGTTTATAGTGTACAGTTCACCTAAACTGCATGTCTGTGGACTGTGGGAGGAAACCCATACAGACATCACACTGAAAGAGCCCCATCAGGTTTCAGGTCCAGACCCAGTGACCGTGTGAACCACAGCTCCACTGTTACAGACATATTTGACACCTTGTTTCATGCCTTCTTCATTTTTAGGGAAAATTCTAAATGCATTTCAAAGCTGATCTCAGTTTACATTTCATGCAGGGATGTGACACGCCAGGTACTTCCACACACGTTAATGGGATTTTAGAGTGTAGAGTGTTTTCTTTCTTATTTGTATTTTGGAGCACAGCTAAGAGTGTCTTTGCCACCATTTGATTCCAATTCCTGTGGTTTCAAAGAAAGCAGGAGAACATTTAGCATTTTGCGTCTTTTTAAATCAAAGAGTGTGTGTGTAATGCATACATTCTGAGCTTTAAACTGCCATCTGAAAAAATTGCTATGTGGTTTCTGTTATCAAATTACAGAACACATTGAGTGATTCTTTCAGTGTTCAAATTATATAAGTCAACATTGGCAATTGTGAAACATTGAGGTATTTCCTTCACTTGAAGCTTCTGGAAATCTTGTTTTTAAAAGTCTTGTACTGCTACTTGCTGGGAACAAAGTTTGGACTGCAGTTGCACAGCACTTTTCAGGATTTATTCATAAATGGAGGTGTATTCATGTTTTAAAACATAGCTCTGGACACGCTTTGGCATATTAGCTGGGCTACACTAAATTTCTCTTTTTCCCTTATGTGGAATGCTAAAACACCTGAAAATGGTATTTTCTCATTGGATGTAATTATAGAATAAAACAACCATATTCAGATACGTTGATATATTTTAATATTCACTACATTTACAACAGAATGTGTGACCAGATGGTTAAAAACCCTGCTAGAAACCACAAGTTAACCTTTGAGAGAGGAAGAGGGCTAACAAAGTGATGGAGACATTGCGATAAGCATATGGAGGAAGGGAAGGAGGAGAGGAGTTACATTCAGGGTGTGAAGATGAAACCACCACCCTCAGCCCTCGCTGTACTCCCTTACTCCTGTTTTTATCACTCAGTCATTCTTTACTGCTCTTGTGATGCCATTAAGCCTCTTTTTCCAAGAGTGATTGCCCCCCCCCACCAAAATCAACAAGAAATCCTTTAAATAGTCTCTCTCTCTCAAAGACACACTTAACGTAAACATTCCCATGGCCTGATGGGGATAAACACAATGGATTTGTTTTATTGATCAGGACAGAAAAGGCAGCTGATGCAGCCTCTATACCATTACATTTTACTTTGTTCTTTTTGTGCAGTCCATTAATGAATTGGAGTGGGTGGAAAGATGTAATTTGAAAGAAGTGCCTGTTTGCTCAATCTAAGTATGTTGGTGGCTTTTTTTTGGTAGCTTTTTAACAAAGCATCACTTTGATTAACTTACAGCAACACTGTGCAAAATGAGGCATGTCACTAGTTTCATTATTTGCCTCCATTATTCAGTCTACTGAAATGCTTTTAAGGTATTATGAATTATCACACAGTATAAGGTGAACAAAATAATAATAATCTCTTCATTTATTGAGCACTTCATTTTCATTTTTCTGCGATAAAAGTCTGCTGTGTTTTCAGAAGGGACTTAAAGGAGATCACTGACTCAGCAGACTTTTCCTGGGGTAGAACGTTCCAGAGCCTCGGCACGGAGCACTCAAATGTTAGTTCCAAAAGATCAAATGATTAAACTGATGATTATCTTCTCAAAGACATGATAAACCGTTTTGGGGGAGGAGAGTCCATCAAAATATCCTACAGCCCTTGGTGACACGTTTTGTCTGAGTAACATCCCAAAACCCAAAGATATTTAGTTTACTATCAACATAAGAAAACAAAAAGAAAAAACAGCAAATCCTTATAATTGAGAAGATGTAGCGAGGAAATTGTTGTCAGTTTTACCAGCAAAATGACTTGCGCGATTATCGGTTATCAAAATATGGTAGTGTATGTGCACATTTTTAACATTAAATACAGACCACAAGCAGAATAGTTATTTGAAATACTGCAGGTTTATGATAAAATGACTCTGTATGCTAGATAATGCTTGTCACTGTAATGTAGACATGACAGAAAGTCAGTAAGCACTAACTTGAATAGAATGAATGGACTGAAGACAAAATCAATAAGGAAAAAAATAGTATAGAAATAGTTTTTATGTCAGTGACTGCGAGCCAGGAGCCTTTGTGTTGTCTACTGTGAACCTGCCTGTCTGTCTGCCTGTCACACTGCATCATGAATGGCATGACAGGAGGTGTGTGTGTGTGTGTGTGTGTCTTTGTGTGTGGGGGAGGTGTGTGTGTCTTTGTGTGTGGGGAGTTGACTGATGTTGCTGGCAGGGAAAATAATGGACAGCCGTGTGTTCAAAACAAAACAAAAGCAGATAGTGTGAGAAAACTGTGTGTGTGTGTGTGTGTGTGTGTGTGTGTGTGTGTGTGTGTGTGTGTGTGTGTGTGTGTGTGTGTGTGTGTGTGTGTGTGTGTGTGTGTGTGTTTGTGTGTAAGCACTGACTAATGGCTGCTCTGGCATTGTGTGCTGATGTTATGACAGGCTTTTAGTTTGGACACCCAATAACACAACATATGCCATGCAATACACTAAAGTTGTCCAAGCGCACCATGCCGTACCATCTGCTTTTAATTAGTGGGGTCTTAGTGAGTAAAATCAAGTGACACAAGAGGCTGAGGCTGTTGGAAAAGTTGGCAACATGCATGGCAAGTGTACATGCCAAGTGTACACAAACTGTAGTGTGAAATTATAGAAAAACTACTAAGTCTATTAATGTACCACCGCGTAAGACCAGACTGAAATATATCAATAACTATTGGATGGATTGCCATGAACTTTTGTACAGACATTAATGGTTTTACCTCTAGTGCCACCATGAGGTTGACATTTTTGGTATTAGTGTCATGTCTATGCTAACTATCAGATGGGTTGCCATAACATTTTGTACGGACATTCATGCCCCCCTTGAAATAAATAAATGACTCTGGGACACCCCTGGTTTTGATACTAGCGCCATCATCAGGTCAGAAGTTGAATTTGGTCAATAGTTTTTACAATATGTTTATGAACTAACACCTGCAAAATGACAGATGACATTCCTATCATCTTTAGATCAGAGTATATTAGATTAGATAGACTTTATTGATCCCAAATTGGAAAATGTCAGTGCTACAGCAGCAAAATATCAGACACACAGCACACATACAGAATATACAAGAAATAATGATAGAATACAAGAACAAATATTCAAAAAAAAGATACAAAAATACAAAGAATGTACAAACGTATACAAGTTAGGAATAAAAATGTACAACTACTTTAATAGTATTAATAAAGATGTACTTTGTGTTTAGTGTAAATGTTAGCATTCTAACATGCTAAACTAAAAGTGTAAACCTTACACCTGCTACACATAAGCATGTTGGCATGCTAATGGTAACATTTAGCTTAAAGCACCACTGTGCGCAAGTACAGCCTCACAGAGCTGCTAGCATGGCTGCAGACTTGTTTCTAAAGATGTTACTGCATTGCCTTTGCTAGTTTTACCTAAACTATTCCACACCACCTTCTCGCTTACAATCTTCTCAGTTATAATCAAATCAAATTTGGAAACTTTAACACATTACACATCTCTCTTAAAGTAGTGGGTCGAGGGGCCCCCATGATAAACCTGAAGGGTGAGAAGTACACTAAAAGAAATCCTCTCCACAACATATTTTTGCTTGTAACTTGAGTCCTTTAAGTCTTCTGCTTTACAAACAAGTGAAGTAATCGCACTGAAGTCCAAATATTTCTACTTTATTCCAATGTAAATCATTTCTTCTAAAATTAAGTTTTATTTTTCTTCATTCTACAGCAGCAATCTGCCTTCTTATTTCTTGTTTAGAGAGACAGACATTTCTAGAGAACTCCTGAATCAAAATGAAACTGAATTCTCCTTGCTACCTGCTCATCTGTTCACTTGATTTGAAGGGGGTGAGATTTTAGGATTTAATTATAGACAGATATTACTCTATATGATGGAAACTTTTCAACAGACTTTTTTCAAATTCGGCTCGGTCAGATAGTATATACTGGATATGTTTACTTTTTCTTCAAATCACCCTCACACTGAGGCCAGAACCTTATCTCAAGGGGGTCACAGGTAGACACTTCTAACTCAATCACTTGTACAGTAAAATAGATTGACAGATGAATTAGCCTCACAGCATTTACTCTGATCATCCATCAACAAGAAAGCACATGCTCTGATTTATGAAATATCATATGCTGTAAAAGTCATGTCTTTTTGTCCCTATTCACTATTTTATTTTTTATTTTCCTGCCTTTTTGTTTTCTGATCAATCCTTGAATTTTCAAGGTGGGATGTATTTAATCATTAGTTTGTGAAGCTGACAGCCTCTCTCGTCAGCCCTCGTATCACTCCCAGTCTGCAGTTGCTCATCACTGGAGCTTTAGCAGCACAAATGTTCCCTTGTTTTTCAGAGGAACACAAACAAGCAGGTGGTCTTGTCCTTGAGAACCAGCAGAGAAACAAACAGACACACGCGCATGCACACGCACAAACGCAAACACATACACAGTTGTGTAAAGAAACCCACACACCTACACACAGGCAATCACAGCCAGCCGCACAATCATTCAGACTTAACAAGCACACATGCTTCTGAAGATGCCTTGGGACAGCTGGGTATAATTCAGGCAGTGGCAGCCTAAATTAAACATTATTTTCCAGGACAGGTGTGCAGGAGAGGAAGGAATCAATCAGCACATTTTTTTAGCTCTTGAGGTAAAAAGACATCAACACACGCATGTCAAAGAAATCTGTCTACACACACCAACTTGTGGTCGCTACCTGAACGGATTTGGCAGAAATATTTAAACTCCTACACTGAAGCATCCCCGTGTGCGTGTGTGTGTGTGTGTGCGTGCATGAGTGTGTGTGGGTTTGTGGGTTGGTGTGTGGGCGGGGGTGGGTGGGTGTGTGCCACTGAAACAGCCCACTGAGCCATGATTGCAGGTGTCACTCACACACACACACACACATACACACACACATCAGACATAAATAGCCTGTGTTTATGTCCTAGTTATGCCTTAGTTCCGGATAAAAAAGGAATTGGTACCTGACTTAAAATTTCTCAATCTAAAGCAAACTTGACATAACCTTGAACTTGAATAACAATCAACTAGGCCACACCTGTGTGTGTGTGTGTGTGTGTGTGTGTGTGTGTGTGTGTGTGTGTGTGTGTGTGTGTGTGTGTGTGTGTGTGTGTGTGTGTGTGTGTGTGTGATTGTTGTGAACTCTTGCTGATCTACTGTCGCTGTTCTTATTTAAATTCAATGAGGCTTAACCCTTGTGTTGTCTTCGTTTCAACCTTGAAAAAAAACACTTTTTTTTCTGACATTTGTGACGCCTTTTTTCACAATTTGTTTTTGCTTTTTCCAATGTTTTAAATTTTTAAATTTTTCTTCTACACATTTTCAGCGCTTATTTCTATGTCCAATATTTTCTGATATAAAACAAAAATTAAAAACGGGCCAATGTGACCCGAAGTCAACACAAGGGTTATTAATGAACTTCATGGAAGGCTGACTCCACTACAGAGCTCTATTGCACACACACACACACACACACACACACACACACACACACACACACACAGGTCATACATGTAGCTGGATGTGTAGTCTTTCTAAACTGAAAATCAATAAAACTTATCTTGGTCAGATTACAGTGCAGATACCCATGTAAAGACACAAGTTAAGGTGTAGGGCTGAATTCTAAATGCTTCATTGTCTGTATACATAAATTGCACAAAAAAGTGGTGAATAAAAGAGAGCGATCTAGAGGTTGGTGGGTACTGTGGTTAAAGATTTGTATAAATTAAACCCATTGGAGCATTCGTTCACTTTTTTTAACATATACATGCACATATGGCAAACAGACATTTCACGAAAATCTTTGACGAAATGTTCACTGCTTTATTCTGAAAGTTGTTTCCTCCCTTACTTCTAATGTGCTAGGGAGTAGAAGACAGGAAATGTGACTGGATATAGATTTTATTGATTAATCTTTATTACTAGCTTACTTAATAACTTTCTTTCCTTCCTACCAGGATCCGAGGGCAAAGCATAAGTTTAAGATCCACACCTACTCCAGCCCGACCTTCTGCGACCACTGTGGCTCTCTGCTCTACGGCCTCATACACCAGGGCATGAGATGTGACCGTATGTACTCTATTAAACACACATCCACTCATGCCTAACTCTTTTGGAATGATCATGCCACCATTTGCACACATACATACTGTATCATTTAATATTCCATATAGCTGATGATCTCACTCAGTGTAATGTACAAAAAGTATATTGTTATTGTTATAGTTTTTCTCGATTGCTAAGACACATTTCTTGAAACCCTCACCCATTTTCTCAAAACTGTAAACACAAAACTAAATTCTCAAACTATGTTCACATAACACCTGACTCTGCTGGCAAAATCAAACAATGCTTCAGATCATACACACAGCCCGTCAGTACCTTAACACTACGCAGCATTCATTAGACATTACACAGTGTCTAGGGCATGCAGTTACAGATTATTTTTTATTTATTTATTTTTTTTACAGCATTTCATATAGTAAACACATTTTGCATATATATATATATATATATATATATATATATATATATATATATGGCAGAGTACATGCATATGAAAATAAAAAAGATATTGAACAACATTGCTTATTTGTGACAATCACGTAGCGACAGTAATCATAATTAGCCAGGAACCATGTTTCACTTACTTCTCAAACATATAAGAACTTTCCTCCTCTGGCTCCGTTTGTCAACAACACACTCACTTCCGTTGTCGCTTATGTATTTGTGTTGTAGCTTTTGCGTTAGTGTTGTAGCTTTTGTGATTGTGTTGTAGTATTTGGTTCAGAGAATGGAGTTTAGTGTTTTAGCAATTCAGAAAAACTGTATTATACATTAAACTAATATAGTATAGTGCACCGTCTTTGCTGGCACGCACATCCATGTAAATAAATATTGTATGTTTAGAGAATACACGCTTAAATAACATTACCAATACATATCTGCATGTGTGTGTATGTGTGTTTTCCAGACTGTATGATGAACATCCACAAGCGTTGTGTGGCCAATGTGCCGAGCCTGTGTGGGACAGACCATACTGAGAGGAGAGGTCGCCTCCAGATCACCGCTGAGGTCAAGACTAATGTACTCACTGTTACCAGTAAGTATATCTCAAAAACACACACTCATAAAGTCATCAGCCTTTAAGACATTTGCCCAGACACTCCTGTTTATAACTCATGTTCAAGAATACAAGTCATCTGTCTCCCTCTACTGGTAGACCCTCAGAGGGGAAGGATGGACGCAACAGAAGTTAAACATGAGATTCACAAACCATTTGTTTATTTTGTGTTTAATACCAGTTTTATTCCAGCAAACTGATGCAGAAAGAACATCAACATACACTCTGATTATTAAGTAAATGTGGCAATACATAAATCAATACAGTATACTTCATAGAAGCTAAACTTAGTTTGATAGAAAGTCAACACAAATACTGAACATGCTGTTTTTGTTTTGAACATAACTCATCATTATTGATTCATTTTGCAAGAAGTGTATAATCTAGTGGTGTTTGCATTAAGATGAGGTCCTTTCCCAGTCCAGCACAGATTGTGGCACAGATACAACTGTAATGTATGACGATGTTTTTAGAAGCATCTTCATCTATGTCTGGCCAGTCATTTGCACAAAAATAGCATAATCTAACAACAAACTTGTCCAAGAAATGCACAGCATATCACCAGTCCCTGTTTTTAATAAATGATTGTCTACGAGTGAATATATTTCAAGCTTGTTGGTATAGGTTAAATCTTGGCTCGCCTCTTTCCTGAAGAGAGTTTCCTGACCTGCCTTATGTTTTATTTAAAGTGCTCATATTGTGCTTTTTGGCTTTTCCCCTTTCCTTTATTGTGTTATATATATTTTTGTGCACATTATAGGTTTACAAAGTGAAAAAGCCCAAAGTCCACCCCAGAGGGACTTACCATCTTCCAGAGAAAACACTGTTCAAAAACTGCTCCAAACAGCTCTGTTGTAGTCTAGAGATGGCCGATACCATTTTTTGCTTCCCGATACCAATTCTGATACCTGAACTTGCGTATCGGCCGATACCGAGTACCGATCCGATACAAGTGTGTCATATATTTTATTGTGTTTTAACAACTGTATACTACTATCCCTGTATGGATGTGATATGATGTATAACAGCTGTATACTACTATCCCTGTATGGATGTGATATGATGTATAACAGCTGTATACTACTATCCCTGTATGGATGTGATATGATGTATAACAGCTGTATACTACTATCCCTGTATGGATGTGATATGATGTATAACAGCTGTATACTACTATCCCTGTATGGATGTGATATGATGTATAACAGCTGTATACTACTATCCCTGTATGGATGTGATATGATGTATAACAGCTGTATACTACTATCCCTGTATGGATGTGATATGATGTATAACAGCTGTATACTACTATCCCTGTGTGGATGTGATATGATGTATAACAGCTGTATACTACTATCCCTGTATGGATGTGATATGATTTCTATCTTTGTCGTCGGTCTGGCTCAGGTTAAACTCTTTGTGAAACATGAACAAACACAAACAATGAACACCACAGAACTTTCTTTTATTTTGCAGTTTGACAGTCAGTTATAACGGAAAAAGAACATAAATAAACTACTTTAACGTAGATTTTAGGGCTTTATTACGTGGTATCGGATCGGTGCATAAACTTCAGAACTTCCCGATACCGATACCAGCGTTTAGGCAGTATCGGAGCCGATATCGGTATCGGAACATCTCTATTGTAGTCCAGCCTTTACTTCCGTGATGAACTACGCTACGTTATAATAGGGCTGGATGATTAATCGAAAAATAACCAAAACCGAAATTCAGAGCCTATAACCGACTTAATTTTACCAAGTCGGTTATTTCAGTCTTTTAATCCTATTAATATTTCCGTGGCCGCCCACTGTGTTTTAACATTAGAAGTGCTGGAATTCCATAACTACTAGAACTGCCGTGAGTGGTCATTTTGACCGCCAGATTCCAAACTCTATAATCTCTCATGATAAATACCTAATTGCGATATTGTATTATGTATTGTGTTAGGATATCTTTAGAAAAACGTAATTACACCGAAATGTACATTTTAATGAGTTTAATTATACATTTTAGTAGTAATACATGTTTCAATAATTCATATCATGGCTTAGTAAACCGTAATTATTTCATACATTCATATCCCGAAAAATATGGTGTGGAAATTCATTAAACTTAACTCATAACAGCCAAATAACAATTAAAAGTATCTTATTTGAACATTTAGCTATAACCTAACCTGGCACTGCCTCCGTTTTGGTGCCTGCTGCAGTGCCGCGGCCCTTTTTTCCTGCATGAACTCCGCTCTCAGCTCCTCTGCCAGTTGCTGCATGAACTTCCTCCGGACAATTTTACTGCTGGTGCACTCCATGGAGAGGATGTGTGGAATGGATGCAAGGATGTGTGATTCCAGTCAGTTCGAGGATGTATAAAGTTATATGAACATGTAAACAGCCACCGTTCATCTACGTGTTCCGCGCCTTTCACAGAGTGAGTGCCCGGTGCTTTTCTTCTAATTCAGAACAGAGTCCATCCATGCCCACACTTGTTACCCGAGACCGCTAGTTACGTTTCTCTGACAGAGACTATGGTAGTTACTAAGCAACCAAGATGCATCTTCAACCGCGCGAAAAACTAAAAACAATACCGCGAAAATCCGAGCGGTCAGTATGACCGTGTATGGCCAAAATAGGTAAAAGTGATTGTATTTTCTTTGCCTTTTGTGTAATGTATATATAAAAAAAATTAAATTAAAATACAGACTCTTTTAGGAAAAGTCAGGCAGCAGCAGGATTGTATTTTTTATAAGTTATTACACATATAAATTTCAAAACGGTCAAAATGACCGTCATGGCCGTTCTAGTGTTAATGTACTTTCCCCTTAAAACATATTACGGCCGCCACGTAAAAATAACCGTGAACATATTTACAGTATAAGAAAAGAATAAAAATGTAAAATAATCGTTCAATAATCGTAATCGAGGTAACTTGTTCGTTTAATCGTGATTATGATTTTAGCCAAAATCGTCCAGCCCTACGTTATAATGCTCGCCTAGCTGCTAGCGTGGCACGCCCTCATACTCTGCAACTAACAAGCTAGCAGTACTTTCAACAAAGATGGACTAGAAGTGAGATGTCTCACTCTGTAAAACAGAGAGCTCAACACACAGGGTGAAAAGAGGAGCTGCAGCAATGTGCAGTACAACAAATATATGGTGTTTTCTGAAAGTTAAACCACATAAACCTATTCAGGTACAACCTTTAAATACATTTATGAACCTGAAAATGAGCATAATATGAGGACTTTAACTGATGAATGGTAGAGAACCGTGTCTACTTTATAATTGACTTGTAGTGCCCTGTCTTACCTGCAGGTGACAGCAGAGGTTTACATTACCTTTACTCTGCACCTGTCAACTCAATTACAGCTGTGCCTCAAACTGAAAAGGTCAGACTTTTTAGAAGAAGAAGAATTTACCTTGCCTGTAACCCCCACCATCTAATGTGCATACTGTAAATTTTCATATCCCAAATCTAAAGACTACATTTCAATTTGAATAGGTGTTTTACCCAGTCTACATAAATCTGTTCCAACGTCAGCTGTGCCACTATTCATCCCCAAGCACTACATGACTAAATAATGAGAAATGTTTACCCAGAAAATTGATGGTTGGATGGATAACACTTGAATTTCACCAAAATGTAGTTGATTTATTTTTGCCCATGCTACTTAAGCACTGAAAGGTGAACTAACTAACTATAACTGAGTTTGATTGTGGATCTAAAAACAATTTATTCCCGTTCTGCTGTGAAAGAGGAATGATTGATTCCTCTGGGTTTGCACAACATATATAATCAATATACAGCATCTGTTCATCAGTGACAAATATAAACAAAGTGTCCACTAACTACCACTAAGACAGGTATGAATGTCCTGAATAGAGACAATACATCCAGTACATTGGATCTGCCCATTTCCGTATGTAAAGGAATTGTCCCTTTCGCTGGGTTTCATCCCTCTCTCCTACTCGCTCTTCCTGGTTCCCACGCTTGTAGACTGATCATTAGCTGGGATTTACTGTGGGAAATGATAAGAGAGCAGATTAATCACACAGAGACTTCTAGGACAGCAGTACATTTTAACCTCACAAGTGCTACAGAATAGAATACAATAGAGCTGAATTGTAGAAACTGGCAAGGAAAATTGACAGCTATTGTTATTTAAAAAAAAGTTTAGTCATATCTGTTGATCAGTCCCAGAGTGCATTACATTATTGTCCAGCCAGCAAGGATTGTATCTTCAACACTTGCACACTTACAATTGAAGTGGCAATTTGTATGCATAAAATACACACGTTTTGTGTTACATTCCCGTTTCCAGCCAGCTGTGATAAAAATCCTCCCATTTTCCTTGGTGGTAATAGTTTACGGGCAATGATAGCAGGCAGTAGGAGGTGTAGTACTAATTTCTGTCCACAGGGGTCAGTGTGGAGTCACCAGTAGCTTACTCCCTCATTGCAGTGAGGTGGAGAAAAAAACCCACCAGCACAGAGAATTGTAGAACCGCTAGGAATTATTCTACAGCTTAACGTATCTGGAGCTGGTGGAAATGGCTGCCACACTGAAATATGCATTTGTGCCGTGGACTAGTCATGGATTTAATCAAAGCAATTGACATGGGTGTTAAGTGACACTTTATTGCTCACTTTTAAGTCACCTCCCTCCCTCCCTGTCACTGGGAGATCAGAGCTCAGGGTCAGTGGCAGAGCTGTGCCCACGGAGATGGAGGATCAGCATCATTCTAGATCAAGGACAATCCAGCAGGGGGGATGCAGTTGGACCTGGGATAGAGGCCTTGTAAGGTGCCCCCTTCCTTTGGTAGTGCACATTCTGCTAAATTACTTCATAGCTGTTCTGAAAGGCAGGGTGAAAAAAGCCAGTCGTCATAGAGGAGGCTGAGAATTGTTTACATATGGGGATAACGGCGCACATGTTCAGACTGTCTCTCTTGCAGTGGTGTAGTCTAATGTATTGTAGTGGGTATACTGTAGTGTGTGTATATGTATGTGTGTGTGTGTATATATATATATATATATATATATATATATATATATATATATATATATATATATATATATATATATTGGCCAGAATCTGACTTTTTTTTTGGGAGGGAGGGGGCGTTGCAATGGCATTGCAGTCGGTTGTTCTCATGAAAAGTGACAGAAATATTTGTGTAAAGAATGAGAGAACACAGCTTAAGAGAGAGGTTCAAACCTCACCTCCACACAGCTGGACAATCGCTTTGTGAAGTCACGAATGTCAGATTTTTGCTCTGGAAAGCAGAGACACTTACAGAAATACTTACGATGACTCTGGCTGTCTGTGCGTTAGCTCAAAAGCAAAGTTTGAAACATAACAAGCTTCCAAAAGAACCTTAAGAATATAAGAAATAGCAGTTTCATTAATTGTATGCAGAGCCAAAAGTCCATGAGTGAAACATTTGCCAAAACGTGGTGTCTTGAGATTTTCTGGATGGCCCCTTTGGGAGTTAAAAAACTTAACCTGACATAAATTGCCAGACACTTTACTGTATATACTATATCATTTTTGTTTGAAGGACCCTGCTCTCACGCTAAAGCTGGGCAGGAGGAATTGTAAGTGAGCAGAATTGTTATATTTTATTCATACAGCATTGTAGCACCAGGCTAACCGAGCCAGGATTTAGTTATGGATTAATACATTTCCTCTGACTAAAAGCAGAACACAGACTTCACACTGCTCCTCCAACCTGCAGACTTTAGTTAAACTCTTGTTAATCCAAAATGTCTGAAATGTGGCAGGAAACACCCACAGCAGAATCACTTAAAGACTACTGAATAGCTCATGTTGCAGAAATAAACAGCAGGTGTTGCACCTGTCATTTCTCAGTGATAAGTTAGTGCATTAACTGAATGCAGATTGTCTCTTTATTGGATTGGGATCACACTCCGCAAGGGTTGTGATCAACATCAATCAGCGGGCCCTTTTCTTAGGTGTGAAGCACAGAGGGGAAGGTTGATATATTTCAGACTTAGGTTAGTTACGTTGGCAAGTAAACCGAGTCAAAACAAATAAAATTCCAGTCCCTAAAGTAGCAGTCCTGATGGACTGTGCGCCTAAATGAACCTCTCGGTTGTTGGCGCCAGATAGCAACACATATAGGAATATAGTTCTCTAAAATGAACATCAAGTCAACATCTGTCTATTTTGACCTATTAAACTCATTTTGGGGTTGTTTTATTTAGTTAAAACAGATGTTGATCTCACAAGGTTAGATCTAGACTCTTTATCAGGCCTCTCGGTGCCGATTTTTGTATGTTCTCACCTGTACAAACAAGCCAAACTGAACACATAAATGTGCTTCACTTAAAGGTGCTGTAGGTAGGATTGGGAAGATCTCCACAAGGGAGAATGAATGTGTGTGCATGAGCAGTGATTGACACACAGATAGTCCCCCCCCCTTGGCCGTGATTGGTGCATCTGAACAGGGAGCTGTGGATTTTTGCAAATCGCACTACAGGCTGTAGGTGGTGCCAGAGGAGCCAGATTTTTTTTAATTACCTGCTTCATGTAGTTCTACTCAAACATAGGGTCAGTTTCAGCAAATATGAAAAAAAATTAGTTTTATAAGTCTTACCTACTGCACCTTTAAGCTTCACTTATTTTGCAGCACATATAAAAGCCAGTAGCAGTTGGACAGAACATAAGAATCCTACGAAGACTCTGATGAGGCTGTTTCACATGGGAAAAGGTGCACTGCCAACACCCACGCTGCTGTGCACATACAGTATTCTGTTCTGCTGTTACTGCACTCTTATCTCCACTCGCCCTCCCTGTAGACTCATATACACGCGTTATCTATCTCTCTCTCTCTCTCTCTCTCTCTCTCTCTCTCTCTCTCTCTCTCTCTCTCTCTCTCTCTCTCTCTCTCACACACACACACACACACACACACACACACACACACACACACACACACACACTTTGCAATTAGCACATACTGTATGAAAGCAAGACATGCATACACAGTCACATGCACATTACACACCTGTGCATGCACAAGCAGATCCATTCACTTACATACACAAAAACACACACCCCCTCCTCTATTTACTGTAAGTGTCCTATGAGACCATTTGGCATGCTACCCTCTTTATAGCTCACCTCAACCAGCATTTGATGGTCACTTTAACAGGCATCATCTAATATTTATTGACCTGCTCCGCTGAGGGTTTAATGCTGGCTGTTGGCTCTGTGCTGTGGTTAACCTCTCAGAGCTTAGCGTAGCATAGCGACTTTAGCAGCATGAAAACCTCATTCGCATGGTGCTAACTGGCTGTGAAGCTCTCCCTTCAGTCATGGTTTAAAAGGATGCCACATGTCCCCCGCAGCTCTGAGAGCTGTGCATCTCAATTGTTAATTGTAAAAAAAAAAAACATTTTATTGCAAAAGTGTGCTTTTTGACATCATGTTAGAATAAGACTGAAAAGTGTCACTTCCAGGTAAACTCATGTGCACTTAATTTCTAGTGACGATACAAGACGGACCGGCTTCAGTATGATGTGACCCTTAACACTCATTTTACTGTACATAACATGCTGTCTCCTCCCTTCTCCTCTATTTCAAACAGCGCCTCTTTGTTATCTTTGAAAAAAAAGTTCACCTGCAGTCTTATTTACTGGATCACTTAAATCTAATTGTTTCTTCAATTGCTTTTTAACCGTCAGACCACCGGAGAAGATGCATTAAACTTGTAAAGTAAAGTGCAGTAAAGTGCAGCATAGCCTACCCAAACTCAAATGTTCACAAATTATTTTCAACAAGAGAACTCAATCTGACAGTGACCCCAGAACAGACTTGATTTGAAATAAACTAGAAATAGGCCGATTAGGATGATTAGACTGGATTCAAAATGGTGTCAGCCAAACAGACCCAAATAGAGAGAGAATCAACTAACACTGGCAGCAGCGCAGGATCAGAGCTGATTCAGAGTCTGCTCAGGTATTAGACCCAGGCACTACCTGATTAGATTGGCACAGCCCAACTCAGGTCCTGGACCAGATCTCAGTGAGGATCCCTAGACACAAGCATTCAAAATGGTCCAGTAATGAACATATCAGTAGTACTGGTTTGCAAGGGCGTAACTTTGGGTTCAACTTTGGGGGGGTTGAGATCTCCACCTATCTTGCGATGCTGTTTGTTTCATCATTGAACAAATTCTAAACGGGGGTTCTTGGGGTCCCCCCCTCCCTCCCCAGGAAAATTTGAGCATCAAACACTTCATTTCCTGCAACTATTTGGGCCTTCTCTGCATCAAGATATGGTGCAAATGTCTTTAATTATGTAAAGGAAAAATGTTATTCTCCTGTGTTGGTCAAAACTTACCGCAGATTCAAACAGCACACGTGTTTCTGGATGTTTTTTAAACAGTTAATATTTTTCATTCACCATTATGATAAGATGTAACAAAGTAGTATGAACCATAAACCAAAGTAAAAAAAATGCACCTTTTTTTTATTTGTGTGACCACATTCTTAGTGTAACTGAACCGGTAAGTTGAGATACCAAAGACTTATAGTTTTAGGTTTCTCCATGGTGATGGATCTTTGGGCACTAAGCAGGGTCAGGTTAGATTTTTAGTGTTCTTAAAAGGTAATAAATAAGTAATGTCACCTCTTTTGGAGGCCGGGGACCCAACTTGAAACTTAAATGGGGGGTGGGGAAAGGTTTGTGTGTGTGTGTGTGTGTGTGTGTGTGTGTGTGTGTGTGTGTGTGTGTGTGTGTGTGTGTGTGTGTGTGTGTGTGTGTGTGTGTGTGTGTGTGTGTGTGTGTTCGTGTGTGTCTTGAGTGCTTCCCTAGCGAGCTGCCTAAGACACAGCAGCACCAGCCCTGCTTCTGGTAATTGGATGTGACCTCAGAACTTGACCAGCAACAATAATTGTGCACACACACGCACAAAGTAACACACACTCCAATCGCAGGGGATGTTACGCCACTGGAATACAATTACAGCCCAATAACAGGCAGCTACAAAGAGGGATTAGTGTTGGAACTGGCAAACTTCATCTGTCTACATGGTCATTACAGACAGATCTGGCAACCTCAAGGCTTTAACCCCCAATACAACTCTAGGGTATCTGGTGTGTGTGTGTGTGTGTGTGTGTGTGTGTGTGTGTGTGTGTGTGTGTGTGTGTGTGTGTGTGTGTGTGTGTGTGTGTGTGTTCTCGTTTAACTTCATTCGTAGGGTCCAAAAACCGGGAGTCCAGTATACTTGTGGGGTCTGGACAGCTTGGTTTGGCCAAAATGCTGGACCCCACAAGGTTAAAGGGCTGTTTGAGGGTTAAGACTTGGTTTTAGGGTTAGAATTAGGTTATGGTTAGGGTGAGGGTAAGGGTTAAGGTTAGGCATTTAGTTGTGATGGTTAAGGTTAGGGTAAGTGGCTAAGAATGCATTATGTCAATGACGGGTCCCCACAAAGATATTGAGACACACTGTGTGTGTGTGTGTGTGTGTGTGTGTGTGTGTGTGTGTGTGTGTGTGTGTTTTCCGTTGCCTCAAGTTTACCATACCTATTTAATTAGTTGGTTTCAGGGGAGAGTTTTGTTGTTAAATATATTACCGACAGGATGCACTCACCAAATTCAAACACACATACACACAGCACTTGAAATTAACACCTGCCAACCTGCTAAATATGGGTTAAAATGAATTATGATGAGTTACTGGTGGGTTCTGAATAAAATTCTAAGACCCTCATTGTTTGGCATAATTGCTCAAGGTCATGTGCACAAGTACAATGAGGGTGTATTCAAACCCGCCTGCTGTTTCCATTCATGCAGGCTAAAGAGTCAAGTAGAGTGGAATATAAATACAAACAAGTGGTAATTATCATCATTTTGCGCCTCTTATAGCTTTTAAGGAAAATGGCTAAACAAATGGAGAGTAGAATCCATACCAGCTTCTCCAATATTGTTATCCGCCAGGTTTAGAGTAGGACGTTTGGAAACGCAGCACTGTATATATGAAGCCAACAGCAGGTGTTCTTCAATTGAAAATGTAAGAAAATAAAACTAAAAAGGTAATGATCTACATAAGCTAGTCACTGTAAAGTTGTGTACAGAAAATCTAAAACGTGTTACATTATTAATGTTTTATTAACTTTGAAGGTGGCCTTTAGTTTGTTTTATTTAAGTGATTCATAATGTTGCATTTTAATTACGTTTGGTTACTATTATATGCAACAATACCATAATATTTGAAGGAAAATCAAATCATGATTTTCTCTCTTCCTCTCGTGTCTCTTGTGTTTCTGTTTTATTGGTAATACTGTGTCTTTTATTTTTCTTAAAGTGCTCATATTATGCTCATTTTCAGGTTCATACTTATATTTAGAGATTATATCAGAAAAGGTTTACATGGTTTAATTTTCACAAAACACCATATATTTGTTGTACTGCACATTGCAGCAGCTCCTCTTTTCACCCTGTGTGTTGAGCTCTCTGTTTTAGCTACAGAGTGAGGCATCACACTATACCATCTTTGTTGGGAGTCGCACATGCACAGTAGCTAGGTAAGGACTACTAGCCAGTCAGAAGCAGAGTATGAGGGTGTGCCACGCTAGCAGCTAGGCGAGCATTATAACGTGTGTTCCAAAGTGACCACGTTTGTCTCTGAAGTAAAGGCTGGACTACAATAGAGCTGTTTGGAGCAGTTTGAACCGTGTTTTCTGTTGGAGATGGTAAGTGCCTTTGGGGTGGACTTTGGGCTTTTACACTTTGTAAACCTGTAACATGCACACAAAGATATATAACACAATAAAGAAAAGGGAAAAAGCCAAAAAGCATAATATGAGCACTTTAATGGACATTTTTAATGAGTAATAGTAGCATGGTTTGGGTTCCTGTAAAAAAAAAAAAAAATTGGCTCATAGAAAATCTGAGTTTTAAGTCTTTTTCACTTATGATTCTAAAAGTCGAGCTCTGCACTCGCACACATAAACAATTTCCAATTCTGTTCACAAAATGTCATTGTAACTCATGCCTGAAATCAAATTCTCAAAATGTTTTCCTTCTCCCTCTCTTTTCCTATCACCCTCCCTCTTTCTTTCCTTTTTTCTACATCCTTCTCCCCCTAGTTGGAGAGGGCAGGAATCTGGTTCCTATGGACCCCAACGGTCTGTCAGACCCCTACGTGAAGCTTAAACTGATCCCAGATCCCCGCAGCGAGAGTAAACAGAAGACCAAGACCATAAAGTGCTGCCTCAACCCCACCTGGAATGAGACATTTAAATTGTAAGGCTTTATTACACCATGTTTGGTGCTCTCTTATTTTATGTATCTTTCTATCTGTCTCTCCATTTCTTTTTTTCTTTTTTTCTCTTCCATCTCTCTCACTTACCAACTGCAGTGTTTTTAGAGCATCACATTGTGATCATCTTCCACGCATGTGTAACCGCTGGCGCTCAGATAAAACCATCTGGCTCCTTATATTCATAAAACCTTGCTTTTGGGGTAGTTTCCTGCAGTTGGCTCCAATTACATTTTTAATCAGCTTCATCACGGTTTGCATGGAAAGAGACTGAGATTTGCATTTTCAAGCATCTGGGTGCAGATGTTCAATTTAAAAGGCAATTTTTTTGCACCTATCCAACACATCGAAATAAGAGATGATAGAAGGTTTTTTATAAACTTCTTCAAACGTGTGGTCTGAATGAAGCCTGAATGTAAACACACAGGCTACACTTACAGACAGTAAGAGACATTTCTACTATATTTGGAAAATGAGGTGAATCTGATTACTAGAGGGATTATACGAGGCATGCTTAAGAGGCCACATATTGTTACGACAGGAAAGATAAATCCAAGACTGCTTTCATGTGGCTTTAACAGTTAATGGGAAAGGGTCAAACTATATATATATATATATATATATATATATATATATATATATATATATATATATATATATATATATATATATAAATCCCTTTAGGTATCACTCTCAGCCATCATCCAACTTGTCCATGTTTTTCTCCCAGCCACCTGAAGGAGTATGATAAGGACCGCCGTCTGTCGGTGGAGATTTGGGATTGGGACCTGACCAGCCGCAACGACTTCATGGGATCACTGTCCTTCGGCATCTCGGAGCTCCAGAAACAAGGAGTGGATGGATGGTGAGATGAAAGGAGGGATGGGTGGATGAATTGGGGGGAGGTAGTGGAGAGACATAAGGCAGAGATGCAGCACAGGTAGAGGAGGAGGGAGAGTGGAGGTGACCTTGTTCATTACTGCACTGTTGGAGAAATACTTTAGTTGGAGCTCTTCTTTTTATTCTGGTGATACTCCGTGCCAAAGCATCTGTACCCCGTCTCTTTATCCCTTCTTCTTTATCGCTCCACCACCCACCCTCTCTCTCTCTCTCTCTCTCTCTCTCTCTCTCTCTCTCTCTCTCTCTAGCTCAGTCTCTGTATCTCTCTATCTTCCTCTCTTTTTGCTGACGCTGCCCTGTCAGGGTTTTTAATGAGATGCCAGTGTTTGAGGTGGAATGGTGGAGGCTGAGAGATGCCATTAAAAAGCTGATATTCAGAGCAAAGTGAACCTGTGAAAGTGCATGTTTTCCACTGCTCTGTCCATGTGAAGCTCTGAAGCCTCACACCTGCTGGTCAGCAGCCAGGCGGAGGAACAGAGTGAGAGGGACAAAACAGCTGTTAAAGCAGCTAAACTACTGTATGTTTCTATCTTATTGCCCTCTATGGGAGGTATTTGATATTGTGTTCAAAAGACTTGAGCTTGTGACATAATCTTACTTTGCTGATCTTATTTAATATGATATTAATTGTTTTCAGATGTTAATCAATACATTTTATTTGTCACATTAAATCATACAAGGTATCATACAAGGTATAAAAAGTCTCCACATGATTCCCAAACTGCCAGTGCATCATAACGGGGTAATAGTAGTGATGGTCAAATGAAGCTTTGGTCACTTTTTCAAACATTTGAATCGCTTTTTTCCCAATGTTTTTGTCACGTTTTCATTTCATCACGTCATCACTTTTTTAACATTTTGTCGTGGATTTTCTGCGCTTTATCGACGTCCCATATTTTCTGATATAAAACAACTTTAAAAAACGAGGTAAAGGTTAGTTTGACCCAAGGACAACATGAGGGCTAGGTAATAGTGAATGTGGATGGCCATGATAGTAACAGACTCTAACACACCCATGATGTATGACAGTGTATGTCTTCTGATCTTACCTCAGCGTATCTAAGAGCCTGGTCACGAAATCACCAAAGGTGCTTTTGGCACACCCCCAATGCTACGGGCAGGGCGCACTTGACTGTAAATTGTGACACACCACAGGGTTCATGAAAGTAGAGCTCTAAGACTGATGTTGCAGAACATTATATTTAATAATAATAATAATAATAATAATAATATTTTAAGTATCTCATGGCTGTCTAAAGAGAGAAAAAAATCTGTTGTAATAAAGCAGCAAATTATATAAATGCCAAACATGTCATGTAACAAGTGAATGAAACAAATACCCCTCGGACCGATTTAAGTCAGTAAATGCATCCCCCCAAGTTACATCAAAGGCCAAAACTGGTGGTGTAGACTCAGACGTGGAGCGTGGACAAATCATTAAGTATTCACATTTGTGACAGCATTTCTTGTGCATATGGTAACATAACTTAACTTACAGACAGCAGCACTTAAAAGTCCAAATGTCTGATTGAATCAGATTGTTAAGCTCCCTCTCAGGTTGGTAGATTGTCAACAGCAGCCACATAAACCATTTTCAAACTGCTGTTTGTTGACGGCCCTGCCCACATACAGCAAACTATTTACATAGCACCAAAACGTCTATAAACTAAAGTGAATAAAACAGGAATGGTGCAGATACAAATGCTCTCAACCAACAGGATCCACATTTTCTGAGGATGAAAACTGTTAAAAAATTGTTAAAAGTTAAGATGTGTCACTAAAACATAAAGACCCAGCACAATGGTATTTACTATAAATACCATGTTGATGCTGTGAGGTACGAGCTTGTGCAATGGGGCCAATATGAAAAATTTTATTCTATTGATTTTATTAAATAATACGCATCTCAGCTGTGTTTTGGGCCCATCTCTGTCAGGCTTTGCTGGATCACCATGAAGGAGAGTGAATTACTAAATAATCAGCTGATTATTCTTTAGGACTTTAAATCGGTGCACTAACAGTCAGCAGCTTCAGCTAATGGAAGCAGTTAAACGCTTAAATTGTATAAACTAATTGGGAATTGATTTGACTGGAAATATTCTCTCTCTCTCTCTCTCTCTCTCTCTCTCTCTCTCTCTCTCTCTCTCTCTCTCTCTCTCTCTCTCTCTCTCTCTCTCTCTCTCTCTCTCTCTTCAGGTTTAAGCTGCTCTCCCAGGAGGAAGGCGAGTACTTCAATGTTCCCGTTGCTCCAGAGGGGGAGGAGGGCAACGAGGAGCTACGGCAGAAGTTTGAGGTGTGTGTGAATCCGCACCTTTTAGTCTCTTTGTGTTTCTATTTGGATTTTTGATTTGATTTGATTTATTTAATTGTATCAAGAATGCCCTACACATGAAAAAAAGACATCAAATACAATCAAGGATAAAAACACAATAAAGTCCAGGACTTATTTCCATTGTGGTCCTCTACACATAACATCAGGACAAGACAGGGAATTCACAGTGTATATTAATCTATGACATAACATAAAAACATTTTTCTTAAATAAATAAAAATAAAAATGGTAACTTGCCCTTTGATCTATTCCGCAACCCTCTCTAGTAAGAGTTCAGGCTGGAAATGACTTTAATATAACGGTCTAACTTGTTTCACTGAACTGCTCTTATATAGGCTAAGGTTCCTTTCCCTAACACTGTTTTAAATTTATAAGGACACAGGTCAGATATGCTGCCACGAGTATAAATATTGTGTGTGTCCTTTACCATAGTTATAAGACATGACAAAAAAATTGGGACACTACCAAACAACACTGAAAGCATTTTCAAATGTGTGCCTGCATGTGTTGGAATGTGTCGGTGGTTGTGAATGTGTGTGTGTGTGTGTGTGTGTGTGTGTGTGTGTGTGTGTGTGTGTGTGTGTGTGTGTGTGTGTGTGTGTGTGTGTGTGTGTGTGTGTGTGCACTATGCATCTGTGTGTGTCTGAGTGAGAGCCTCCCTGGGAGAGCTGTTAGCAGTTGGCAGGCACACTTATAGTACCATCCGGTCTGGCACACTGCAGGTTCAGACGCATGTGTGTGTTTGTCTGTCTCTCTGTGTGTGTGTGTGTGTGTGTGTGTGTGTGTGTGTGTGTGTGTGTGTGTGTGTGTGTGTGTGTGTGTGTGTGTGTGTGTGACCAGTAGGTCCACTCATTAACACAAATTTGACAGTGGAGAGGATAACCCCACTCTGTGTTTCCTCCTTTTTTCTTCTCTTTCCTCTCCTTTTTCCTTCCTCTCCTTCTGTCTTGCTGACACTAAACTGCAGAACGTCATTCTGAAATATGTTGATCATGGAGTTAAGTGGAGCTGTTTGGGTGCAATTTTGCTCTTTTTTTTATCACCTGTCCCAGCTCCAGTTGCAGTTAGAGGATTGCCAGCAGTCGGTTAGCTTAGCATAAAGACTGGAAACTGGGGGAACAGCTAGCCTGGCTATTGTCCAAAGGTAACAAAATCCATCCACTAGCACCTCTAAAGTTCACTAATTAACATGCTATATCTGGTTTGTGGAAACCGAAGGGTAAAAACAAGGTGCCGGTAGTTGAACAGGGTCAGTCCAGCTGTTTCCCTGTTTCCAGTTGTGCTAAGCTAAGCTAACCAGTAGGGGTGCACGATTCAGAAAATGTCACAATTGATTCAATATCGATTTTTAGACTCAAGATTCGATTCAAAATCGATTTTCGATTCAAAAACGATTCTCGTTTAAAAAAACGATGCACAGTATGTAAATGCAGTTACTTTCGATCGATTTTTTTTCCACACCCCTACTAACCAGCTGCTGGTTGTAGCCTCATATTTACCATACAGACATATGAGTGATATTGAACTATTTGCTTTCCAAGACAAATGCACATCACCTGTCAGTCAGTCAGTCAGTCTGACATGTATTTCCTTTGTAAAGAAGTACATAACATGGATTTTCTGCTTTCGCTCTGTTTTGCTGGAAACGGATATGATGTATGTACCATGGGCGGTACCGTTAAAACAGAAAATATTAGGGAAAAGATTTAAAAAATTGATCGATTTTGAAAATTGTCGCAAAAAAATCACAATACATACAGTTTTCTTTCCCAGCCCCCAATAATCTACCTTTGGACCTAAATCATTTCTTCTTCAGTGGGTGTTGCAGTGTAGGTGTCTTACTCACTTTCCTGTGGATGAATCTGTTGTTTAGAATGTTGTAGCCTTCTATCCTCCCATTTCTTTCCTCTCTCCCTTCCCCATCTTTATTTTGCGTTCCTTACTCTTCTTCACTTATCTATTTTGTCCTCTGTCACCTTCAGTGCCCCCCTGTGTGTTTCTCTCTCTTTATCTGTTTTTCTTTCCCTCCATCTCCTCAAGGTCATGATCCTCAGACGTTCACTGAGACACATTCTCGGGGGGCCAGCTATCATTCACACACACACACACACACACACACACACACACACACACACACACACACACACACACACACACACAAACACACACACAAAAGCATGTAGGCAACTTCTAGGGTGTAACTCTCAGAGAGATGGCAGAGAGAAAGAAAGACACAGAGACGAACAGAGAGAGACTTCACTTTGGTTACATTACCTGCATGTCTCCATTCACCTCATCCAGAATCACACAAGACAGTCAGTGACAGACAGTGATAAATAATGCATGTTGTACCTATGCACACACCCAGACCCAGACAAACTAGCATACTTCGGAGGAAGTTAAGAAGCAGGGCGCTAGATTTACAATGAATTTATCCTCATTTAAAGCTGAGACACATTTCTGTATCTCATTTCAATTAATTTTAATGAAGACGTTTTGATCATTTGATCAAACATT
The DNA here is from genome assembly GCA_023566125.1 of Zingel zingel. Classification (NCBI taxonomy): domain Eukaryota; kingdom Metazoa; phylum Chordata; class Actinopteri; order Perciformes; family Percidae; genus Zingel; species Zingel zingel. Next base: position 5,882,165 of record CM042325.1, on the reverse strand, counting down.
TTTCCAGTTTATTGAAAAACAGTAAACTGCCCTTTCTCTGTCATTTTTTTCCTCTCTTCCCCCTCAGTCCTCCTCCACCTCACTTTTTCTTTATTTTTCCTTTTTGTTTCTCTATTTCCTTTCCTTTCTCTCTCTTACCTTTGCCTATCCTACTTTCTAACTCTTTTCTCTCTCTTACACACATGCAGGTGCAGATGCATTTCCTGTCACCAATTAGGTTCATAAATACTCGTTATTCACTTTAAACCTATTTTGGGAGAAATAGAAAAATGTATCAGATTTTGCTGCTGTCATTCATCCTTATTTTTTACCATTTATAATGTGCACAAACATATTTGGACACATAGACAGAGAGAGCAGCATTGATTTCTGAAGGCTTTGAGAGTGCTGCTGTGTGTGTGTGTGTGTGTGTGTGTGTGTGTGTGTGTGTGTGTGTGTGTGTGTGTGTGTGTGTGTGTGTGTGTGTGTGTGTGTGTGTGTGTGTGTGTCAGAACAGATGGAGACAGATAGAGCCTTTTATCCATTGATGAGTCGGGAACCGCATGGGTTGCAACACATACACACATACACACACACACACACACACACACACACCAAACAGTGTGGGGAGCAGCAGAGTACTTGGATGCTTCACTGACAATTTTCCAGACAAAGCTGTGGAGAAATTACTGCACAGGACAGAAGAAGTGCACAGAGCCTCAGAGTGGATCAGCAATTTAAGATAAGATAGGATAAGATGTACTCATTCTGCACCTCTGTCTCTGAGTGTGCAGGCATTTTGTAAATGTCTTAAGACTAAATTGAAGCACGGCTTAACAAAATGGAGAATAAGATGATAAATAGATTAGATTATAAGATGAAATAGTTTCTTACGACAGAGATGGGACGAGAGAGCGTGACAAGGTCGAGGCAGAGAGGAACGAATTGCGAGAGAGACAGTTGTATAGCGGAGAGACACAGGGACGTGGTGACAGAGATGAATAAATGGAGAGTCACAGACACAGGCCACATTTATAAAGATGAAGTAGAAATGAATAATAGAGAAAAGGGAAAAAGAGAAATGGTACAAAAACTCTCAGAGTGAGTGTTTGAAGGACAGAAACAAGGGAACTGGTGACAGTCATGATTGAATAGAGTGGCAGACTCACAGGGAGGCCATATTTTTTATGGAAAGTGTGACGTGCCTTCACAGAATAAATGAAATGGAATGAACCAAAAGGCTAAAAACTTTCCCCTTTTAACATATGTATCAGTTCCACTGTTGTCTCTCTAAAAAAAAAAGGTTTTCTGTGATATTAGAATGCCCCAAATTTAAAATTTAAAATAACTGTTGTTACAACAATGTTGAGTATGTATGTTTTTTTGCACTGTGTGATATTTATTTTACTAACAGTTAAAATGTGACTGGCTGTGATTTTGTCTTCTCTCTTCCTAGTTTGTTTATAACTTTGACGTGTGAAATATGCGTTTCTGCCTACTATTTCATTGTAAAGTGAAGCTTCTAATATATTTAGTATGTTGTAGTGTTGGCAGTGATCTTTGACGACTTTGCTCCAGTAGGAAAATGCTTCCCCCGTCCTAAATGTGTCATTTTTAAGCAGATGTCAAACATTTTTTGATATCATTGGCATATTTACCACATTTGCCATAAGCAATAAGACTTGGCTCTAGATAATTAGTAGCATTACTAATGTGAGTTTCTCAAATGATGACAACATTTCACATACATGTTAATGATATTTTTTGAAATTTTTGGCATGCTAAAGAAATTCAGATTAACAGATTTTCCCTCCAAGGCCTTTTCCTCACGAACTGCCATTATCCAAACCTCTGAAAGCTTGAGATGTTTTAATACTGAATCAACAACAACTTCATTGTCACATGAAGTAAAGTGCAAAGTCATGGTAATGCCTACCAATATGTTGGTTATGATGCCATATAGTGGTCAAGACAAATATGGTTTGGGAAAATGAAGTAAATCTTTTACTTCCCTCAACAAATACTGTTGAAAGGCCCTATATCACCAACCCATTATAACTTTTTTTAATCTTAGTATATACATTTATTTGCCAACCCCACCCTCTATTTGTCCACTTACAGCCTGTAGTCTCTTTAAATGTTGAAGGTTGCATCTGATATCATCCCCTATTCTCTTCTTCTCTCATGTAGAGAGCTAAGATTGGACCAGACAAGAACAAAGAAGGCAAGGCGGCCAATGCTGCATCCCGGTTCGACTCCAATGGCAACCAAGATCGCATGAAGCTGGCTGATTTTAACTTCCTGATGGTGCTGGGCAAGGGCAGCTTCGGCAAGGTGAGGCTGTGGTGTTGATGTGTGTCTAACATCTGTGTTGTCTGCTACTATGTACTGTTTGTGCCACAGGTGTGCATTTGCATAGGACTCTGATGCTAGCAGCATTGTTCACACACTTGGAGGAATAAAATGTATGTCCACTCGGCAGCAGATAAATCAGCAGCTGTATCACTGGGTGATCTGGGTGACACTAGAATATTTCGGTGAGAATTCCAAATTTTGCACAAAGTAAGCATAATGGGGACACTTAGCTTATATAACTTTAGTGGATAAACAGCCCCAGCCAGAATTTAAATTACAGGAAAATGGTAAATACTACAACGTATTGTTACAGTAGCACAAGTAGAGAATAGTCCTAAAGTCAAAGTAATGTGAGTTAAACAGCAATATATATCTAAAGATCTCAAGTTTTTTAACATTAGCCACCAAGAGTTACTGGTCATGCCAACACCAGGTCAGGCTGTAGCTGCAAAAAAAAAAAGTATGTATATATACAGCATATACTAGTTTTTTCTTCCAAGCTTGCCAGCATTGTTGTTGTCATGTTTGATCCTGATATACTGCCCCGTTCATGGGCTTAAATGTAGATATGTAGTATTCAATTTTAAGAATGCACACACCCAATGCTCCCAAGAACCCTATTATAAGCACAGTCGTCATGGGTCTGCAAAGATACAGTTAAAACAAGTATATTGGTGCTCTAACTGTGTGCTATGATGAATACCTCTCTGAGCATTTGTGTGTGTTTGACGAAGCACCAGAGCTCTCTATCCACACACACAGCTTAGAGGAAAGAAAAGATGGACAGAAAGAGGAGATAGAGATAGGAGGAATCTAAGGAGATGGAGCACAGTTAGACAGAGATGGATGAAGGGAAAGAGATGGAAGAGGATGATGTGACAAGTGGAGAGAGTGATGAAAGGAGAGAGAGACAGAGATGTGAGAGCGTGGCGGCAAGGTTGACGTAAATAAATTGAGAGAGAGGTATAAACGTCAGACTGAATGAAAAGAGGGAGAGTGGGAAAGGAGGGGGAAACATTGGAGAGGTAAGACTGACGTGAATTAATGGAAATCAAGGCAAGAAACAGAAAGAATGGGAAGATGTGGTGAGAGAAAAAAAGGGGGAGTGAGAGAGAAAATTGGGTAAACGATGGGTGGAGAAGCAGGGGTGGAGAGAGAGAGTGACTGAAAGAGAGCGACAGAGAGAGAGAGAGAGAGAGAGAGAGAGAGAGAGAGAGAGAGAGAGAGAGAGACCATTGTCTGTGTATCAGACCTGTATGCTGGCTGCCTGTTTCCATGGTAACAGGCGTTTAAAGCAACACTGATGCGTCAATGTGGAGAGACTGAGTCGAGGGTCAATCATTACTGGAATACCCGACACACAGATTCCCTAAACATGCACAGATGTGCACGAGTACACGGAAAATCACACGCATGCATACACACACGCACACACATTGCTCATTTAGGCCTATTTTGTGTACACACACACCAATGCATTTTGTTAATACAGGCTCAGAGAAACACACAGTACACACAGTATATTAGACAGAAATACACACACACATGCGCACACACACATATAATAACTACATGCACAAACAAGGCGTTCCTGTGACGTGCGTGTCATTTTAATGGTTCCTGAGTTTGTGTGGGAGGCTGGTACCTTCAGAGCTGCTATTTCTGCCTCAGTGTCTGAGGACATCTGCATCACAATACAGCTGCTAACATTTCTCTGCAGACACACACACACACACACACACACACACACACACACACACACACTCGTATTTCATGGGCAGAGACGGGGCAAACACATGCTTCAGCCTGATCTGTAATGTCATGTCTCTAAATATACACACACACACACACACACACACACACACACACTACAAGCATACAAGCAGAATCACGAATGAAGCTGCATTGATTCTGATTCAGTTATATTACAGAATGTGACCATTTTTGTCTGTGTTGTGTGACTAACAGCCAGATCTTAGCTCCCTGGACAGCGCTGCTCAGAGCCTTAGCGCTCTGACATGTTTTACATTACATTACATCTGACATATTTATCTTTTTCTGGATCGATATATCGATTCAATGATCAACGATCCAACGTCATCGATGCAAAGTGAAAATATCAATCATTATTAATGATCATCATTAAACATGTTTAGAATGTGCCTTTATTTTGAAATTCCCACTTTATGTTATACTTTATATTACAAATCTTTGTTTTTCATTTAAATGTTTGAAAAAAAGCTTAGTAATAAAATTATCAAATCATATTTTAGTTGCTTTTTGTGAGTTCATAAATGTAACTGAATGATTGTGTTAAATGAGCATATGTTTTGTCTCAAATCGATCACAGGCCTCTGGATTGAATCAAATCGAAATCTTATCGTGGCAGACTTTTGTGATACCGTATCGGCCAAATAATTAATATAATATTGGATAGTGATAAAACTTGTGGTCTCGTGTTTTTCCTCTTGCAACATGAAATGGGAACAGTGAGCACATAGAAATGCAATGTGGACATACAGTAAGAACGTCTAAGAAAGTTCAAAAATGATCATCAAAGCACACTAGCAGCCTGAAGATGTCCCACTTTGTCCTACAGTGACCATCTGTGTGGGGCTAGACACACTATATAGAGTCTATATTATATACCATATGATATATGACAGTTTAGCATAATACAACACAGCCCACTGTAATACATCATAGAGCAGCATCATGCAGTGCCGTGCAGTAGAGTGTGGATTAATTTGTTTTCCCTGGGTAAATTCACTCCGCAAGGTCAGCAGAGAGAGAACACTGTGGCATCATTTACGACATGTGACAGTTAATATCCTGAGGACTGCTTTTCTGTCAAATGAACCTGAACAACTTTCTTGGATAAAAGGGCATTGCCTATAGTGCTAAACACCACAATTCATAGAAGAGTACTGTAGCTAGTTTATGAATGACTCTGGCCAAAATGAATGAAAAACCTTGAATAAGACACTTAACCTGGATGAGATCATGAAATGTAACCTGGAAGCTAAACGTATCAGGTAACGTAAGTGGTATGATGCCACAGAGCTTCCGTTGTTGTCTTTGTGTCCTGTGCGTCTTTTGGATTTGGATGAAACCCTGTGGTTTTATGTCTTTTTCCTCTTTTATTGGTCTTGTCCTTGTGGTTGCATAAAATGAGCTTTGGGCCAGATGGTGTCCTTCCTCTCTGTTTCAACTTTGTAGAATTTGTATTTACATAGAGTCACACTGCCACCATATGGGACGAATACACACACACACACACACACACACACACACACACACACACACACACACACACACACACACACACACACATACATACATACATACATACATATAAAGGCAGTTATAGCATGCATGCATACATGTAGTGTGCACACACTAAAACATTTTAATCACACATAATACACCATAGACAGACACACACACACACACGGAGCACATACTGCACACAAACAACTGTTTATAAGACAGACACACATTAAAAGCCCTAACACACAACATGTTCTCCTAGCACACACATGGACACACACCTAAATCCCTCCACTCTACCTCACATACTGTAGCTTTTTGGCAATTTCTTTAGATAATGGAGGAGACTTAGCTCCTAAATTGATGTTGCTGTGTTCCCTCAGTTGAAGACAGATGAAGACAACCCAATCACCTCTTTCTCACTATCTTCTTCCTCTTCTTCCATCTTTTGGTCCTCCATTTTCACTGCCTGTCATTTATTTTTCACACACACACACACACACACACACACACACACACACACACACACACACACACACACACACACACACACACACACACACACACACACTCTTACTGTACACCTGCTTCTGTGTAAGGATGCCACCAGCAGAGATCCAACTTCAACATATATCCAAATACTGAATTTTGTAATGCACATTCTTTATCTGTGGCTGCCCTCTATGCAAACACACTTTTACTGTGTACACACACACACACACACACACACACACACACATACACAGACCTGCATGTCTTTGTCCATCTGTGCTGCACTCACTGTAGTATCCCAAACCTAATCACCCCTCCACATTATCATACCTGAATATTTATATGGCATAAACCGCAAAGCTGCTAAGTTTCCGATCTCTTATGGGAAAAGGAAATATGAAGTGAATATAAGGTCACTCTTATTGCTCTGTACTTTGAGTTTTGGGAAAGAATGATGAGTGTGATATGTTTTCCATTTACATAATTAAGCTGACAGGAACGGTATATTAAACACATCAATAAATCAATCAAACTCAGCTTAAATTGAGCATTTAAGCACTTGCAAAGTGTTCAAGTCACTAGGTTCACCCTGTGTTTTATGCAAATTAACATAAGAAACGTAAGAAAAGTTTTTAAATATGATTGGATAAAAGATCCTTTGTTGAGGTCCCAAAACTCAATTAGCCTTGTGGGAACTACAAACACACCATGCTAGTCATGTAATGTAAAACTCAGCTGTTTTTCTTGCCCGTTCTCTGCCTTGTTTTAAGATAAAATCTTAAAGCACTTTTATTAGTTTTAGAGTGATAGGAAGAGGAAGGCTATGCAGTCAGTCGATTAGTTTCAGCAGAATAGTCTCACATGTGGAAAAGAGACTTATATGTGCTGATAACTTATATAAGTTACAACTTATTTCTCAAAATGTTCTTTCTGAAGACGAGAGACATTGGTTCACTGTTGCTTTGTCATACAGGGCCCTATCTTGCACCCGGCGCAGCGCAGCACAAAGCCCGACGCAAGTGTCTTTGCTAGTTTAAGACTGTCGCAGTTGTCAATTTCCCGTCCAGCACCCGCGTTGTTTAAATAGTAAATGCACCTGCGCCCATCTTTGCGCCCATGGGCGTGCTGGTCTTACAGGGAGGTGTGTTCAGGTCAATTCTTGGCGTATTGCTATCTTGAGGCCATTGACCAACAAAAACCTGATCTAAAGTCAATAGCTCAGCATTTCATTGTTATTTTAACAGCAAATTAGTAAAATGCGCCTAGGCTCGTGCACAGCGCGCACACACTATGCTTGTTACACACACAGGGAAACGCAGCAGCACACACACATGCAAAAGATTACAAATAAAAATATTATGGTGCAAATCCACCATCATTATAGCAATGCGCCAAGGTACAAACGCGCCTGACTTTTAAAGGGAATGGGAGATGATCTCTGATTGGTTTATTGCATGTTACGCCCAAAACACACCTATGAATTAATGAAGACAGTAAGTACAACCCTTTTGAACCATGCGCCTGGCGCACGGACCCTTTTTTCCGCCGTCAAACTAGCAAAAGTGGATTTGGACACGCCCTAAACGCACCTCCGCCAGGTGCTTCACCGTGTGCGCTTAGATCGTTAAAATAGGACCCTCAGTGTTCTAATGCATCTGACTGTCCTATCTTTATTCTTTGCACCTATGGTGTTTGCTAGCCAGTTATAATTATTCATTTATTTTTTACTTTCTTTAGAGAGTATACTAGAGTATATATAATTTCTTGAAAGAGTTAGTTTCAAAATGAACTTTAATGAATAGTTCAACATTTTTTGGATGTACTCCTTTTAACTTAGGTTACAGCCAGCAGTCAGTTAGCTCAGCATAGCATGAAGACGTATAAACGGGGAAGCAGTTAGCCTGGCTCAGTCCAAAGGTAACAAAATCCGCCTACAAAAACAATTTATATTTATATTGAACAGACAGATATAAGAGTGATATCTATTTTCTCATCTAGCTGTACACACAGCACAGACACCTTCAACTTGCTCGTATACTCCCCCCCCATTCAGATTTGCGTCCAGAGAGTTGAACTTTATTGACCTGGTCACAAGGCTGCTGCAACTTTGAGATGACCTGCGAGCTGAAACTTGACCTACATTTTGCCTGCAATTTGCAGCAGCTACTGGGTTCTTCAGGAAAGAATATATGAGGACAGGAGAGGAGAACGGCAGAGGAAAGTAGGAAAGGGAGAAATCAAGAAATAAGAGGGAAGAAATGGCGATGAAAAAAAGAAGAGAGAGAACAGGATACAGTAAACGAGAGACCTGGAGAGACTTTAAGCAGCATGAGCTTGACCTTGGCTACAAGACATTTACACTGCTGAGAACACACACAGCAACACAGAGGCATCTCATAGTGGATGCATTCTTGGCATCTGTGTGCGCATGCGTAATTACCAGCAGTTGTGCTCCCAGACGTTCACAATTAAAACAAATTTGATTCTGGATTGCTTTACTACTGCCAATCTCTTTCTCCGCCATTCCATCATGCCCTTCACTTCCTCCTTCAATCTCCCCATTTTTGAATCCCACTCTCCTCACCCATTCACCTTCCTTTATCTCCACCACCCCTCACACACACACACACACACACACACACACACACAGTGAGAAAAGAAAAAATAAATGTGAAATAATCCCCTCATTCTCTCCTTACTCTTTTGTTCTACTTTGTCCTCCTCCCTGATGGTCGTGGAGGGCAAAGACAAGCTGTACAGTATAACAATCTTACAGAAGCTATATAATCTGCACTCTGTATAGTTAACATTTTGTAGATCTAAGATTTCAGCCCAGATTTGCACATTGTAAATGCGATTAATTTAACGATAATGTTCCATCATCCGTCAAGCCTTTTTTGTCTTTACTTTTCTGAAGAGGAAGGAAAGAGGGAGGGCATCGCTTCAACATGTAGAGAAATCCAAAGCTTAACAGGCCCGCTGTACCAGTAACTGTTGCACGAGTTTAGTGAGCGGTCAATTCTCACAATGTGGCACCGATTGTTGGAATAAGCATGAAATTACACAAAATACACTGGCAGACACAACATTGAACTCTTTTTGTGTGAATTAAAACTGGGTGGCACACAGGGATGATGCAAGTTGATGACTTTTCTGCTTTTATTTATTTATTTTATTTACATCTCAGTGCTACGATTCACCAGGCATTTATCTCACAATTTGGCATGCCTCAAAATTGATACTGTGCAGTCCAACACAAGATTTTATTTGACCTATCTCGTACAGAATGACACGCTATATAGGAGCCGTTTATCAGCTCCTTTTCCTCCATTCTGCCTTTATTTACTTCCCAATTCCCCTATTTCCTTCTCAGATGACATCATGAAAGATGATGAATCAGTTTTCTCTCTCCTTCCCTCCTGTCCTTACATTCTTTATTTCTACTTTGACTGTCTAACCCAAAACAATCAGACAAGCTTTCATTTATTCCTGCCCTTTACAGTACCTCATCCATCTTTCCCCTTTTCCCTGCCTCCCACATCTCTCTGCCTCCCTCCCTTCCCTAGGCCTCTTTGTCACTATGAAGGCATGACAGGAGCTGTGTGCCATGAAGATTTTGAATATTGATGAATGTATTCTTCCTTGTATTTCCCATCTATCCTCTCTGTCCTCTCCTTTCCCTTTCTCATCTCCTCTCTCTCTGTCTAGGTAATGCTGGCAGAGCGTAAAACGACAGAGGAGTTGTATGCTGTGAAGATCCTGAAGAAGGACGTTGTGATCCAGGATGATGACGTGGAATGCACTATGGTGGAGAAGAGAGTGTTAGCGTTGGCTGGAAAGCCCCCGTTCTTAACACAGCTGCACTCCACTTTCCAGAGCATGGTAGGCCGATGTGCTTTCATAAAAGTTATATGATATCGCACAAAATATTTTCACGTTTTACAGAAAATAAACAGCCCTATTTTTCATAATAACAGTGTCACAACATAATTGTCTTGACGTCTTCTTTGTTAATCGAAGTGTAAAAACAGCATGTTGTGATTCTGTTAGGGGTTATCTGCTGTACTTTTTTCCCCGTGTTTCCACTGCTCTGCTCTACTCAACCTGTTACCTGTTACCTGTTACCGGTTTTTGTGCCACCTCGTTGAGGTTCCAAGCGAGCTGATCCGATACTAGAAGGATGAGTTAAATCACTGCAGACCCCTGATTGGTCAGAGAGAATTGCCACTTGCGCGACAAGGGACATCCTGCACAAACCCGTTATTTTGAAATAGCCAAGCTACCATCAACAGTGACAGAATGTTTTTGATTTTAATTTTTTTTTATTCAAAACTACGCCATACACTATGCCGTACAATTGACAAAGTGCAGTTTCTCTGGTAGGTTGCCGATGAAAGGAATCAGCGAGTGGCGCGCTGAAGATGATATTATGGCAGTTTAATGTGGCAGCGTTATGCCAATCAGCTGAGAATGCTGCATTGGAAAACAAAATAGAGAAAAGGACCTGGTGACAGCCGTGAGTTGAGTCCAGCAGGGCCATACAACGTAGTGGAACCCAGCATTAGAGTTTAATCTGCTGTTGGTTCAGGCTCTATGGACTCTATGAACTTCTGATTGGGAATGGGAAAATGTTTGCTTGGTTGGTTGCATATATAGACACACAGACACAGACGCACAGTGACTGGAAACCACAAAAACTATCCATTTTACATTCTTTGCAAGCTGACACCCTTCATAGGCCCCTACACTTTCACATTATATTGGATCTGAAGGGAACCACAGTGCGTCCTGCTGAAGGGAACAGCCGCACTGCTGGAGAGCGCTGTGGTCTTAACAGCAGCCACCCTGCCTGCTGTGACCAGCTCTCAGCTGGAATACACAGGCTGGATTCATATTTGATTTCTGCTCATCTTCTGAAGTATAATCCATATTACACTGAAGATGAGTCAACAGAGGAGTAAATATAGCTCACTGGTCTTAACACTGAGCACACGTTATTTACATTCACATGCTACATAAACATACTTGTTTGTCAATGTTTTCATTGATCACTGAACATGTGTTTTGAATGCAATTGAAGTTGTGGTAAAAGGCTGGATAAATGAAGTTGACCTGACACACACATACACACACACACACACAAACACCAGAAATGAGTGTGTTAATCCTCCTCAGCACTAATTCTCTGGCCAGAAGAGGGCTTTCATACATATGGGACTTAGCAGGCAGTTATAACAGACACACACACACACACATATATGGTATATAAAGGCAATTATAACATGCGTGCATACATGTAGTGCGCACACACTAAAACATTTTAATCACGCATAATACACCATAGACACACACACACACACAGAGCACATACTGCACACAAACAACTGTTTATAAGACAAGCACACACAAAGACACACATTAAACACATTTTCTCCTAGCACACACATGGACACACACCTAAATCCCTCCACTCTACCTCACATACTGTAGCTTTTTGGCAATTTCTTTAGATAATGGAGGAGACTTAGCTCCTAAATTGATGTTGCTGTGTTCCCTCAGTTGAAGACTGATTGGTCGACAACCCGATCACCTCTTTCTCACTATCTTCTTCCAATTCTTTCATCTTTTGATCCTCCATTTTCGCTGCCTATGTCATTTATTTGTCTATGTCTCTCCTTCAATCTTCTCTTGGACCCATCACTCTCTATCTATCTACCTCTGAGCAATCCCTGTCTCTCTACAGTATCATCCCATTTCTCTACGACCTCTCACCTGCTTTTATGAACACGTACTTTTTGACCGCTCTCTCTTTCTGCCCCTCTATCTCTCCGTAGGACCGTTTGTATTTTGTCATGGAGTACATAAACGGAGGAGATCTCATGTATCAGATTCAGCAGGTCGGCAAGTTCAAAGAGCCCCATGCTGTGTGAGTACACACAGACACACACACACACACAGTCTATGATACATTCTTATGTCATCATAAAACAGAATTTTAATCCCATGCTCATGCTTATAGGTGTTTCACAGTTAATCCCTTTTTTTTTTTTTTAAATCATATTGAATAAGCCATCAGCAGTTTGACGGGCTCAGGTGATGGATGAGCAATCCTAGCAGAGCCTGGGGGGTGAAATATGTTGTTCGCTCCGATGCACGTTGCTGCTCTGAAGAACTTTAGAAAAATGAAAGTAATCCAGCAGCTCCTGCGAGTTTTCAGCATGTGGTATAATACCTCCAAAACCGCAGAATATAATTAAGGTGGCTGGCGAGATCACTGGTGTCAAGTCAATCCAGCGGGCTGACATATTTGACAAGCAGGCTGTTGGGAAAGCGAGAGCCGTGGAAGAGTTTGCCCTTCATCTGCTTTATAGGGAATTGGAGTTCCTTCCCTTTTTGGCAGAAGGTTTAGACTGCTGAAGGGCAAGTCGAACGGTGTGAGGAACTCTTTTATCTAAGGCCATCGACTTGTTCTACTCTGTTTAATTTGTTTATTTATTCAACAAAAGTCAGGATATTCTGCTCCGCGGATGATGACGATGCCTTGGACTTTTGTCTCAGCGTCTTGTATTTTGCACTCCTGCATATCTAAAGCCTTGTTAGCTTCCTGCTGCGGCGACGCCCATCTTCTCATCATGCAGATAAAACATCCAACGAGCTCTAAACAGGCTCTGCACTACTCGGCTCTCCCTCTTGACATCTTTTAGGTGCACTTTACAAACAGACACTTATTGTGCACGTCCACGCAAACACACACACACGTAAACGTAATTAACTGCGTGGTCAGTGTGTCCAGACTCTTCCTGTTGATCTTATCAGCTGCTCTCTGGCCTTGAAGAGACAGCACTGACCTTTATGCAGACACACAAAACCTTTTTTCCTCCTGTCCTTTCTCTCAGACTCTTTCTAATTACTGTTTTTGCTTCTCTTTTTTTGTTTGTGTGTAGATTCTATGCTGCGGAGATAGCCATTGGTCTGTTCTTCCTACATCTAAAGGGCATCATCTACAGGTAACCTCCATCCCACATCATACGAAATATAGAACTTTTGCAAAATACTAAATTTATTGGGGAATATTCTCAATTTATTAAAGGATGCTGATTTGATGATGATTTTCTTGTTAATAGTATTGGTAGACACTGTTTGGGTTTTAAATGAATTACTGCAACAGCCTTGTAGCACCCACTAATGGCAATTATTTCCTGAAAATGTAATAATGCCTGAAAATGTGATAAAACTTGCACTTAACCTAATCGAAAATGTCATAAAAACCCAATAATATAATAATAACTCAACCAATAATGTAATAAAATGTCCTGACTGATATTGTAATAACATTTCTACCGATAGTGTTGTACCTTTGGGTCATTGTTTTTAAAAACCAATGATGTAAAAGTTAGCAAAAAGGTATGCTTTTTTTCTCTGCAAATGTAGTGTGCAAGCAGGGCTTAATTTGAGCCGGAACACGCCGGAACATGTTCCGGCACCTCCGACGTTGGATCCGGAGCCTTTTTTATTGGATCTGGCACCTCCTGTATCACTATGAAAAATGAATTGCCTAAATGAAAAAGATAAATTACTGTTTGTGTAGTGTTCAATGTTGTTATCTGAATTTTCAGGGTAAGACGGAGGGGTGAGATCGAGGGACGGAGGGAGGGGAGGCACTTCAAGTGACACAAGCGCTGGTGCTGGTTGAGATTGCTGTTATAGCCTCGTTTCACTCAGGGGAAAAATGTCAAAAAGACAACAAAGTTTGCTTAACTTTTTCAAAATCGCTGGCCAGTCGGATCCCAAACAAGCAAAAATCGTTTCCGCCAATCAAGAATGTGGAGACATTACATTTCGTACCCATGCAGTGCATGTTCTGAAATAAAAATAAGCATTGCCCTGATGTACACACAGCGTTGTTTAGGTTTTTTTAGTCAGAGACGCTACGTAGGTAGTGTAATTATTTTTTTTTTGTTCCGTTACCTCCAACCCCCGTTTTGAGTCGTCAGATCCACCCCCCCTTTGCACTCCGGGAACTCACACTTTACAAATTAAGCACTGTGTGCAAGTATGCAACATGTATAAAACTGTTAATGTCATGTACTGAAAACATGAACATCTGACACTGATTTCATGTTTGGAAATGTAAACTCTAGGCTTTATGCAGAATTTGAAATTCTACAACAGATGGCACATGGTATGTTATCAGGCAAATTCCTATCACTGGGAAATGAACCCTCCTATACGCATGCTGATTGGTCGTTGTGCATTATATTATTAGTGGCTCTTATATTAGACATCATCAGAAGATGACAAAAGCTGCAAAAGCTAACGTTACACCATCGAGCAGTGAAGGCAAAATGTTTATTTTTTCAACAGTGACAGTCAACAGTGATTGTTATTGAAAAATGTTATTACAATATAAGTCCTATTTATCTACTTATTACATTATTAGTCAAGTTATCACATTATTGAGTGCTGCAAGTCCCAAACACATTTTTACACCTTCTATGATACAAGTTTGGAAAGCAGGCACTTTGTGACAAATGTGTGTCTTAATCACTGAAGTACTGCAGTTTTGTATATGTAAAAAAATTTTTGGACAAAATACATTGGACTTTACAAGTTTTATTTCAGCCTAATCTGGGTAAAGACATTTAAAGTAATAATAACCATATTCGTAAGTAAGAGTTCAAGGACACTGAGGCACTCAGGAGAGTAAAGTTAAAAAAGCCTTTATTATATTTCTTGGCTGAGTCATTAAAACAAGGCAACGCATTTTTGCCGCGAGACCTTCATCAAGGCAAGTATAAAATGTTTGCATTTGAACTGTATCTTATAGCCTATTGGCCAGTAGTCACATGGTCAGTAGAAGACGAGTCACATGTCACATATTCGTAAGTATCTGCTTTAACATGAGCACTGCATAACTGCGGGGAAGGAGTTGACCATAAAGCGTATTCATTTATAATTTCCTGGGTTGACTGGACATGAGATTGTCTGACTGCCGCTGAAGAAAAGTTTTGACCTTTGGACTTCAACTACAATAAACTGATTTGTGCTGTTTATAATATCATGCCAAGAATCCGCGCCCACAAATGATGCGTTCCTCCCAAATGCAAATCACAATCTGTCATCTGGTTTAGTGAAACTGTAGCTCGACCTCTTGGATTAAGCAGTGCATCATTCCCAATTAAACTCCCACTAAAGTGATCAAGAACGATTGTAGAGGAGAAGAAAATGTTAATGATGAGCCTTACATGTATGTTTGAGTCATGAATTGAGTGTGGTTAACGTTGTGTTTCCCTCCTATAGAGACCTGAAACTGGACAATGTGATGCTGGACTGTGAGGGTCACATTAAGATAGCAGATTTTGGCATGTGTAAAGAAAATATGACTGATGGAGTCACTACCAAGACCTTCTGTGGAACACCAGACTACATAGCTCCTGAGGTAGAGTGTATGTGTGACGTGTGAAAAGGGATAGTGAATGGATGAAATGTTTTTGTTCATCTTCCTTTTTTTAATACGTACTTTAAAGGTATTTAAGCTTGTATTTAAAGGGTCACAGTTATTTTTGGCGTTTTCAGCATGGACCCTATTTTTCTCATGCATTTGTGTCTAAGTGACTGACAAAAATCTATGAAATTGGTCCAGTATTGAGCGTGAACACTGTAACCGGCAGCCACGAACCAGGCTGCGATGTAATCCTATGGGGCAATAGAGACCGTCAATGTACGTCCACTGACACACATGCATGGGAAAATAGGGTCCAGGTTGAAAAATCCCAAAGTGACCCTTTAACAAGTATTCTTCTTATACACTGCCTTGACTTGCCTCTGTGATTTAAGTGTTGATGGACACTTTTCTGAACAAGGTCTCTTATATTTCAGATCATAGCCTACCAACCTTATGGAAGATCTGTGGACTGGTGGGCCTTTGGAGTATTGCTCTATGAGATGCTGGCTGGGCAGGTCAGTCTGTGTGTCTGTGTCAATGTGTCTGTAATAAGTTTTATGAATACTATGAAAACTATTAAACCTGGTAAAAAAAAGGAAATAAAACAATCTTTTGAGACAGCATGGATATAAGCAAACTCCTCCTTCAACAGCATTTGTATTCATGACTGAACGTGACAAAAAACAAACACTCATGATCGTAGCCTTTAAAATTTGACACTGTGTAATGAAAGGTTAGCTATTAAATTACACCTCTTGATTAATAATTGTTAGAGTAGATGTGACATTTTCGAATCCTGGATATATTATTTGGAGTGCATATTGTGAATTTGTAAGTGTTACAGGCTCAGTTCAGACAAAAAAGCTTTTAATGATTCAATTTAAATGTCCTCTATTTGTCCTGTCCTGCCCTCCGCTTCTCCTCTCCTCTGTCCCCTCCTCCCTCCTTCTCTACTCCTTCCTCTCCTGTCCTCTCCTTCTCCCTCCTCAACTGTCCTCTTCTCCTTCTTCCTCCTCTCCTCTCCTCTCTAGCCTCCATTTGACGGTGAAGATGAGGATGAGTTATTTCAGTCCATTATGGAGCATCACGTCTCCTATCCCAAGTCAATGTCCAAGGAGGCCGTCGCTATCTGTAAAGGGGTGAGTGTACACAGACACACACACACACACACACACACACACACACACACACACACACACACACACACACACACAGACACACACATACACACATACACTCCATACAACACAAGTCTCTCAAGCTCAACCTTGCTCCCTCCTCACAAAATCTACTTTTTGTCTTGTGCCCTCTCTTCTTAACACTCTTTGTCTCTTTCACACACACACACACACACAAACATACACACACACACACACACACACACACACACACACAGACAGATACACACACACACACAACAGATTTGTTCGAGGAAAGGAAGCAGGAACAAGAAAGAGGAGGTGAACGGAGGGAGGAGAAAGAGAAGGAGGCAGAGAGGGACATCAAAATTATCTGCATAATTAAAACCATTATGTGGGAACATGTATTTGGAGTGAAACAACATTGTCCACTCTCGCTATCTTTCCTGCTTCCATCTCTCTCTCTCTCTCTCTCTCTCTCTCTCTCTCTCTCTCTCTCTCTCTTTCTCTCTCTCTTTCTCTCTCTTACACTGTCATAGCGCTCTACTTTCCCGTCCTTCTCTCTCTGCAGTGTTCATTGTTAAGCCGCTGTTTTGCTTTTTTTATTGTACATCCTCTCTATCTCTCTCACACACATGCACACATATTCTCTTTCTCGCTCGCCCTCTCTCACACACACACACACACACACACACACACATTGCACTGCTCTAATAGCCTAAGCCTGTACTGGGTGCTCAGTTGACTGTGGAAACTCCTCTTCAGAAAAGACTGGCCATTACCAAAGTGTGTGTCTGTGTGTGTGTGTGTGTGTGTGTGTGTGTGTGTGTGTGTGTGTGTGTGTGTGTGTGTGTGTGTGCGTGTGCGTGTGCGGAGGTTGGGTCCTCTCAATCAAACCACCACCTCTCTGTCTCATATCCTACCTTTACGCTTTACTGACCAAGACAAACTGCAGACACACACACACACACACACACACACACACATTCTATGTTTACACACACATTAAGTCGTTTTAAAAAGAGCAGGTCATCTCTCTCTAGTGATTTCATCTGCTTTTAGGACTTAACCAAGCTCTCATTCTTTGCTGTCTATCACATACATATGCACAAACACACACAAGTAACATCAATTAACAAACAATCATCAATTAGTAAACATAAAAACAAAGATTTGATTTCAGTTCATTAACAAGGTGTGCACGGTTGTTAGCGATAACAAAAAAAGACAGATACCTCTCTCCTAATTGTTTCTGAAACTCAATCCTCAAACAAGCTCTGCAATAACTTCCAAGCACACATACACACATACTGTATATTAACAACACACAGTGCAAGCTTGAATGAAGACATTCACGTCTATGCCAGCATGATATCCTCCCACTATATTTAAAGGCAATGAGCAAATTGATCAAATATGTGATCAAATATGTTCACTGAGATCAACTGACATACAGACACACACATACAGGCTATGTTATGTATTAGTGATGATTACTAGGTTGTAATGCTACAACAGTGGATCTTCAGTGGAGCATGAAAGCTCGCCTCCGTCCACCCCCACAACTCCCACTGTGCCCTGCCAGCACTGCCTGGGTTAACTCAATGCATGAGTGTGTGTGTGTGTGTGTGTGGGGGGGTGCATGTGATGACTACATGAAGCTTTCCTTTTCAAATGCTACACGATATTTCCATTTTGAAAAAGAAAAAAAAAACATCATGTAAAGTACTCTGCAATGAATACAGTGCAGTCTGTGAACATGATGGTGTCCAAAGCGTAGATAAGAAACAACGTTATTGTAGCTTAAATAGCCTGTTGACAGCCGTTGTTCTAATTCAGTGCTATAAGTGTATTTGTAAGAGTATGTGAGGCTGTTATTAAATAAAAGTAAAATCAGGGATGATATCCTGTGTGGATATCTTCTGTTAAGTCAAAGAAAAAATCTTGCAAGAGAAGTTTTCTAGTCAAAGCTCATTGCATCTCTCTTGTGTTTGACTGCATTATATTTTGGTTTGTTTCAGCTGCTGAAATCCAAATAGTCAATGGTTTTATGATCCTCTAAAAGAAATGTTGAATTTTGGTGTAAAATTGAAAACATAAAGTCGCTTGACTTTTGACCAATTTTGTAAAAGAAATAGTTTTCTGCACGGCAGTTTAAAAGTAGCAATACAAACATCTAACATATTATTATTATTATTATTATTATTATTATTATTATTATTATTATTATTATTATTATTATTATTATTATTATAATTATTATTATTATTACAGTAAATACAAGCTGTAACTGCTGCAAACCTTTCAGCATGCTGTAGAATTATCCTTTCAACAGTCATCAGTGTTCCAAGGTGCAGATTTCCTCCAGTATAATAAGGATTCCATCCCTGCCAACACACTGTACAGTACTGAGGTCATTTACTGTATGCAGTAGGCTTGCGGTTTGCGTGTGTGTGTTGGTGTGTGTTGAGTCCATGTGTAGAAAGTGAGTGATCAGAGACATTTCCACTCCCCCGCTTCCACCCTGACCAGCATCCATATTTCATAGCCAGCAATGGGCCACACTAACACACACAAAAACGCTTAAGCTGTTACTGCAGTATATTCTGTAGTTACATGATGTCTTCATGATTCGACAGCAAAGACTAATTGTGCAAGTATGTCCTTACACATCCAAGGACACACATACTTACACAGCCTTTTTCCAATGCAATTCCTTATTGTGTTCTACATATACAATAATGGAGGAGGCACGCGCAAACGATGCAATAACGTGAATACACCTTTAAAAAGATTTTGCACTTATTTTGTTAGATTCTCGGCCATGCAATGTCCACGCGCTGTACGCAACCCGTAAATTACAAACTGCTGATGAAACACGTTATTGTTATATTGAATTACAGTTTTCCTGCTGTTCTATAATGGCTTCACGTTAGGCTTGGGCAATATATCAATATTAAATCGATATTGTGATATGAGACTAGAGTCTTTTATTTTGGATATGGTTATATGACATGCCATACTTGTTGTCTTTTCCTCATTAATATCATCAGTATTGAGGTATTTGGGCAAAATATTGTAATATTTGATTTTCTCCATATTGCCCAGCCCTACTTTAAGTATTTAACCAACTCAAAGGGAAGGGCCTTAATACTTCTTTTTTACCTTGCCTCTCAGGACTTCCGTACCTTATACATTCTGCAAGATGACATTATAGGTAATAATTCAAGCCACAAAACCTTCTCTGCCAATATGCAGTACAATTGTATTCCAAAATGTGAAACCAAAATTGCACTGCACCATCTGATCTGCATAAACACAAAAACTCAGCATCACCACTCCACCTACCTCGGTGCAAGCAGCTTCCTTTGGAGTCACACTTTTACTAAATAGCATAAGGCCATTTTTATGTCCTGGCACATATTTGGTTATTTTGAAAATGATGAAATTACCCTCCATTGAAATGATGACATTGTTTACTCTACTGCTAGCCAGCATGGAAAGAAAAGCCCAAAAACGAAAAGAAAATACCATGTTTGTATAGGAACTACTGTATAAGCCCAGTTTTACCAGATGGCGGATGCAGCCCGCTAATATTGAGTGACCAGAGCAAGTAAACCAGGCCATTTCACATATGCCATTGTTTCCTGCAATCAGTGACTTGTTTTTGTCTGGCTGCTTTGTGGTCCAGTGAATGTGCCGTTCTCCCATCACTCAAAGCATACAGTGAGCAAGACAGCAAATTCCCCAAGACTCTCTTCAAAGGGATGTAGCTGCTGTAATTGTACTGCCTGCTCAGAAAGCCAACAGATGTGTTGCTACTGTAGACTCTTAAAGGGGGTCTTAAAAGATGTCAAATTGACTGTAGCAGCACAGGTGTGGTTTTAAGTGTGCCCTACACTGGGTCGCCTTAAAACTGTTGTGCGTGCGCATTTCAACAATGTGTGTCAGACAGTCAGTCAGTAAAGAATATCAACTCTCTGAGGCCATAGTCCAGCGAACAGAGAAAGAAAGACCTCAACGAAGACAGCAAGGGAGGGATTGGAGGCAGAGTGAGAAGGATGGGCAGAGAGAGTATCCTTACAAACAATTATATCTGTTTTATATAAAATATTTTTTTACTCAACCGTTGACATGCCTGATAATTTAGGTATGTGTGTATGGTTGAGTAAGTGAGTGTGTGTGCCTGTGCACTTACTGTATCTCTGAGCAGCCTGTGTGTGTGTGTGTGTGTGTGTGTGTGTGTGTGTGTGTGTGTGTGTGTGTGTGTGTGTGTGTGTGTGTGTGTGTGTGTGTGTGTGTGTGTGTGTGTGTGTGTGTGTGTGTGTGTGTGTGTGTCCAGTGTAAGGTTAACTGACCCATGGAAAATTTTATTTTAGTTCTAATGTAATGAGTTATGACTGCTGCTCCTGAGGGAGGCACACCCCACCAACACACACACACACACACTCACACTGACGTCACTAGCCTTGATGCTGTTCTTAAGGTTTTGTGTGGACAGACATTGTAAACGGTCCTTAATTATGCCTCTGGAAACCTTCTCTGGTAAAAAAGCGGCAACAGTTATTCATTTATCTGCAGGCGGTGGTTTGGTGGCTTATATTTGGTCCTCAGAAAGAGGCGTCTAAGATGATAGATAGTAGAACTGAAGGATGATTAAAAGGAAGGAAAGAAAATGTGAAAAATAAAAATAACGTTTGATTTACAAACAGAGATGAATGAAAGAAGCAATCATAGACAGACACGCTGAGGACAAGAGACAGGAATAAATGAGATGAAACCTTAATGATGCCAGAGGGGAAATGTGGGCACACTGTTGAGTGTAGACCAGATGCAAACCTGACTTTTAGTTTAGGATTTTCCCTGCAGTACAGTTAAGCTGAAATGTGACAAGTCAAGATACCACACATCATTAAAATTTAATCATTAAAGGCATTTACCCTGCCAGTGGATCAGAGCTGGTATGTGGTTAGGGTTTGAGATTAAGTTGTGAAAATACTTCCTGAAATGATGCTCACATTTTTCCATCAGCAAAGGTGCTATGAAGGAGATAACTAAGCAGCTCGTTTACTTTTTCGGCCATGCTACCAGCATGGTGGCAATGTCGTCTGTTGGTTGGTCGGTCCACCACTTTGGTCTAGACTGAAAAATCTTAACCACTATGGGAGGGATTGCCATGAAATTGGCACTTTCATGTCCCCCTCAGGATGACTTGCAATAACTGGTTATCCTTAAACTTTTCATATACCACCACCATCATCGGATCAGAATGGTCATTTGTCCTAGCCTGACAAGCCAGACCCACATCAAGAAGTTGGGTCTGGGAACACACCATTGGCAGGGCTCAATCCGAGGGCTGGGATAAACAGTTGTCTTTCAAATTCCCTCTGCACGCAATAGGATAGCGGCACAACCAGGCAGATCAACGAAGAAGGTAGCAGAGCTATTTGATAGGTTAAACTTTTGCCGTATCCAGTCAGCAAAACTCCGAACACATCTTCTTTTTTTAAGAATGTCTTCAGTGCCGTTCTTTGTTCTTTTCTCAAAGAAAAGCTTAACTCCAAGTCTTCCAGAGCCGCTGTTCGCCAGCAGCAGCAGCCATCTTCTTTGTTTTCAAGTAGCAGGGAATTCACGCGGAATGTAGTAACTCTGCCATCATTATGTTAAGCCCGCCCACCGACTCTATACACGTGTGATTGCTGATGTGATTGGCCTGACTAGAGTTTGGTTTTTCCAGCTCGCAAGCCAACGAAGAGTTGCTAGACGACCCTGGCTACAAATTACATTTGCTGCCGCTAGGGTGCGTCTAGATTTCTAGGCTACATTTGTCCAAT
This sequence comes from Zingel zingel, assembly GCA_023566125.1. NCBI lineage: Eukaryota > Metazoa > Chordata > Actinopteri > Perciformes > Percidae > Zingel > Zingel zingel. Next base: position 5,859,651 of record CM042325.1, on the reverse strand, counting down.
ACGTTGGTTTATGACCAAATACTGTTGATTACATGTACATGCAAAACATCAGCATGTTAGCAATATCATTGTGAGTATGTTTAGCTCAAAGCACCACTGTGCCTGTTGGCAAGATAGAATGATGGATGAATATTTTCAGATCAGGATGGAACGAGGAGATAGTGAAGGAAATGTGGAGAAGAAAAAAGGAGGGAGGAAGGAAGGAAAAGGAGGACGAAGTAAAAGAAAGGAGGCGATGGAGGGAGAGGAAGAGGTTGTGATGGAAATCAGCAATGAAGAGTAGGCATGAGAATATAGGGGAAAAGGAACAATGCACATGTACCATGAGGCAGGGTAGAAAGGAAGGAGGGACATACAGTAATTCTCCTCTTCTCTTCCTTCTGTCTGAGTCCAGCTGATGACGAAGCATCCAGCGAAACGACTGGGCTGTGGTCCGGAGGGGGAGAGAGACATCAGGGACCACAGCTTCTTCCGCTACATGGACTGGGAGAAACTGGAGAACAAGGAAGTGCAGCCGCCATTCAAACCTAGAGCTGTAAGTCTGAACCCAAATTGATCCCAAATAAGGAAATGCAATCCCCTCAAGTGGTGCGAAGGGGCTAATGAGTCGCCCAAGGCAGCAGAGACCAGGAGTCAAATTCCTGTTAGTGGTAACTAGGGTTGGGTCCCGAAACGCGGTGCCAATAGGGCACCGGTGCCGACGTAAACGGTAGTAACGAGACCGAATAAGAACGAAAATTTTGGTGCCTCATTTCGGTGCCTGACTTTACACTACACTCGACAGCAGGTAACGTTAGCCTACCTTTAGCTAGCAGCTGGATTAAACACTGTTAAAATGCTAACGGCTAACGTTAAACAGTGTAAAGTGTGACTGTAGAGGATTCCAACAGCAGGACGTAACAGTCTGCTCTGCAGCTGCCGTTGTCGGGAAAACAACACACAGACTGTGCATTCACTTGAAACAGGTAGCCTCGTGGTGCATTCAAAGTTATTGTAAAATACCCTTTTCCCATCTGGTGGTTGTTTTTGTTGTTCAGCAGCAATTTACTAGTGAAATAAGTTATTGTTATAAGTTATAGTTATTACATTATTAAATCTTTAATTTTGACCGTACGGCCTTAGCAATAAACAAGCCGTTCGCAGACTGTTGTTTAGTAGCCTTCTTTTTTTTCTTCTTTTTTTTAACTTTATTAAAAAGTATCAGTTCAGGCACCGTTGAGGCACTGGCACCGTTTTAAAAGTATCGCTTTAGTGCCGGTATCGGAAAAAAACCAAACGATACCCAACCCTAGTGGTAAAATTCCCAGCAAAGGCTCTGCTTAAAGTGACGTTTCGCTGTGTCTAACTTCCTCTATTTTCCTATCTCTCTTCTCTTTCTGTTATTTTACTCATCTTTTCACTTCCAATGTGATTGTTTCTGTCTCTTTCCCCTCCCCTGTATGGGACAATGCACACAGGTAAGTCAGGAAGTGATGCTGCTGAGGGCAGGGGTGGTGGTGATGAAAATAATACCAGAAATGTTGATAATGGTGATACTGAAGAGGAGGAGGATGATAACGATGATGATGAGAAAGAAGCAGTGTTGAATATGTGTCAGATGAGGACAACACTGAATTAGTTGAAGACGTTGGCAATGACAGTTACAAAAAAAAGAGAACAACACTAATGATCAAGAACATACTGGTGAAGGTAACTGTAAAGACGTGATGATTTTTCGATTATGGAGACCAGTTTTGAGTTTACATTTGTTTGACTGGTTGATTGTTAAACTGAAGCTCTGCCTTGGTGTCGCCAGTTTGGTGCAGTCGCCTGGTGCATGAGCTGAGATGCTTTTGGTGGGGTTAGATTGAGTTTAGAGTAAAGCTCAGGGCACAGTGTGCTGAAACAACTGGGTGTGTTTGGGTTTTTCTTTGCTGTGCTTTTTTTTTTTTTCACGACAAAGTTAGTTTGATCATAACTAGAGTCAGAATGATGTCATCTTATACTAAGACTCTCACATACACACACACACACACACACGTACACACACTCACACAGCCTCACACAGCCTAAGGCCACACTGCTGCTGGAGAGTTTTTTTGAGTTGAGCTTTTTATGCAGCTGTCTTGGCCCGCTGGGTGTGTGTGTGTGTGTGTGTGTGTGTGTGTGTGTGTATTTGAGTGTGTGTTTGTGTGCGCGTGCGTGCGTGTGTTTGAAGCTGTTTGAATGCATGCTTCTGTGTGTATTTGAGTTTGTGTGTCTTTTGCGTGGGTGGGTGGGTGTTAGAGGTCACCTTTAGGACCTGGCTGTGTTTTAACACTGAGGTTTGTTTCTGCAGAAATGTGACTGCTAACATATGTCGCCTGATCTCTTCTTCTCTCCTTCTGTATCGGCCTCTTCTTTCCGTTTGATCTCATCTTTCTATATCTTTTCTTTCACCTCTCTGTGCTGTGGCTTGCTATCTCTCTCTCTCTCTCTCTCTCTCTCTCTCTCTCTCTCTCTCTCTCTCTCTCTCTATCTCTTTCTGTCTTCCTTCTGAGAACAAATAAAGGTTGAGATTTTTTTTGAAGAACCATTGTGTTTACCCTGCGCAAAAGTTGAGTGTTCAGTTTAGCGTCTGAAGGTGGTTCTTTGATCTTTTTGGTGAGCAATGTGTGTCTTGTTTTAAAGAGGGGCTCCCTATATCTCTATAAAAACGTATTTCCTCAGAGTGGTATGCAATGGTGTTTTTGTAGAGATGACGGTTTGTCATCACTGTAAATGCTTTTGAAGAGTCTAATGGTTGATGGTTGGTTAAAGGTGGGATTGTCTGACTCAGCAACTAACAGACAGGTTGACTGACCGGTTAGTTTATTCATTCATCCGACAGATAAAGAATGGTCATTTACAGCTATTGTCTTGAGTTATCATTGTTCATCTGTCTGTCCATCAAGCAACCTGTTGTCAATCAATGAATCGATCCAACACTTAACGACTCCATCCATCCTTCCACCGCTCCATCCATCTGTTCGCTATTTACTGTTGCCGTGCATCAACCCATCTGTCCTCACACATTTTTATTTGTCCTCTCTGTGTTCACAGTTTTCTCATGTTTGTTTCTGTTTATTTGCATGCGCTGGGTCTCAGTCTCAAATGACACCTGTCCTGCAGTGCACTACTGTCAACAGAAACCTCAAAGTATAACAGCTTTTATTAAAAAAAAAAAAGTTTTTAAATCATCAAATGTACAAGGCTTATAGTTTGGCTCAAGTCAAATACAATAAAAGCATTTCTTTTCTTTTTTTCAAAGGGGCAGTTTATCAAACCCCAACCCAGTTGCATCCCTAGTATTAAAAGAGGATTTAGCCTTCAATGAGGGTATAATATGCAAGATGCTTACCACATCAGCTGACAAATTCTTGGCTAAGGTGTATGTACTGAATTAATACTTCAAAACTTTGTGGCTCTAAATTCATTTCCCTATGTGGCGAATTCTCTCCATCTGGTTCCCCAAACAGGTTAAATCAAATGCAAGTAATTAGCTGCAAATACAATTTGACCCTGATGTATTTCTCATTTCACATATTTCCCCAAACTATAAACAGTCTGGCTTAATTTCATTTGGTTTTGCAAGTTACAGAGATTTAATGAGTTTGTAGTTTTCCCTCTGGGTGATGTTGTCAGAGGACACTCAATCCTTGTTGTGTTAATTAAAGCTCAGCGCAGTGATGGAGATGGGGGGGGGGAAAAGGAATAGCTCGGCCTAAAGTCCCCGTGAGGCATACTGTCGGGAAAATATAGTTCTCAAATTAATAACTTGTTTTATGTACTTAGACAGACGTGCAACTCTCGAGTATATAAGCTCTTTTGTTTTCCCAGTGGTTTAGAACGAGGAAATGAAGTGGACTGAAATGAACAATGACTTCTTCTTTTTTCCAAATTGCTTCTTGAGAAACACATTTCAACCTGTTGTGAATTGCGCAATACTGTTTGAGATGATTTCATCCCGTCATCTGTCACTTCTTAAGTAAGTAGCCAAGAGTTTGATTGGATAGTGATAGTTGATCTTCTACTATTGCTAAATTTGCACTCTAAATAGTAACATTTTCAAATAGTAGATGTAATTTCAATATGATGGCATAATGGTCATGTATAGAATATCTTGAAAGTCAATAAAATATTTTTCTCAAATTGTGCGGCTTCTGAGCAAATATCTAAAAATGCTCTTTTGCATACTAGCTGGCTGCTGATTTGGTTTATCATATCTCAGCAGGTCTCCACAGCTGCAGCATATAATTAACCCTCAATTACACCATAATCATCTCATGGCTTTGAGCCTTTTCTTGTGCGACTATTTAGAAATTCCAATTAAATCCAAGTACAACATCCCAAAAAATCTAGATGCAATACCAAGGAAAATTATTTTTTAATATTGACTTACAGCCATGGTGGGATGCTTTTTGAGTTAAATGCTCTATACCAAAACGTCCCAGCTACATGCATTACACTATAGCACAGCCAATCCAATGTAGTGCACTGCCACAGGACATTTGAGTGTGACCTTGTTCTGTTTTAAAATTGTAGTTGAATATGTTTCAAATATTTAAAAGAGGAAAGCATATGCCCGAGGCCTGCTTGATTTATTCTCTCCTGAGAGTGGTATTTTTTTGTATCACTTTAAAGGTAATAAAGCATTACCTTTTTAGCGAACACACATGGAGAGTTGAATCAAGCTCACCCCCAACTACTTATATTTGAAACCATGTTCAAGTAATGTCATCTCACACCCTGGTTCAACCCACCATTCCCCTTCTTTTGTTTTCCTCTCTTTCTCCCTAAACCCCACCCCAATCCATCCATTCCTCTCCATCCCCACTCATCCCCTTCCCAATCCACCCTTCTCCTTGTACTCCATCACCCCCCCACCCCCACCCCCTCCCACCCTCCTCAACAGTGTGGACGGGATGCCGAGAACTTTGACCGCTTTTTCACACGCCACCCGCCGGTGCTGACCCCTCCCGATGAGGAAGTGATTCAGAATCTGGACCAGGACGAGTTCCAGGGATTCTCCTTTATCAACCCTGAGTTCCCAGGAACTGTCCCTACCACCCCTGCCCCCGAGCAGGCTTGATTTCAGCTCATGCACGGACACATACACACACACACACACACACACACACAAACACACACAAACATGTACATAATCATTTTCCCCAGTATCAACCCTGTGTACCCCAGAACATAGAAACACACAAACATATCATTTTTAAATATCCTGGAAATAATTTGTGCAGTTACAAGAACCAAGAAGCCATGACTTAAACTGATACATAGAAATGCCATATAAACAATAACACATATATACACATTTGTTGTTCACACTGTTGCTACAACCTGGATGATGTGTTGGCTTCTTCTGAGGGGGCATGTGCAGTGTACAATTGCCTGAATGCATGTAGCGCTCTACTGCTGCTCCGGGGGGAAAAAATGGTTTTAATTGAGATAATTAGATCGAACAAATTCTGTATTTTTTCCTTGCTTCTACATGGTCAAAATGTTACTAAGGTAGAGTCATTGGACTTTCTCTAAGCTTTGTTTTTGAGAAAGAAGAAGCTTGGAAGTGGGATTCACCACAGTCGTGTTGCTCAGTGTGAACAAAGTGTGTTTTATTTACCAGACCTCGTCAAAATGAGGATTAGAAATGATTGGTGACCCTTAAAATCCAAACTTTAAATTGAGGGACAAAAATTCTTAGAAAAAAGAATTGCATTGTCACAAACGCAGTTCATATACAACCTAACTACAGATTAGTAGTCGAGTCATGATTCCCCCAGCACACACAAATACTCAATAGCATAATTTGCATGTAAAATAGCTTTAGGATTCCATTTTATTACTTTTTCTGGTGGAACTTGTGATTTAACTTTTCTTTTAGTCATTCCTCGACTACTTCAGCGCATTCTGAGTTCGGCCTGTACTTCTGGTGTGCTTTTTATTCAATGTGTAATAGTAGTAGTGTCTGTACGTTTATCCTTATCTTAGCTAAAACTGGAATGCTTCACATACTTGCATCATGCATGAGTTTCTATATCAATTATAGCCCTGGACTTTGTCTCCCAGCAGCATTTTAGCATCTCATCTCTGCACCCCTCTGCTGCCGTTGTGTGGCTGTTTTTTTTTTTTTTTATGGTTTTCGAAATATGTATTATTAAAAAAGAAAAAGAAATTTGGTGTATTATTTTACCCAGTGAGGCAGTGGGAGATTTGTGCCACAAAAGACCACAAATATCAGATTTTCCATGTGTCTTATTTGCTGTTGAGCTCTGGGATCAGATTTTCCATGTGTCTTATTTGCTGTTGAGCTCTGGGATCATGATGGTAAAATGCCGTTGGGAAATGTAGTCCTTATATAGGCTTTGAGTCCATTAAATGGATAATACTACTTCTTATACTCTCATTTTCTGTTATCTAGTATATAAGCAATGAAAGAGACTAGCAGTTAGTTTATTTGTGTATTACAAAAGCATGATTCAGATAACGGGCGTTTCACAACGAATGTGTGTGCACATGTATGTTTTATATGTGTGCGAACGAGTACTGTGAATGTGAATGAAAACGCACGTTTGCTTTTGCATTTTTGTATGTGTATCAATACCTGCATTCCCAGCGCCTTGCCTGGCCTTGTGTTTACATTTGTCTGCATGGTAAGTGTCTGCACCCCCTCATATCAAGCAGTAATGGTATGATCCACTTTACTTCCAACCAGTGGCTCCACAAGTCGCAGAAGAGAAAGGATGGAAGTACAGAAGAAGGAATGCATGATACTGAAATTGAAACAATTAGCAAATAATATTAGGTTTCGATGTTAGAAAGAGAGTAGTGATACTAGAAAATTAGTGCTTACATGGAGTCTTAATGAAAGCTGTATTGAGGTTAGTGTCTTACCTTGTGTTTGAATTATTATTGACATTAAGTACTGCAAAGTCCACCTCAATAGTTCCTGGAAAGCACCACCTCAGTACCAGAGATGTTTTCTATGGCCTGGAAACTAAAATGTAATCCTGCTTTCAAAATGCAGGTTCAGTACCTAAGCATTTCAAAAAAAGTTCCCAACTTTCCCTGGGGAAAGTTTCTGTGGTAGGAAAAAAGGCCACTAGCTGGATTTCAAACTGCGTTCAAATATTTCATGCAGCTCTACCTTTCTGATCTAGTTTTTTGGCTATGTGGGAAAGGATTTGAGGCTCAACTTAATGTGATTGGTGTCTTTCAAATAGCCATCTCCATGCACAATACAAATTCTCATCCTAGCTCACAGCAGTAGCAATTGGGGACACAGGTTAAAGCTAGGCCTTCTGAAGCAGAAAAATGTGTGTGCTTTGTCTCTTGTTTCCTCTAGCTAGCAATAACCTTGTTCACAGGAAGGCAGCATTGGTACTGAACCATCCTTCAGAAGACTCAGATTTGGACTGTAGTTAATTCACATGCAGTAGGCTGTGAGGTTATGAAGCTTATTAGTGGGCATATTTATCCAGCCAGAGAGAAAGATGGCAGTACCTTATACACTTCAGTGCAGAGCAGCTAACGTTGTGCGGAAGTGGCTGAAGTGCTTCCTCATATCACACTTATCACAGAGGGGCATCGGTTTTTTTCTGCAAAGTGGGCACATTCAGCTTCACTGATGTTTATCAGTTGTAGTGGAATGAAGTTATACAGTATCTGCAGGTGAAGAAGAATCAAGCCACAGTGTCATATGGGTATTTAAGTTGAACAGTTTTCTTTCATGCTAACCGGTGTGGGAGTCAATGTGGTTTCCACAAGCGTGACTAGTAATGTACACTATCACGACGATAGTAACAAATATCTTAGAATATCTGCAGTATGGAAGTGACTGGAAGTTGAGAGGGGATCAATGTATCCATGGTGATCGATGGTGAATTAGAATATAAAGATTTTTTCAAAACAGAAATTTTGTAATTCAGGCTTTCCTAAAGTATTTGCTGCAACTTTATTACAGAAGGCAATGGATATTCACATACAATTTTCTGATAACTACAATTATATTTGTAGATAAACAAAGACAGTTTGACTCAAATTTGGCATAAGCTTTTGAATATCATAACATAAAGTGAAAAATGTCATTTGCAATTTAAAAAAGAATTGAAACATTTGAAAGAGATCATTTTTGCAGGACTGTGGTGATTTGTGCTCTGCTTATAAGTGGGCCATGTGAAGGTTTAGCTGAAAGCTGAGGGAGCAAAGACCCGATCCCTGTTTGGGAATGCCAAGAAGTTAAACTTGAAAACCATGCACTGGCTTAGTTCTCTTTTAGTTGTCTAATTACGGATCAAAATATTTTCACACACACAGCCCCCTGTAATGCATGTATGCATTATCCTTTTTCATGGCATTGAGAGCTGTTCCCTGAAGTAACTTCGACATTTTGATTGGATTAATGGATGAGGCGGAAAAGTCCCTGATTTAAGGACAGTCTTAACTAAAATCTGGATAACGTTGGTCCTGTCTGTCCACTATGAGACTGAATGTAAATGCAACAATAGTGTTTTTATGACCTAAAGCAAAATCTGTTCCATTATCTGTCCCGTACCTCCATTGTCAATATTTATTACGGTCAGTGTCATCTGTATTATAACAACTTCAAATAACTATATATATATATATATATATATATATATATATATATATATATATATATATATATATATATATATATATATACATAAACATATATAACTGTGTCAAATGTTGATATTTACACCATGTGGTCAGTATTGTAAAGGACGAGAGTCTTACTCCAGGATTTGTGGTTTTGTTTCTACGTATGATTCCTTCCTGCTGAAGGAGAAGCAAAATCAACTCTGCATGAAAAATGCTTTTTATTAGTTAGGATTTATAAACAATTAACATATTAGGGTGATTTATGTTTTCTGTGTCCGCATAGCTTCCAAAGTGTGATCCAAGCTACTGTTGTGTGTGCTAAGAAAATACTTCTCACAATGCTTTCCATGCGCCAAAATTATTATTATTATTATTTTCCAGGAAAAACAGGCATATCTAAAATAAAGGATTTAAAAGATGTGTTAGGGGGTGTTTGCTTTTGTTTTTGTGTTCATATGATGTTCACTGTGTACATTTTAATGTGATTAAAAAAAGTTTCTGTGGGGGGTAAAGAAAAGGAGAAAGAGATTAGAGTGATGGAGGGCTAAAGAGAAAGGAATTCAACAATGAACAGAGGAGGAGGTAGTAAGAAGAGACAGAGGAAAGGAGAAAGGGAGGGGACGAGGAAGCAAAACGAGGCATTGTGAAGCGGGGCAGGCGGCTACGACAGGCTGTGCATATTTCATGGCTGCCACTTATCATAAGAGCCTTTCCCTGATGGGGGAGCGTAGGTCTGATGACTTAAAGGAAAAAACATGCAGAACACGGCCTACATACACACAGCCCTGCTGAGCCACTCAGCCGCATCACGCCGCCTCTAAAGCTGATCGCAATCCACTGTAGTCGAGCTGCTGCTGCTGCTGCTGCTGCTCTGACTATAGCCGCACGTTTTCTTTTAATAGGGGTTACTGGATCTTGCACCATTAACTATCCCTAGTACAATATAACGTTTACAAGTACCGACACAAACTAGATGCAGTGTTTCTTAGCCATGGTACAATGTGATGGAAAACAGCGTGTACAACACACCAAATGGCCTTATCTACTGGGAAGGTTCTGACTGTGATCACAGAACTGGTGAAAGCAAGTGAGGTTGAAAATCCATTGACGGGAAAATAAAAACTATGCCAGCGACAGCGAGGCTCAACTTTAATGAAGTTAGTCAACATGACCTTTAAGTTCTTTCCATATGGGCGGATTGTCGAAGCATGTGACCATAAGAGTGTGACATCTGGCTTACAGAGTTTTATAATATTGTTTGTCCGAAGTAATAATAGGATACTTGGCTGTGACTGTCCACTTACACCATTTTTATTGTTTGACAAACCTTGCCCATGTCCCACCTAAGCAGGCTGTTGCTTTTTAACCCAGACCAGATATTCACAATGGGTTATGGGTCAGCCCTGTGTTGTAATGAAATGTGTATAACTAAAAACCAAAGAAATGTTGACCTCTAGGTTGTTTCATGTGTTGTGTACATCAGCCATGTAACGTGCTTAGATAATTTGACATTTTGGATACAAATGCTTATTCACGTCTTGCTGAGAGTTAAATGAGAAGATGGATACCACTCTTATATCTGTCTGTTAAATATGAAGCTAAAGCCAGGGGATGGTAAGCTTAAATTAGCATGAATGCTGCCTTCAAATGGGGTCATGTTTACCGTGTTCATGAGAAGAGTCCATATGAATGCCTTCCTCTTGTTGTATTCACAACCTCCTAGGTGGAAATTTTCAGAATGCTCCAACGTTTCCAGAAATGGCGAAGGCCATGGAAGTAAAGTTTTTGGTGGATGGTAAATTAATATAATGTAATTTTAGTCGCATAGAGTTTTTTTTTGTAATTTTTATGTCTGAGTCATTATGTTACCTGCTTGCTGACATGCTAAATTGTTAGCCTCGATGGCTTCTAGACACCGACAGCCATTGCCTAGCAATGTTGTTCTTTAACTTAACCACTTGAACGCCAAGCATATTGTGTACACAGCTTCCCATGTCGTAACCACTAGCTTGCGAGTTCCATTTCAAGGCAGCAAAAGACTGAAAAAAACAGCTAGCCTGGCTGTGTTCAAAGGTCTCTGTACACAAATGGAAATGTAAAAACGGAAACTTGTGTTTTTACGTGGAGGTATGTGGACGTGTTTCTGGCCAGGTGCAGCAACTTCCTGTGGAGACAAAGCTAAGCTAGCTGTTAAGTCCGTTTTCAGATATATACACATATGGAAACTAAAAACAGTAGTCTGGAATACTTAGCTTTAATGGCACACTGTTGAAAGTTAGCTTTTGTCTCATTTTCATTTCATTGAGCAGATAATTATTCTTGTTAAGTGACAAGGTTTATGAACTTTTTTTCACAGAACGCGTCAACTAATTAGCCAGCTGATTAGCAGGCAAGCTAAAAGAACATCCAGGATCGATATTGTCAGAAAATAGATACATAATTAATTCTTAGCAAATGGCTGAAGTCAGTTTTCACCTCGACTTTGGGTGTGGAATGAAATGTATTCAGTTAAGCATTTTCGTGGTTACTGCTTTCAACTTCAACTTGTAGCTTATACGTTTTACATGCTGTTCTTTATATTTGTGTGTTGAAAAAGAACAGCTTCCTGTTGCTTTGTTGCCCATACAGTTCTTATCAGAAGGCATACCCTACATACCTCTTTGTTAACTGTATACTAACATTGTGGTGCAGCTGTATTTTATGTAAATTATCATAACAGCAATACAAACTCCTGTGTAACAGTAACTTCCAGCGCATAAGCTGTATAAAGTTTGTATTGGAGTGGATGTAATAGCCATGTACACAGTAAGCTGCAGCAGTGCTGGAGTGTGTGTGATAATTAATTCCAAATGTTGCAGCCCCCAAATTAAAGCCAGTGGCTTCAGCACAAAGCAGCCTGCGCTTATCAGCCCAAAACAGGTCAGCGTTTGATACCGCCTTTCATTCACCCTCCTCTCCTCTTCACCTCCCCTTTCCTCTGTGCCTCCCACTCTCTCCGCATCCTCAGCTGACATAGGCTCGTCTCCCGCTAATCCTCTCGTTACTGAAAAGAGATGGGGTGAGAGAGCGAGAGAGAAAGAGAGAGAGGTTGACGTGAGGGGGGAGGGGGGTGAGGCAGGAATGCAGAAGAGAGGGAGAGAGAGAGAAGGGATGTGTAAAAAGGCAAAGACTAAATTAAAGACTCAGAGTCATGTTTCTTTATTAAAACCACTTCCTCTGGAACACAGTGACTTGAAAAACATTTGTGTTTGCCCTGATGCTGCTGTATATTCCAAGTTTTCTATCTATACATCTTTACCAAGGGCCACTGATATTTATCTCACTCCATGTCCTTTGCTGCATCTTTTTCTCTCTTTTTTTCTCTCCATATCTCTGTGTTTCTCTGCCTTCCAGCAGTAACTGCAATTGAAGCATGTTGAGATGGAACACATTATGAGCTGGCCTACATGGCTGGCAGCTGTGTGTGTGTGTGTGTGTGTGTGTGTGTGTGTGCGTGTGTGTGTGTGTGTGTGTGTGTGTGTGTGTGTGTGTGTGTGTGTGTGTGTGTGTGTGTGTGTGTGTGTGTGTGTGTGTTAAATAACTGCATGCATGGTCTTCAGCTGTGTACACAGTGGATTTACAAGGTTTTGGGACGCTTGTGTTTATGTTTCCAGTCAGATAAACTGTCTTAACTGCAAGTCATAAGTTGAGTGACATTGATTTTGACAGTTTATCGATCAGCAATAGTGACTATTGACATGGATGAATAACATTGGCTAGAATATTCCTTCAGGATTTGATAATGAAAGCATATGTGGGACCACTATGCTGTATTCAAACTATACTGATAGATAACAACACCCATCAGAAAAATGGTGATGGTGATTTTAACTGACATTTGCTAAGCCCCGCCTCCCCGTTAGTTACTGCTGCAATGTCATAATGGCTCCTTGATTTCAGACAGAGGTAAATAACAGCAGGATTTCTCATTTTGAGCCAACGGTCGTTGATACCGTCGGCTAAAAAGACAACTTTCGCTGACAGATGTCTTTCAGCTGTAGCTAGGTAGCTAACTAACTAAGCAAATGTTAGCTCCATGAAACTGTTCTCTCATATGAACCTTGGACAATGTCCAAATTGGCCTTTCACACATCACATGCAGCACACAACAGCAGATTGTCATTGTCAGATGCGTACTCACATACTGGAAATATACTTTGTTTGGTTTAGGCGAAGGGTGGCACCCGGAGAGCGTGCAGGGTGCAGGACATGACCTGGATTACACCACGGCCGTGTAGTCTGTTCGTATTTTGGTCATAAACAACCGAGTCTCTTGCTGTTCCGTGACAATGTCTGACGATTTCAACGTCTGCCCCTAACTGACAGAAGTTCCCGAATCTTGTCATCTCCCCAGTTAGACGTCAGTTGGTGTCTTCATGTAAAATACCCTTCTTCTCACCTAGAAAAGTCATCGACACGCTGACTCGCTCGCTGTGAATTCTCCACACAACGACCTGCTTTGGTCACATGTGGGCTCAATCGGTCATTACACTGAGTTTGTACGAGGGCGCTGGCAAGTTAAAGTCTGTTTAATGTCCGGTCTAACTGATTTTCGGACATTTGTGTTCTCACATGCAGCTTCTTTGGGTAATGTCTAAATAATTTCATTGTTGCAGTGCGTGTGTGAAAGGGGCTCTAGTATTATAAACATGATGAGAAGAAATGTATGACCAGACTGTTATTTCATTCTACTCTATTAATTCTAACATAGTTCCCCACATCTTCAAGTCTAATCAACCCCCATTAAAAACACTTATGTAGGTGTGCATTTGTATTTTTAACGTACACTGTCCGCCCTTTTCCACTTAAATGGGATAAAGGTTATAAGAATCATCTTATTCCACGCTATCTGACACCATACATTATGTATCAGCTTGTTCCATCTCTTCATCAAAGCTATATTATGTTTACACTGAGTGAAATATTCAAACCCAACACTTTGTGTTTTTTATTGCCGCCCCATTCCATAAATTTTCTTTGATATACACATCTCTCCAAAATGACTTTGGGATCTCCACTACAGTTTAAAAATAAAGTTCTGTTAATTTGAATGATGTTTGGCTACTAAGTAGGAGTTTATAATGACTGTGGATTGACAAAGTTAAATAAAACTAAAGTTCACAAAACTACATCTCTGATATATCATTTGGAAAGGAAATTACAGCACTTTTTAAGTGTTGTACCAGGCCTCTCTTGAGACGAGGCGTTCTAGTGAATATCACGCCCAGGAACGTGAGGTGGATCTGGGTCAGCTGTGGCAGGTGTGTCCCTGTGGATGGAGGGAGCCCCTCTCAGGAGAGTTAGCAGATGAAGGTAGGAGATGCAACGTTGGTTTGTTGTTCCATGTGATTTTGACAGCTCTCCTGTCCCTCTCTGTCTCTCTCATTGTTGTTTCTGACCTCACCTTCCTTTGCCTAGCTCTTGTCAAAAAGTAGACTCAGCCCAGATTGCATCAACTTTGGGCCAACAATCAACATCTACTTTGCTAGATTCTCCTTTTCTTTAATCCTGTCTCTTTTTCTCTTCACCTCTTTCCTTCCTCTTCTTCGTCCTGTGAGTTGGACTGTTGCTTCAGCTATTTTATAATTATTATTATTGTTATTATTTGTCAAACGTACATGCTGTTATAGGCTCAGACTCTTGCCTTTATGGATGTATTTATGGTTGTGGGTTTTCTGATATCACCCTTGTGTGTTTTTCTCTGTGACCGCTACTTGCTCAGTGATGTAAATATTCATGTGGCCAGCTTTTATTTGATCCATTTCCTTCTCTCCCTCTCTGCGGCTCTCTTTATCCAACTTTACCTCATGAATCTATGTATCTGTGATTATATATTGTTTTCACTGACTTTACCTGAAAAAAAAATACTTTAAGGACTAAATCTTCCCGCAATAATTCATCCCACATTTAATGTTCCACACACATTAAGAATGTCTCTTTCTGCAAGGGGACTCTGGTCACCTCAGTTTCCAGTGAACAGGGTCCTCTTGTGGCAAGCACAGCTGAGAATATCCTTCCACTGACAACAAAATTTAAACCAAAAAAGCAAAAGAGTAGGTGAGACACAGTCCTTCAAAGTAACAAATAGATAAATAAATGCTCTATGTGCATGTTTGCGCTTCAAATTGTACTTTAAAATCTGATTTTCACCAATATGTTTGGCAATATTTTTTTTTTTATTCATTCTTTTTTTCACATTAAACATTTAAAAAAATGTGTACAGAGAGTGAACAAAGAGAGGAAACCTAATGCCACATTCATGCCATATATGATGGTAGACATGTGAAAGATCCCCATGTTAATGACACGCGAGAATCCACGTCTTCGGACAACTCAAAACAGCTATGTCATTACAGACTTCGTCGTGTGAGAGTTAAAAATAGTTTGTACAACCTTGCTAATATAACACCATATCTATTACATTTAGGTTTAATTCTATTGAACAATAGATTTGCTGGGTTTTCAGACATGCCAAGTTGAAACTGGAGCTTTCCCGGTCCTAATTATGACTTAGATGTTGACGCCATCTACAACTTGGAAACTCGTAATTAAAATAACTCTTTTATGACATGAACATGCCATGAAGGCCCACACAGGTGTTTCCAGTGAGTCATAATCTACTGCTTTTTCTGTTCTGGAGAGATCTAGAAACAGAGCACATAGATTAAAGGTCCCATATTGCGAAAAGCGAGATCCATTTCTTTTTTTTATTATAAAGTAGGTCAAGGTGTTACATAAATACTGCGAAAGTATCAAAACGCTCAATCACACACAGCCTGTATTCAGAAACTGTATTCAGAAACTGTATCTTTAAACGAGCCGTCAGGTATCACAAATCTGTACCTGCCCTGGACATAAAGTAGATGGAGGATGCCCCTAAACAATCCTGCTCCACGAGTTTTAGCAAAATCAAATGACATTACACACACAATCTTACACACACAGCCTATGCTTCTCCTCACTCACCTTCTTTGAAGAACATCCTCCAGGCCATATATGGCATACAGTGATATAACTGTGTGTGTGTGAATACAACCTTTCCTTTGGTGTTTGCTCTTACACACAGAGTCTACCAGCACCATGAGTGTCTATAGCATGGGTAGTCCCAATAATAATTAACTCGCCAAAAGTACAAATATGTCACTGTCAGTTACTCAAATGGCAGCCACTCTCTTTTACCACATCTAACTTGCCCCTCCCCCACTTACTAACATACTGTACACTCCTCCATCTTTTACACCTAGCTCGATCTTTTCTTTCCTCTGTCCATCCAACAACTGAGCCAAGCATTAACAATGCCCTGCCCCAGAGAAACCCTCTACTACCACATACAAAAACACACACACACACACACACACACACACACACACACACACACACACACACACAGACTTTCCTCAAATCCTTCACAAAGTCACAGTTGCCTCTACTCCAGTCTCTCTCTCTCTTTCATTGTCTTCTGTCATGTCGCTGAGCATCTTTCTTTCATCCCTCTTTCTTAGTATATTATCTCATATCTCTATCTGCACTTCCTCTACTCACTCTCCCTCTTTTTTTTCTAAAATATATTAAATATACAGTATATTTTTGTTTTTCCTCTGTTTTGAGATCTTTTTAGTATGGGTTGCCAGCCACCACTTGACATTTTGATTCTTTTACTTGAACTTTATTCAAGGCATGAGATGTCTCCCCCTCTTCCTGTTTTATCATATCCATGCATCTTTTGTATCTCTATCTTTTATCTTCCTTTCATCTGTCATCATTTATACAGGTGCTACTTGTAGCATCCTAACATTAGCAAATCATTATCACATCAAGATTGTGCCCTGACTACAAATAGCATAAACAAAAGGGACCATCACAGCAAAGACAGGACAAGAGGAGGGTGCTGTGTTTGTTCCTATTATTTTCTACGTAAACCCACACACTAGCAGCATCAAAGCGGGCAGACAGAATATACAGCTGTCCTATTTTTCACTGTTGAAACTCAAGAAAAGCTGCATTTTTGTAGATTCACTCCATTGCTTAGCACATCCAGGCCCCTGTGCCTACATCTTTTCTTGTCAGGTGTGGTATGTCTTCTGTAGTCTTGTACCTGTCACAGTAGACAAAAGGAGGCTCAGTGTTGAGCCGTAAAACTATGCTGGCATTATAGAGATAATGTTTTTAAAAAAGACATTGGCTGCTAGCTAGAGATATTGGATATTCAGGTGAGAAAAAAAGGGAAGTAACATAAAAGTCTGAATCGAGGACAGCACTTTAAATTAACTCTATATGCTACATATTATATGTGTAATATGCTGGGTCATAGTGTTGACAGCACACAGCTTCCTGCATTGTCAGATGGTGCAAACACCATTGCCACAAGGTGATGGTATTCATTTAAGAAATGATTAGATCAAATATAACAGTGTTGTAAGGTGTGTAAAATAATTGCCTTTCCATCAAATAAAATATTGACTATATATTTTTATATTTTTTTTATCATGTTTATTACAAATTTGCTGAGATTCGGTGGGGTTGTTGCAGCAAGATATGTACAGTAGCATTGCATTTGCTTTTTTGAAAACATTCTAATCATCAAAAGAAAATCTAAGTACCCCAACATCACGGCAACACTTCAAAAGCCAATTGTCTTAATGGCATGGTTTGACATTTTTGGAAATTTCTTGACGAGAGTTAGATAACAAGATCGATACCACTCCCGTGTCTGTACGATAAACATGGAGCTAGAGACTGCAGTCGATTAGTTAAGCTTAGACTAGAAAGAGGTAGTGCTGAGTATCGGTACTAAATACCTTTAAGTTATCGACTGAAATAACCCAACACCAAGTTGTATTGAACCTTCTCCAGTCAAACTATACCGGCAAACGATTCCTGCATTCATTTTGTACCCAGATCTACAAAAAAAAAAAAAGACTATTTGTATGGTTTTTGCTCACAGTCAATCACCGCAAGCATTCTTCGATTTAATGCAACGTGGGATTGGCCCGCTACCACAGCAGCTAAAACCCATACAGTCTGTGGTGTGGTGAGGTCGAGCACGGTGTATTTGACGGTGTAGGCAGTTCAGCATGCCGAGATGCTTCCATTCACATGATGAGTAATGAATGAAGTAGAAAAAAAGGTATTAAATGAAGTACTCTATTGGTATCGGTATCACTTTAAGGGTACTCATATTGGTACTGGTATTGTAATTTTTTTAACGATACCAAGCCCTAGAAAGCATGTCTTCACCTCCCAGCATATTCTAGGCAGATTTGGTAGGCAGATGATATTGTACTAGGTATCTAACAGTAATGTTTTCTCTTTTTCTCTTTTTCAATCCATTTCATTCTCTTCCAACAATTTTTATTTTTCCTCCTTCTCTTCAATTCTTTCTCTCATCATACCTTCTCCCCTTCATAATCTCATAAACTGCACCTGCAGAGAAACCGTCGGGACACCTGTAACTTTGACAAGGAGTTCACCAAGATGCCGGTGGACCTGACGCCGACAGACAAGCTCGTCATCATGAACCTGGACCAGGACGACTTCCTTGGTTTCTCCTACACTAACCCTGAATATGTGGCTCCTGGAAATTAACACACACTAGCCACACTGATGGACTGGTAGAAAAGATTTTTCAGAGAAGATAGGAGGGAAAACTAGCACTAAAAGTCTACTTATTTTGTCTAAGTTCAGTAAATGTTTGCATTTCTTTTAGGCCAATAGGGGTTTGTCCAATACTTCAGCACAAGAACGGTATCACAACATCAAACTTGCACAAAAGATTATGGATACCAAAGATTTGAAGTATTGTGGCAAAAATGACCCTCTGTATCAGATGTGCTTTTTATACAGGACAATATACATGCTAGATTTATGGAAAAATATAAATTCAAAAAGACCACAATTGATTATTTATTTATTATATTATTATGTACACAATGTATTACAGTGATATGGCAGCCCAGATCTTGGTTGCCAGCTGAACAAGAACTCCCTTTTCTTAATTATATGCCAGAATTATATATAAACATATATTTTCTTCTCTGTTTATGGCATTAGTCAGCTCAAATCTACACCAAACCTAAACTATTTTCACTTTTCCTAATTAAAGTATTGTGATACATTCTCTAGTGTTGCTCCACAAGTTTAACTTCTTCATTGTGGCATCTCAAACCAAACCATGCAAGGCGAGTAACTAATCACTGAAATGTTAAACAAATATGAATGGATGCAAGCAGCAGTGTCAGTCTCTGGGGTGTGGTTTGCCTGGTGCAGTTAAAAGTGTGAGTAATGTTGAAAGAAGCTATGTCTTTTAAACATGGCACAGTCATTCCCATCCTAATTTTGAGTTTTTAGTCCCCTGTCCACACACTGATAAATGTAGACATAGAGAGATGGGACCAAACAAACAGGAAATATACCCTGGTTGCTTCTAGTGAATGTTTTGTTGGCATTAAATGATGTTATCCTTTTTTATATATTTGATCTTGTTACCCTCATCACTCATATATAAGAGTAATAATGATACATTTCTGAAGTCCTAAAACGGCATCCACATCTGCATCCATAGTGTCAACAGTATCTTCTGCAGCCATTTTCCTAGAAGTACACAGGCTTTGTCTCCACTGATAGCTAACTTAGAACTTAGCACCGTGAGTAGATCTGCTGTGTATCAGTTCAGTTTGTGTGTCTTGACCATTGTTGCCTGTTTTAACCAGCATGTGCACTGTCATGGTTTGCACTGTGCAAGTGCTGACACACACTCTGACTGAGCGTCTCACGCTGGGCCATCAGAGAAATATGCCTAATGAGCAAACTTCACAGCCTGTCAAATCTTTTCGTCCTTCTCGTACTCCTTTTTCTTCTTTTGGCTCTTGCCTTCTCCTTTCTCCTTTCCCCCATTCTCCACGTTCTCTCTCCTTTTATATTTATTTTTGTTTTGGCTCTAATCCGTACTTCTGAAAAGGCCTCACTGGGAGCCTAATATGACGTGGTGTCACCGGGTCGGCGATGCGGCAGTCACTAGTGGAGCATGCACACATACACACACACACAGGCAGATACACACAGAGAATGAGAATCCACTTTCACAACCCCCAAGTGAGCGATTTCACAAACAGCAATAATAACAAGAGCAATGCTGTTTTTCTCAATTATTTATTTTGCACTTCCTTCCTTCTCACCCATGTGTGTATGTTTGTATTAGTGCTGTGTTTTGTGTGCATAAACATATGTATGAACATTTTTGTGTGTGCATGTGTGTGTGTGTGTGTGTGTGTGTGTGTGTGTGTGTGTGTGTGTGTGTGTGTGTGTGTGTGTGTGTGTGGTTTATAAGGCTTCATTGAATAAAGCCAATTATTTCAAATTCAGCAAATCTGCCTTCCAGCTTCAAACCACATTACATCCCTATACTGTACGTACACACACACACACACACACACACACACACACACACACACACATACACATACACAAGCGTAACAATGACTGTGAAATGTTCGCTCCTGGAGGCACACAAGACATATACTGTAGGTCCATTACACAGGCCTAGAATGTTTCCCCTTCTCTAATCAGCACAACAGTACCCTCATGTATAGCCTACTATAAGTACATATGCATATATTGTACATATTTATATATAACCATACACAAACACACAGGATCCTTCCAAACTCACTGGATCTGACTCTGTAGTCCTGTTCTTTTGTTTAGATGTTGTATAATGTTAAATATAAAAGAATAATTTGTGTGTCGGCCTCTGATATGCATAGAGCTGTATATTGCTCAGGTCAAGGGTGTTAATATCTCCTCATGTTAATCACGCCTACTCTTAACATCTGCTGTTGGGAGTCGTAGACCCTGAAGCCTTTAATAGCACTCGACAGCTGTATCTACCTGTGTGTTTGTATGCGCGCGCGTGTGCGTGTGTAACTGTGCATGCATGTAATTCAGTATGTTAAGAACTGTACAATTTAATATACAGTAAGTATTCAAATCTTATTAGAAATCTCTCTTTTTGGCTGAAGACTGAAGACTGAAGCTAAAAGCAGACCTGAGTGAGCCAACATGAAATGAGAACTACCGCACATCTACAGTAACACATATATAAACTCCTCATGACACTCCATTCTCATTGTTTTAAGAACCCAATCATCAGCTAGTTACTTGTTCTGGTTATGTTATGGTGTTGAAAATCCCACATCAGGACTATAAGGAATTATACTATGCATGCATGTGATGATCTCTCTCTCTCTCTCTCTCTCTCTCTCTTTCATATCGTGTACCACATGATATGGATGTATCCTATATTAAGTGTTGATTGATAGACTGGTGTGTGATAATTACTTTATTAGACAATAGGGTTTCATTTATGATAAAAGTATGTCTCATGCCATTGTTACCTATATATGAAATATTATACAATGTTCATGTTCTGCTTCATTTGTACATATATACATATTTTTCAAGTTTTCCATTTCCATAATTACATTTATACACAGAGACGTTTATGTGTTTAGGGGTAAAATTATATATATATATATATATATATATATATATATATATATATATATATATATATATATATATATATATATATATATATATATATGAGTTGCAATAGAAAACAAAAAAATATCTGAGGACTAAAATATAATGACATTTTACATCACAAAATACCTGTTTAACCTTCTAGCCACCCACTTATACAATGTCATAGGTTATACAGGGGGGAACAGTAATGGCCTAAATGTGTGCCAACTCATTCTCTTTTCTTTACTCCTTTCTTTCTTTCCGACCTTTTCTTTGATCACGCCTTTCCATCTGTCATTTAATTTTTTCTTCTGACCTTTCCCTCTCCTTCTTCCTCTCCCACTCAGCTTCCTCATTGTCTTTTCTTACCTCATTTTCTTTTCTCTTGACCTTTACCTCTCTCTATAGGCTTTTTTCTTCTTGGCTCACCCTCTCCACCATTTTCCTCTACTCTCCTCTCTTCTCTTCAAGATCCATTTCTCGCTTGTTTTCATTCTCTTACTTCCCTCCTTCTTGTCTCCAATCCGTTCTATATCAGTATCCTCTCATTATCCCTGATTTGTCCCATACAGCTTCCCTTTATATATTCTCCCTTTTTTTCCTCTTACAGTCTGTAGCCTTGCCAAGGCTACTTGACATTACACTTTAAATCTGATGAGCTACTAGTACAATTTAAATTTGATGCTTGCCTCTTGAACTTATTTCTGCTTTGATTTCAGCCGTGCTAAACAACAAATAGTCTAGTTTAACAATAACCTGAAGATAATTTTTACATGCAGAGAACAGCAAAGATACTGCAAAAGAAGAGTAAGAATGTGTTTTGTGAGATAGTTTACCAATAAGAAAATGTGTATTGTGGTGTTTTTGATTGTAGAATAATAAATAATGTTGAAAGTTCTCTTATTGTCTCGTTTCCTGTCAAATGTGCCTTTCAGGCAACTAATGTGACTAATGGGTAGAGGCTATAATGTTGAAACCGAATGTAACTGGCATGACAACACGGGCATACTGTGTCAACAAAGACGCGTATTTGAACCATGCTACAACCTAACGTTGTAGTTAATAAATATGAGGCTAAACGCAGCAATAATCTACTTTATAATTCATTGTACATGGAGACGGGACTCACCTTATAAGTAACGAGATGTAACCCTAACTCAAACCCTGTCTTTTAACCTAACCTTTTATAGTTAGCTAGCTGTTAACTTACAGTAGGTGTTGATGCTTGTGCAGTATGCCAGCTACATTTGATTATCAACATTCTAGCATCTATCATGTGGATGCTGGTGCTTCTTGTGTTATCCTCTAAATCAAAGTTAATATCAGTAATGCTTAGTTACTTCTACAACTTTCAAATACTTCTGGATTGTGTTGTGTAGCGCAGCCAGAGTGTGATAGCAAGGCAGACTTCTTGAATTCCAAAGCGTTCGTATTTATTTACAGTGTGGCCAAATACTAGTGCTGTTACGTTCTGTGCCGAGGCTTCGAAGCGTGTGTCGAGAAATCCCGGAGGTTTTCCGTGAGGCGCGTATTGAGGCTTGTACCGTTTTAGACAAATAACGTTGTTGATTAGTGGTGGGCGGATCGATCCAAATATCAATAATATCGATACCAACGTTGGTATTGATATTGATCAATACCAGTGTAATGAGATCGATACTTTAGTTTTAGTTTCTCTCTAGTATGCACTGCTACGGTTTCATCAAATAGGCGACCTGGCTGTCTGTGTATGTGTCACTGTCTGTGACAGTGCGGAGCAGGCACACTTTGCTCCTCCTCCCCCCTCTTGTGATTTGATGTTGTACCGTCACGTGACTCAGCGGCGCCAGGCAAACATGCAACCAGGCCCGGCAGCAGCCAGCAGCCATAGACAGTGAAATAAATTAACACAGCGACGCCATAGACTTCGTCGTAGACCAGTGAAGTCAATTAGATGCACTTTTCCGGTGATGGATGAACGTACTGCACAGCTGCTGCGCAGCCTCAAACCGAGCTTGACGACGTAGATGTGACGTGAGTCTGAAATTTGTAAGTCTTCTGGTAGCTGCGCCAAGAGAAATCTCAATCATTGAGAGTGAGTAGGAGCTGTCCATGAGCGTAAGAGCAGGAGCAAAACGTTGCTGGAATATTTTGTTCCGATGCTTTCATGGACTCTCTATGGGCTTCTCCCTTGACTATATGCCTTACTTAACCCTAACCCTAACCGTAACCATAATCGTAACCATTGCCTAATCCTAGTGCCTTCTAGGCAGCGCTGCCTAGACTCTGGGGGCTTAAAACACAGATAAACCTGTATCACATAGATCACATGGATCATAATATATCTGCCTGTTTTACACTCTTTGACCAACTTGTACTCGTACAGCAAAAAACTACATGTACTCATACAAATGATATAAAGCATGTGTTTGTGGCAGCACGGCAATTGTTTAACTGGGCAGAGGGCAGTGAATGTGCTTGCACCTATTTTGTGGTTTACTAGACTAGCAAAGAGGCTAGCTGCTCTTGCTGATGGAAAGAAAATAATGAAGGGGAGATGGAGACTGAAGTGAACGACAGCAGAGCACTGCAGCACACTGGAGAGAGAGAGAGAGAGAGATGAAAAAAGGAAAACTGACAAAAGCAAAATAATATCTTATTTATTTCATTCAGTGGATCTTAAAAACGCTCAAGAGGGGAGCATGACAGAGGAGCTTATTGGATTTATTTCACACTATCTTTCTTTCTCGCACATTTCCTCTCTCTTTTACACTCTCGCTCTTGCAGCTCTACACACATTTTCATTAGGCAAACATATTAGACACACTTTCACACCATCAGACATGTGCCTTCACAATTAAGATACATCGCTTTCTCTGTCTCCCCCTTCATTCACTCTCTCACTCTCACTCTCTCACTTCCTCTCTCTCTTAAAGAATCTCACTGTCAGTCTTTCGCCAAATCATTTGTCCAACACACACACATATACATACAAACACCCTTACACACATTTTCATTATGCACGCACATTAGAAACGCTTTCACATTATCACTGACCTTGTGTCTTCCTCAAAGTGCCCTCTCGTACACAAACACATTATTGAAGCAGTAACTTTTTCAACACAAGTTTAAAAAAAATGGAAATGATATTTGGAATGATATCTTTGGAAATCAAATCTGGTCAGAAAAAAATGTTTTCTTCTGCTGCCAAATGAGGCAATACACATATGACATATTCTCACTTTCAAAATACACTTTCATAGAGATTTTCCCGTGGCTGTGTCTGTAGACGTCTATGTCATAAATCATAGTTTTGACATATTAGCATCAGGCCAAAATCATGCCACATCACCATATGTCCTCTCTCTGCAGGAGTCTTTCCCATCTGGTAAAACACACAAATACAAACATATGGACACACAATCTGTGCACAGGGAAAGATATGCATTATACACATTGTGATTCCAATACATGAATACTCATATACTGGTCTTGTAATATTTCATAGAAACTCACTCTTTCATGCTAAAAGCACACGTATCTACTGTATGTGTGTCTTATGTTCCTCCTCTGACTCACTCACTTTGCAGAATATTTGTGTCAGTCATCTTGCACTTCCTCCTCCTCTCTCTTCCTCCAAACAGTTTATCTTTCACTCTCTAATTTCTCTGTGGTTTTCCGTTTCTTCTGATTTCTTCCTCTTGTCTTGCCTGCCCCCCTCCTTTTCCTCCCAGTCTCTGAGCACTGGCCAGAGGCGTGAGAAGGTTCCAGCTCACTGAGCAGAAACCCTGCAGTCCTCCTTCTCTCTTCAAGAACCACCGTGTCTTCCTCTCCTCATCCTCCTGTTGTACAGCCAATAACTGAGAGGAGAGGAAAGTGAGACTTGTGAAAAGAGAGAGAGAAATAATAGACAGAGAGAAAGCGCAAAACACTTCAGTGATTTCAAACTGCATTTCCCACGATGCTTTGCTCCACATGGGCCCATGCCCCCACCCCCTGCTGCCTAGCAACACCAGGGTCATAAGCCAAATGGTAATAAGGCTTTTAATAGAAGTTAATACTGTATCTTTCAGGAAAGTTGCTGTCAGCAGTCTACACTGTGCTTCTTTTCAGAAGGAGAGAAGGAGTCACGGCAGACAGAAAATGACAGAACATAAGAAGGAAAATAACTGCATACACTTATTGCATCTCATTTAGATGTTTTACGTCATGGTTTGTAATGTAAATCATGTTATTTGATGAATGATCGCAGTCAGTGCAACCGTCTTGACAAAGGCATTGGGTTTCTGTAGCGTCTTCGCAACAAATATTTGGTTTCAACAGTTTCTAATGTGAACCAGCAGCGGTAGAAAATGTTCAGTGTGCTTTAGCTGTAATATTGTACAGATCTGACACTGTGTAAAGAGAGTGAACAGTAAAAGGTGAGGTTTATATCAATGAGATGAAATTGGGATTTGATTTTATGAAAATTATAATAATTAATATTAGTATTAATTATAACTTTAACGCTTGTGTTGACTTCGGGTCACATTGGCCCGTTTAAAATTTTTGTTTTATATCAGAACATATTGGACGTAGAAATAAGCGTTGAAAATGTGTAGAAGAAAAATTGTGAAAAAGAGTGTCACAAATGTCAGAATAAAAAGTGTTTTTTTCAAGGTTGAAATGAAGACAACACAAGGGTTAAGGTCAGGGAAAGATCGTGGACTTATATATTAATCGCTAGACACAGTGTTTACTCTATTAACATGTAACAGACTTAACTCACCTCTCCCTTTCTCTTTCTCTTTCTCCCTCCACTCCTTCTGTGCTGTCACTCCTCCTCCCTCCTTTCTAGAGCTTCCTTCCCTCCCTCCCGTCTCTCACCAGAGGTGAAACGCTGTACTTCTCTTCCTGAAGTCATTTCTATGTTAATGAGTCTCCTTGTGAGATAACACAGGCAGCAAGGGCCTCGGACAAACACACACACACACACAGACAGACACATACACACACACACACACCTACACACACACACACACACACACACACACACACACACACACTCTGGCAAAGCAAGTGAGAAGGATGATAAGACCTGTCACTGCTCTCTCTGTTGATCTGTTCGTACAATTATTTAATTATTAACTGTAATCCTTTCTCCCTCTCGCTCGTCACTTTTCTCTCTCTCTCTCTCTGTTTGTTTTTGATTGCTTTAATTCTTTTGTTTCCTCCTCTGTTTATTTTTGTAGTCTGTCCGACAACCACCAATTCCATCAGCTAAACAGCCTGTCACTTTGTCAGTTAGCTCATCTCTCACTCCATCTTTAAGTCACTTACAGCCTGATAGTCAGTCAGTCAATCAGTCAGTTATGGCACTTCAACAAATTGACAACAACATGCAGCTAATCCTACAATGCCGTCGTTACTCAAAATACCAACACTTAACTTCAGTTAACAGTTTAACTACGCATCATTCTTCACTTGTTCACTTTCGTCACCTTGACAAGCATGCAGAGAAGGACAGACAGAAAGAAAGAAAGAAATGTGTGTTGTATATGTGTATGTGTGTTTATGTGTTCATTCACACACAAACATGCACACTGGGTATTACAGAGCGACCTACACATTGATTATCATTGATTAATAGAAAGAAAGAAAATAAGAAACATATTTCAGTGAATAAACATATTATAACAATAACAATTGGGGGGGGGGGGGGTATTTATTCAACCCTGCAGTCCTGTCATCCTATCATTTGTAGTTGTCTCAAGTGACGAAGACAGGATTTTATTCATTGTTTAAACAGGCAATACAATGAGCTTTTAAACAGATCTATTCAGCTTCCTGCGGCTCTCTCTCTCTCTCTCTCTCTCTCTCTCTCTCTCTCTCTCTCCCTCTCTCTCTCCCTCTCTCTCACACAGACAAAACGTCTCAAAAAGACACTTACACATGTACACACATTTGCACACAGCAGAGTCACGTGAACGGAGACATAAGCAGGCACACGCCACAATCCACATGTATGCACACACGCACTCCTGTGTGTTAAGTGAAGTGTGAAGCTCAGACCGCCTTGTGTGGAAGCCTCGCTGGAGTGGAATCATTAAAAACGGTCCGTGGCCCTTTAAGTGGCGTCTCTGCTTCTCTCCCGGGCGCGATTCTTCATGCATCGCTTGCCAATCTCTCTCTTTGCTCTCTCTCTCTCTCTCTCTCTCTCTCTCTCTCTCTCTCTCTCTCTCTCTCTCTCTCTCTCTCTCTCTCTCTCTTTATCTCTATCTCTATCTCTCTCTCTCTCTCTCTCTCCCTCTTTATATATATCTCTCTCTCCCCCTCTTTATCTCTCTCTCTCTCTCTCTCTCTCTCTCTCTCTCCCTCTCTTTAGCTCTCTCTCTCTCTCTCCCTCCCTCTCCCTCTCTACCTCTCTCTCTCTCTCTCTCTCTCTCTCTCTCTCTCTCTCTCTCTCTCTCTCTCTCTCTCTCTCTCTCTCTCTCTCTCTCTCTCTCTTCAGAGGGCGGCCCAGGGGTTGCTGGCGCCGCGGAGGACAGAGGAAAACAGAGGGGAGCGCTAGCGCTACAACGCACGAACATTCAGCACCACGGACAGCTCTCCAGACGCGGCAGAAGCTCCCAACGCGACAGCGGCGAGCGGCGCGGCGCCACTCTGTCTAAAAAACTGAAAGCTGCATTTAAGACATTAGAAGCGGGTGGCTTGTGAACAAATCTGATCAACATTACTATTTTATAACGACTTTGTGTAGATATAATCCAATAACTAATTACAACGAGTTTGAGCAGCAATGCTATTTCCCTAGTATCTCCACTGCTTGGAAAACATGCTCATTGCAGAAATGCTGTGCTTTGATACAGGTAGTCTACTGCCTGACTACAGGAGCATAAAGATGTGTCTCTGATTATATCCCTACTAAAAGAAGTAGTGCTCATTTTACTGAAACTATAGGCTACATATTCTCTCCTCTCTGGACTGGAGCCCCCCCATCCTTTATACTGACGGCGTTGCGGCGGTGGGCGGGACACGCAGCAGTGACTGTACATGATTTGCTCCTGAAGGGCGCTGTCACCCACGAGCCCAATCCGAGGCGAGCGGTTCGGCCTCAGGCGGAGTTTGAGGGGACCCGCGGTTAGTTTTAGTTTGTGTTGGTTGGACCGAGAGGAGGAGGAGGAAGACAAGAGGAGGAGGACGAGGAGGAGGAGGAGGCGACGGCTGTCATTTTTTTCATTTGTACCGACGGGCACGTTTCTCTGGAGCAAACCCAGGCGGGTGTAAGTGTCCTACAGGCTCCATCTGCAGGCGTCTTATCGGACGTTCTTGTCCCCATTGCGGTTGAACTTCGGCAATGAGAGAGAGCGAAGACGGCTGTTTTGTGGAAGACATTTGATTATCCCGTCTCGGTGTCATTTGGGTGCTTATTTAAAGCCAGTTCAACTTAAATACCCGTGCTGCGTGCCTCTCCACTGCAGATAATGCATTAAAAAAATGAATATATGTTAGCGGCTGCGTATTTGAACGAGTTCCTGTAGCCTATAGCCTACTCTGGACATCGAGGAGTAAGGAAAAAAAGCATGTCAGTGAGTCAACAGCTGGAGTCGAAAACACACGACGGATTTCGGTCAACGTCCGCTCTCTCGCTTCATAGCTGACGTATGGGCTTTATTAATCTGTCTATTCATTCAGTAATTCAGCAGAAAGCCGAGCATCAAAGAATAAACCCACTGTACCGCCTCATATTTTGGCGCTGCTGTAAGAGAGATTGTCGAGGAAGGACATCCTTCACCGGTCAACAAATCCAGCGGTGAGTGAGGAACAGTGATGTTTTAGTAGAAACACTCCTCCCTTGACTTATGCTGTGCGGTTACATCAATCAAGAAAACAAACTAACCCCCCTTTTGCTGTTGTTTTAAAGATGGAGTCCTCACATGCAGACCTTGGCTGTTAAGGGTTAATAAAGGGAGCTGTTTTGGAAAATCAGAAGTTAAGAAAAGAGGAAGGAAGGAAGGGAGGAGAAGAAGAGGAGAGATAGAGGGGGAAAGGAGCACAAAAAAAAGGAGAGGAGAGAGACGAGAAGATCTCTGGTTACTGGTGGATGAGGCGGCTCTAACGCAGCTCGCCCAGCCTAACCGTGGGACTAAAAAACGGAAGGAGAGGCAGAATGTGTCATCGCCGTTACCCTTTGCTCTGACTGAGTGAGTGCAGTGTCGGGTAGTCGGGGACAACCGGTGGTCGTTAAACCTCCGGTGTGTGTGTGTGTGTGTGTGTGTGTGTGTGTGTGTGTGTGTGCGTGTGCGTGCGCGCGCGTGTGTATGTACGAGGGTGGTGGTGGTGGTAAAAACCGGTTTTTGATGCGCGAGAAAGTGACGTGCCGCCCTCCCACCTTCCCGCCCTTTGCCACGAACCGCTTGTCAACTCAACGGACAAGGCAGCCGAGTACTTTATTTTTCGCTCCATACTTATAAATTCACCACCTTAACAATATTTTCTATTTATTTTTTTTGAGTGCCTGTCTGTTGAACCCTTCACTGACTCTCCAAATCTCGCGGGATATAAAGGAAATAAAAGGGTGAATCTAAAAGAGAGGAGCAAAAGAGATTAAGACAAACAGGAGCCGCCTATATGAAGATGCTGATGTGTGACCGCGGCGTCCAGATGCTCGTGACGACGGTGGGCGCGTTCGCCGCCTTCAGCCTCATGACCATCGCCGTCGGTACCGACTACTGGCTGTACTCGCGCGGGGTCTGCCGCGTGAAGAGCAGCGGCGACAACGACACGAGCCGCAAGAACGAGGAGGTGATGACGCACTCCGGCCTCTGGCGAACCTGCTGTCTGGAAGGTACGTGATCAGTCTGACTGACTGACTAGCTGTCTGTCTCTCTCTTGTAGCGGTCTCTCTGTCACTGGTTCTCTGTGTGTGTGTGTGTGTGTGTGTGTGTGTGTGTGTGTGTGTGTGTGTGTGTGTGTGTGTGTGTGTGTGTGTGTGTGTGAGAGAGAGAGAGAGAAGAGAGTGTGTGCGCGCGCGTGCACCAACATGTCCCCCCCTCTCTGTTTGTGTAGCTGTCTGTTTTTCTTGTGTATCCATGTGCATGTTATTCTTTCTCTGTCCCGTCTCTCCACACACATAACACACATCCTTTCTCCCCTACTGTGTGCCTATGTCTGTCTAACACCAGAGTGCTTGTGTGTGTGTGTGTGTGTGTGTGTGTGTGTGTGTGTGTGTGTGTGTGTGTGAGCATCCCATAATCCCTGAAACTCAGTTCTTAAGATGCTGTCCTTTCCTGAGTTCACCCTCACATCCCTTCCTCTGCAACATGATTAAATAGAATAGCATATTTATTGATACGCTCTTGTTGTCATCACACTTGCTGAAAGTACAAATAAAGCACCAACAGACACAAAAATACGGACAGCTGGCAGTGCTATTAGCCAGTCGGCTGCACCACCAACAAGTACCTGAATCTGCACACTGTTGCCAGGACTCACAGTGTTGTTAGGAATATGTTCTTTTGAAGCCATCTTGTTGTTGGGAGCAAAAAAATACAAATTGTTGAGAGAGACCTGTCGATTCATGCAAACACTCCCAAATTACACCCTGATTTGAGTCATACATCTCACCATCATAAGACTCTATGACAAGGTGACTGACATGCACAGTGACCATTAGGTTTTCTTTGTATTTCTGGAGAGAAGTGCAGCGCTTTTACATTGACTACTGACAATGTTTTCGGAGCCAGAATCTACTGGTCATTACAAGGACTGGCATATCCACAATTATCACACAGGTGTGATGGTTTCTGTCATTTTTTACTTAAACCTCATGTCCCATAGTCGCCTCCACCTGTCAGAAGCAATGTTACACAATTGCAGCTTCACCTCTGGCACTTCTTGTTCGGTTGATGTCCTTATTTTGCCTCATTTAGTTATTTAGGTAAGATCATAAAACTCAGGCTTCAGAGATACATCCCATGTTTGTAGCTTCATGTCCCTTATTGAATCAGCTCTCTGATTCATGAAGCCATATCATTTC
Source organism: Zingel zingel (assembly GCA_023566125.1). NCBI lineage: Eukaryota > Metazoa > Chordata > Actinopteri > Perciformes > Percidae > Zingel > Zingel zingel. The sequence goes on along the minus strand of CM042325.1, from coordinate 5,828,459 downwards.
CAATCCTCAAGTCTTGTGGCTATCCAGTGATCTTGAAAATCGAAACCTAAACCTAGATGAAAGTAAGGGTAGACGGGGGAAAGAGATAATTGCAGCAGATAGACAAATAAGATAAGATAGATTACATCAATTTAAAGAGGTAAAGTGGCTCTTTTTATTTGTGTTTACTTTAATTGGTAAGCAGTTAAAGCATACTTTATTACAGCATGTAATGAGGCTCCAAACTTGACAAAGCGAAGGACAGCACTAATATCTTAAGAGAACAAAAAGTGACTGTACAGTTAGAAAGAAAGCACTGTGTGTGTGTGTGTGTGTGTGTGTGTGTGTGTGTGTGTGTGTGTGTGTGTGTGTGTGTGTGTCGTCTTCTCTTCTGTTGTCTCTTTCCACCTTCCTTGTGGAGTCTTGAATGAAGTACTTTATGCTAGTGCCTAGTGCATAGTACAAAAGTATTTTTTCGATTGCTAACAAGCATCAGTCAATACTGAAGCCACGTTTTCAAAACTCTGCATACAGTCTGGATTACCAACATGTATCTCGGCCAAACAGTTGATCTTACCACCAAAAACTCACTCAAACCACCAAAACACGTCATACATATCACAAAATAGGCGCGTTCGGCCAAACCACTGGCAACACTTCTTACTCAGAAAGCATACATTGTCTCTCACAACAAACTGACCTTAAAACACTAACAGGGAACATTCCATAAAAAAAAACGTCTATCTTTGAAGATAGAAGTGTATGCGTGTGTGTGTGTGTGTGTGTGTGTGTGTGTGTGTGTGTGTGTGTGTGTGTGTGTGTGTGTGTGTGTGTGTCTGATGCAGCCAGACATAACCATCTCATTCTGGGGGGCAGAGAATGCTATTACAGGGCCAGATGGTGCAGGTAAAAGGCTTTATTGAACATACACACACCCTCATTTACACACACATACTTGTAATTGAATGAATAAATAGACACATTCTAGGATTTTCCCAAGCCACCAAACAAGCACAGCTGTGGGAGCAATACACCAAGTTAAAACAATGTCAGCACAATGTCAGTACATGCACACCTGCACAGGCTCACGTGCGACAGACACCAAAAACCTGCACGCACACACACAATAACACAACTAAAGTGAATAAGTTCTCTTATCTCTTTTCTCATTCTGTCCATCTTATCCCCCCTTCGCTCATTCCGGGGCCCTGGTTGTCACGGTTTTTTATAATTTATAAACGCCTCATAAACTCACGGGAAATGGATATCTCTGACTCGTGTACATGTGGCTTCTAGTCTGCCTGACATCAGAGAGTGAGTGAGTGAGTGAGAGATGCAGGGTGGTAAAAAAACATCATGTATGCAGTGTTCTTACAGTGAATGTATAGAGCAGTCATGCATATGAACTGTGCAACATAAAACATGCAGCCCCTTTTACAGCAACACAGTTTCTTTCAGAGACGATATGAGGCAAGTGGAAGAAAGCCTTAAGAATCATCCTATTTTATCAAAGAAAATATTAAGATGGCTTTGATTCATGGAGGAGCTTAAGGTGACTAAAGTGCAGTGTGTGTGTTTTTCTGAGGTGTAATCAGGCTTCTCGTGTACTATGATAACATACGTCCCCATTTACACATTAACATGTAATCTGTATCAGAATATCACCTGGTTAAAGACAGGGATCTCAGCCAGGTGTGAATGCTATCTGTACAGGTTGACCACATTCTTTAAAAACATTTCTGCCCAACTAATTGAAAGCCCACCTAAGGCCACCTCTTCTTGCTATTTCAAACAGCAGCATAAAGCTACAGATGACCCTTTCTTCAGCAATGGAACAAATAAGTAAACCCCATACAGCAGCATTGGTTCCTATGATGTGGGATGTTTGTTGACAAGTCTGCCAGAGCTGCCTACCTAAATTGCAATTTATTGCAAGGCACCAGCATAACTTTGCTTGCCTGACAAGCCAGACCCACATCAAGATGTTGGGTCTGGGACCTCACCATTGGCAGGGCTCAACCCGAGGGGCGGGATAAACGGTTGTCTTTCAAATTCCCTCTGCTCACAATAGGATAGCACTACAACCAACCAGAGCAACGAAGAAGGTATCCAGTCGGCCAAACTCCGAACACATCTTCCTTTTTTAAGAATGACTTCAGTGCCATTCTTTGTTCTTTTCTCAAAGAAAAGCTTAACTCCAAGTCTTCTACAGTGGCGGCCAAAGCCGATTCGAAAGACCACTGTTTGCCAGCAGCAGCAGCCATCTTCTTTGTTTTCAAGTAGCAGGGAATTCACGCGGAACTGTCGTAACTGTTAAGCCCGTCCACCGACTCTATACACGATGTGATTGGCCTGACTAGAGTTTGGCTTTTCCAGCTCGCAAGCCAACGGAGAGTTGCTAGACGACTCTGGCTGCAAATTACATTTGCTGCCGATAGGGTGCGTCTAGATTTCTAGGCTATAACTGTATTGCAATTGTTACAAAACAAAGCATTCACAGTCTCTGTGCTTAAATGCTCTCTGTGTAAAAGTGTAAAACGAAAAGAGAAGAAAGAAAGCGTAATATGCCCAAACATACCAAAGATGTATAAAATTCTCATGAAATAAATAATTAACCAATTTACATTCTTTCCAGACAATTATTAAAAATATTACAGTAAAAACATATTTATACATAAAGTCATATACCTCCCTTTTACATGAATACTTGTGCCTGTGAAAAATCATTGCTATTTTCACTGAACACCTGTACACCTGTGCTGCAAGTTACACAGCAGCCACACACACGTCTTTATTAACTTCTCTTCGAATTTAAACTCTTCAGATTTATGCATGACAAAAAATAAAACTGTATCTCTAAAATGAAGAAAAAAAATATCAGTGAATTAACTTTAGACTTCTATAGATTAACTTGACATCACATATAGAAAAAAACAAAAGAGGAAGTGTGACACATACAATACAATAAAATAAAAACAAAAGGCTGTACTCCCTGTTTAAACATTATTTATTTTTATAGGAAAATTTACAAATTCTACATGACAACATGTTTACTCCCATAAAAATATATTAACACCACAGAAAACGTAGGAAAATTAGGAAATATAACACCAGAATTGTGTTCCCTTCTAAGTAAAAGTCTTCACTGAATCCACATAGGATTGTACAGGCATTTGTTATGTCTTGTATATCATGTAAGATATAGATCACTTGTTAATACCAGGTGTAAATGGGGTCTATGTTACTGTAAGTGTAGCGCGCTTTAATGTGCCCTTTATTCGTAATTGTTTGTCTGTGGTTCCTCTGCCTACCGCCAGTGTGTGTGTGTGCTCAGGTTGGGACTTCTTGCATGCAGTGACTGTGTTATTGTGTGTCTGTACAGGTGTACTGAGGTGTTAAGTTCCCACTGTGATAAATGAGCATGAGGAAGCCGGGAAATGAGGAGAGAAGAAAGGAGGGTGGAGGTAGAACATGAATGAAGAGAGACCAGAATGTGCATGAATGAAGCAGAGGAGACGGGTGGTGGGTGACTAGTGATGGATGAGCTGTGCATGGCCTCTGTTTCAGGTGAATCTCTGGGGAGTGTTTGACCAAGCCGGGGGATCTAAATGATCACCTGGTAATAGACAGAAGGAAGAGGGTTTTAAACTGAGACGGGGACAAAAATGATCACCTAGGTGGCAGTGGGAGGAAGGAGGGAGGGAAGGAAGGTGGGGGAAAGGAATGAAGGACAGAGATGGAGAGCAAAAGGAGGAGAAAATAGGGTTTTTGTAAGAGTTTGGAAATAAATGAAAAAAAGAACAGAAGACAGATACACTATATGGCCAAATGTATGTGGACACCCTTTTCCACTTACCTTGGTGTACTTTTAGTCCAAGGCTGTTAGGGGAAATCTTAATACTACAGCTTTTTGTCCGTCGGAGCAGCCATCAGCCTTTATTTTGGCCGACCTGACTGGGTCAGAGGGCGGGCAGTCGGACTCAATGACCAATCTGATTGGTGGAGTGCTAACCCGGAAATGGCGAGCGGGATGAGTGACGAACGCCTCTCAAAATCTGACGAAAATCTTTTAAACTGACCTTTGTCGATCTGAAATGAAGACAAATTCAGCAACTGCATGGCCTATTTCTCGCTTAAAATGTTTTCAGGAACATGTTTCAGTGAACTATTTTGTAAAATACGAGATCGTATTTCGAACAAGCCGCCATTATCGGTCAGCTGGAGAAGCCAGACCCACGTGACGCGTTCGTCATTTCCGGTTTTAATTTTTTGTATTACGTCTCGTGCACGTGCAGAATATATGCTCAAGTTGGCATCGCGTCAGTGTGTTCCGAGGTACTTTTTGTACCTCGGGGAGCTGACTGATCAGTCCGACTGCCTTTTCTGCCGATGGTCAGCCGTCAGGTTGGTGTGTCAGGGCCATTACAGTCGATCTGTGCCTGACGACACTAATGCTCAAGTGGCTGAATGGGAGCAAACTGCTGCAGCCAGGTTTCAAATATTATGGACAACTTTCCCAGACATAGTTAAGGCTGTTAGAGCAGCATGTTAATGCCCATTGTTTTGGAATTAGATGTGAGGTTAATGCTGGCAACATAGTGTGGCTCGATGCTAGAAACAAGCATGCATAAAAGTGAGAAGATGTGAGAGAAGATGAAGGGGAGATTGGAAAGGAATGAATTCATATTTTGGTAATGAGAGTAGAGAAAACGAGGGGCAGTAAAGGAGGGATGATGAGAAGATTTGAAACAGGAAGAAAAATGTTTCGGAGAAAGAGAGAGAGAAAGAAAGAACATGGGCGTTGAGGAAGAACAGAAGAGGTGGAAAGAAGAGAGAGAAAGAGGAGGTGTGCAACCAAGCAGAACCTGTCCCATTCTCTTTCATCAGCCATCACCGTGGAAACTAGCCTCTTCCTCTCTCTATCCCCTTTTCCCTCTCCCCCATCTTCTCTCTCCTTTCGCCTGGAAAGAGGTAATCAGAGAGAGCAAGAGAGGTAGAGACAGAGAGAGGGAGATGAAGAGTCACAATCACCCACACTGAGCTGTCAGAGGCGCTCTGAGGAAACAAGCAGTCCAATTTGCTCTGCTTTTCAACTTTTCTTTTCCTCTCCCTTGCTCAGTCCCTCCTCCTCTTCTCCTCTGTTTTCTTGTTGACAAAACGCTTTATATTCTGGATGTGTTTGCGTGCGCATGTGGCTGGGTTGTGACGGGCCACTCACATGCAGCTTTTGGACTACACATCGACTGATTAGGGACAGCTCCCCTGGAAACGAGGCTGTCCTCACCACAATAACTACAGCATTGGTCATTTGTGCCAATGACTAAAGCCGCCTATGTTATGCTCTGTAACACCGTAAAAACTTGTAGGGAGGAGGTTGGAATGGGAAGTTGAGCGTGATTGTAACAAGATTGAGCCCTGTTTTCATCTGTTTCCTACCAACAGTAAAGGTTGGCTTCTTTTAACCATGACCTTAACCAAGTAGTTTTTAGCCATGCTAGCAACGAAGCTCTAGGGTAGGTGGTGTTTGTCTGTCGGTCCATACACCACTTTGGTCCTGACTGAAATATCTCAACAACTACTCAATGGATTGCCATGGAATTTTGTACAGACATTCATGGTTCCCAGAGGACGTACCCTAATGACTGGTGATATCTTGACTTTTTCTCTAGTGCCCCAATGAGGTCACCATTGGTGGATATCAGTTGAATGTCTAGTGGATGGATTGCCATGAAATTTGGTGCACCGATTCATATTACCCTCAGGATGAATTTGATTATGCTCTAACTTTCCATCTAGCGGCATCATCAAGGCAAAATTTCAATTTGTCCGATGCATTGGTTTATGACCAAATATCTTGCAAACTAATGACATTCCCATCCGCCACAGATCCGCCAAAATGGCTGTAGATTCTGAGTCTTATTTCGGTCTTGTCAGACCATGATCTTTCTCTGACCATGACCCAGTAACTGTGGCAATTTAGGAAAGGACCGTATTAATCAATGACCTGTTTTGTCATTTGGTATGAGGGGCTTGTTGCTTCAAATACATTTGGTGTAAATGCTGTGTTTTACGTGTAACCGAGTTGCATTCTAGAAAAGCTCAAATCCTTTAACTTCACTGGGGTTAGTTTGAGATTGGCATAATTCTTACAGCTAGCCGTGTTTCTGTAATAATTAAGATTATGTTGGTGTAATGGTTCTCAAACGGTTTCTGTCATGCTGAAAGAAATGTATCAACCTCACATAAACTGAATCAGCTAGTAACAATATTTGGGAAACTAAAATAGCATTATCTAGAACATAGAATCCATTTCTATTTTTGCACATATTGCAAGGTATATATGCAAGGTCAATAGGTATATATGTAAGGTCAATTTTGCCCAAACTGCTAAAGCTTTTCCACACAAAAGACCCAAGGCTGTCCAACAACATTAAAAGTAAAGCTGCAAGCATCCTCTCATGTCAGCCAAACATATCAGATTTGACTGAAATTTTTGCTTCAAGAGTATCACCGGATTTTTCTCCCCTAACTGTCAATATAAATAATACATTTTACTAACCTGAATCTTTGCTTACACCAGAGCACTCTTGATTGATTAATGTTACTCCTTTAGTTAGTTTTTTGCAAGGGTCTTGTTATTATTGTAACGATGATTTATGGTGTTTCGGTGTCCAATCCTGTAACTCTGCTGTATAAGAGTCAAGAGATGTATACATTGTGTGTGTGTGTGTGTGTGTGTGTGTGTGTGTGTGTGTGTGTGTGTGTGTGTGTGTGTGTGTGTGTGTGTGTGTGTGTGTGTGTAAGAGTTAGATCAAGGACAAAATGAAAAAAACCTCATGGCCAGCTCGTCACAATGGTGGGGGCATCTGGACACACAGTTGTTTGTGTTTCCTTTATAACCTTGATTTGAGGCACTATTTTTGTCTAGTGGAGCATTTTCACTGTTTGGTATGCATGCAGCATTATTTGCCCGTAACTTCACAAGTAGAACTGGACTGATGAAGCAGGAAAATATTTCTGCTTTAATCTGAAATTATACAGTTTGTTATCTGGTCAGAATTGTCTACTTTTGATATGACAGTATAGTTTGATAACGTTGACTCTGTTTTTACCAATGCAACACTGCTTCTATGTACAAAGAGTTTGACCTGGATTGATTTTATAATGTGGAATTTTGATAAGATTCAGCAAATGCGAGCTTCTTTTTATTGTTGTCCTGGAATTTATGAAATAGTTTTAAATCCATTTTAGCTAGGGTAGCAAAACTACAGTCAATTCCAGCTCAACGTGGGCACCAAAAGGATGCGGGCCGTGCTTCAACAGCCGGTGAAAACCCAGTAAAAGATAAACTACTCAAATAACAAAAAGGAGTAGGCCTACACATTATAAAAAAAATTTGAAATCTGCTTTAAAATAGAACCATCTGAATGTAGCACAAGGTAATAATGCCAAAATTAAGACCAAAATTTGAAGCTGTGGTTCATAATTATCATGGGGTGAAACTAAGGTCTGGTCTGTTTAACAAGGTAACATTAATCACGCAGTCAGTACACAACAAACTAATATTTAATGGGACCACTACAGATGAACATTTAATTTACATAAGAGACACCACCGCTAACTATCTCAGTAACAATTTGGTCCCAATTAAGCACATTGACCATACACGGTCCAGACATACAGTATGCTAGAGTTTGACCTAGTCTTGTTATGTGTATTTCCCCCCACAGTCGTTCACTATTTAAAAGGTAAGATTTCTATATTAAAATCATGTAAAACTTCCCGAGCTAAACTTCACTTGGAAAATTTTATTTTTCAGGAATTTACCGACCCTTTGTGACCCTAGTTTCACCTGAAGACGAAGGTTAAATAAGATGATTAAACAGATAGGTGGAAAAAAGACAATCAGGGAACATGGGAGATAGCAGACAGCAAAGGAGAGACTGAGGAGAGTGAAAAAAAGGTATGGAGGTGCAAAAAGAGAAAGTAAGATGTGTGGTAAAGCTAAATAATACAAGTATGTCCGTAGTTTGGCACTCTTAAGAACAGCCAACAGTTAGTCATGAGTCAGTGAAATGAAAAGTGTTTCTCCTTTACCTCTCGTCTTTCAGTCCATGTATGTGTGTGTGTGTGTGTGTGTGTGTGTGTGTGTGTGTGTGTGTGTGTGTGTGTGTGTGTGTGTGTGTGTGTGTGTGTGTGTGTGTGTGTGTTCTCAGGAGCTGTATTATTAATTATCTGTCTATTAAATTATGGCTTTTTGGAGTTCAAACATTATTACATAAATGTTCTGTGATGCCTATAGTTAAACATGACAGGCCTGTTTGGGATGTAGCTGCAATTATTAAATTATTATCAATATTAGTAAAGTGCACCTTCCTCTCTCTTTACTATGTTTTTTTTTTGGGGACTGTGCTTTCTAAATATTCTATAAACTCTATTGTGATGTCATGGTTTTACGGCTTACTGAGAAACTATAGCACACAAAAGGGAGTGTGCATGTGTATGTTCATATGTGCATGTGTATATACATAAGTGACAGCAGCAGTATACTGGGCCCAGTAGCAGAAACTAAACCACATGACTCACTGAGACACACACAGGCAGACAATCATGCACACACTGGACTACCATCCCTATTCGCGGTGTCCCATAATGCATTGCTGTGGCTGTGGTCCTGCCCTTAGGACATGTTGACCTTTGTGAGGCAAATATCTCCTGATAGATGTTCCCACTGCGTGTGTGTGTATGTGTGTGTGTGTGTGTGTGTGTGTGTGTGTGTGTGTGTGTGTGTGTGTGTGTGTGTTTGCTATCTTAGTATAAATGCTGTTTTGTTTCCCTGTGTATGTACTCATTAGTTTGCTGTTAGACTTAAAAAACAGCAAATGAGTGGTTCTGACACACATGCATCCAGCACACAAAAATACACCCACACAGGCACACACACACACACACACACACAAACACTTTAATTCCCAAAAACAGGCATATATGACCTTAATGGCACACCGAATTAGAGAAATAAACCAGCAGTGTGACGCAGTCAGTCCCAATTAAATATTAGCTTTCATGTCCATGTTACTAGTTGTACAATTAATGTGTGTGATTGCATGATTGAAAGCGCTATCTCTATGTGGAACTGACACAAACAGAACAGGACATTTGTGTAGATAGGAGTCAAGCCAGTCTACATAAATGTATCCTACTGTGCTCAGACCTCTTCAGAATAATCTCTATGCTGTTTCCTCCAAGCTATTGTAATATCAAAGTCCAACTTTTTCCCCAGATAACAGTTTTCTTCCTTTTAATAATACAAAACTATTACCATTTAACAATACATTTAAAAAGCACATTGACTAACATGTGATGTCAACGATAGTACGAGCAGATCCCAGTAGTTTGTGTTGTTTGAGTTGTAATAAAGCTGGAGGAGGGAAATGAGCTTATAAGAGATGTCTATGGTTGTTCATAGTTCTAGTTGTTCATATTCCAGGGTATTTGATTTTATAAGTACCCAACTGAATTATATCGTAGCACCATTTTCCTTTTAAATACAGGTTGAATTACTATGGCTAATGGCTTGATTGTAATGGTATATAATAATAAGAAGAATGAGCAACCTTGTCTGGCTCCACACTGAGTGGAACTGTCAAGTTATGTTATTATTTGTATTAACATTATAGTTTACAATCCAGTGTACAATCTTGGGTCCAAATCAGCCAAAGTAATATTGCTAAGGACTACATCCAAATGGCCCCTGATATAATTTCACTAGAATTTGGGTAAGCACATTTAATAATAAAAGTGGCCATTATGAACCGCACTGTAACTGATCTTTGTCCCTGTCTTGGGGAGAAGGCCTTAATCGCTGCAATAACCTCTGCTGCTTGTCAAAGTCTACTACTTGTGTTGCATCTTATTAAGGGGTAGTAATATGAGCAACATTCTCCACATTTCCATTTATAAAACATTAATTCTTCTAGATGTGTTGTGATGCAGATGTATTTATAGTTTTTTGTCAGGTGCTTCATCACCCCATTTGATAAATGCAATTTTGTAATGTTTTCAAGGAGATGCTTCTGTGTAATGCCATTGAATGAAAGACCTACACTTCTAAAATAATCAATTTACTTTTGCTGAGAGGTTTTACTTGTAGGTGTTGGTGGTCTTTCTCTATTGCTGCCTTCCGTCTCCTCTGGAGGTGTTCTCCTGAGCCAAAAAGCTTAGTGATATTCAAATAAGCCATTGCAACCTGGAGGGTTAATATCCTTGAAGTTGAAGAGTTGAAGATGTCAAAAGAAGATGGTTGAAAGAAGACAATTTGGATGGAGGGACTTTAGTGCTGGGTTTGTTGACAGTGTGTGTGTGTGTGTGTGTGTGTGTGTGTG
>CM042325.1:5795595-5815595 GCA_023566125.1 Zingel zingel | reverse complement strand
GTGTGTGTGTGTGTGTGTGTGTGTGTGTGTGTGTGTGTGTGTGTGTGTGTGTGTGTGTGTGTGTGAGAGAGAGAGAGAGAGATCAGGCTTTTCATTGGTGTTTCCCGCACATACCCTGAATGCTACAGCTCTGTCCTGCATCATCTGTCATCTCTCTCTCTCTCTCTCTCTCTCTCTCTCTCTCTCTCTCTCTCTCTCTCTCTCTCTCTCTCTCTCTCCTCTTCTGCTATTTTTTCTGCGTGTGATGTATATTCATGTCCACGTACAGGATGTGTACATGTTCACCTTCCTGAAAATATGATCTGATGCAATACAATCACACAAGATGATAATTGATTGCCAAAAGCAATGCTGCTCAAATACCCGTATTTATTTGCTATTATATTTGACATTTTCATCACTAAATGATTAATCGTTTAATCAAAACCATACTGACAGATTCATTCAAGATTTAGTTTTATTGTCACAGAGGGATAATTGTTTTCACAGCCAGTACACAAAAACATACAGATATACACATAGCAACATATATACACTTGGCAACTTACAGATTTAGACAGTACACCAAATCTTCATGCATACCTTCGTTCAATTATCCCATCTCATAACAGTGTCAACGAGGATGGAACAAAACTGCTGCTGAAGCGAGCTCTTCTCCATTTCAACCTAGTGCTAACAATACATTAAAGGGGAACTATGCAGTTTTTTTTAGCTTAATTTACCTTAACTTAACAGATTCGGAGTCATTGGAATGGTTATATGACTTTTTTCGGGTTGAATGCTGGTCGTCTCGCTCCCTCCTAGCGCCTGTGAGCGGAAAAACCACCCTTGCAACTTTGGGCCGGCGAGCCGCCGGCCTCAGCATCAGGAAGTATTTTGTGATATCAGGTCTCGCGATGTAACAAATTGCTTCATGGCTCTGCCCACATACGCCCATTCAGGAACCGGCTAACAAGGTAGCGATGGAGTTTTTTACACTGTCGTCATGGCTGAGCCAGCAAAAAAGAAGCAGAAAGCTAGGAAAGCATTGTCGGTGGAACAGAGAAAGAGGAAACGGCAGACTGACCGAGCGAGGAGTCAGACACAATTAAACATCGGAGCTGTCAGATATCTATTCTGAAGCTGTAGGGGGAGCTCTATAGAGAAACCTGTGAGCAAAAAGCAAGAAAACAGCAAAGAAATGTCCAAAACTGCATAGCACCCCTTTAATGTTGCTGTAGACACTGCTACCTGTTAAGGTAATACAGTGCACAGCTTTGTTGAATACTCGATTCTGATTGGTCAATCGATTGGCATTCTACGGTCTGTTATGTCTGTATAGCAGACTGTTTCTATGACCAGAGTTCTGATCACAGACTCTGGAGGACCATTTTTAATTCAATAAAATCATTTTTATATCAATATTTTGTGTCAAATTATTGATTTCTTTAGTAAGCAGCTGTGTAATAGGCAGGATAATGTAGAGCAAGCCAGTCATTATTGCGAGTTGAATACAGTTGGCCTTATCAGAGCTAGCAGCTGATGTATATATACATACTGTATACATACGCTGTATATATATATATATATATATATATATATATATATATATATATATATATATATATATATATATATATATATATATACGCACAATAAATCCTTTCTGTTTTAATAGTGTGTTTTGTTTTCAATTTGTTCAATGACATAACTGGTTTTGTCCATAACTAATGACTGATGTCTTCCACTGAGAATTGATCAAATATCCAGACTTCACCAGTATGCATGGTTTATAATATTCTAAATTGACTAGTAGAAATTATGTGTGTGTGTGTGTGTGTGTGTGTGTGTGTGTGTGTGTGTGTGTGTTTGATAGTACTTAATTTGTCTTTGTCTTGTGGAACAATAAAGATCTGAACTGAACTAATCTGTGTTTCTCCTCCGCAGGAACATTCAGAGGTGTGTGTAAGAAGATCGATCACTTCCCAGAGGATGCGGACTATGAAGCAGATGCTGCTGAATACCTCCTCCGTAAGTTTGATATGATGATGTATTTCGGACCATTTTTATCAGTCAAACAGATTAACAATATTTTATCTGGTGTCACTGTCAGGTCAAAGTTGCTATGAACTTTGCTGGACGAGACCTGAAAATATATTGATAAGACCTGAAATCATGATTTATAATAATAGTATACTAACCCAATCCAATATGAAAGGTTAAAACTTGACTTGAAATAATTATGTTGACCATTCTAAGTTCTGTCCCCCTTACTTACTGTTGCTATGCCTGTCAAGCTTTCTATTCCAGCACTTTTGCAGTTTACAATGATAATAGGGTCTGATCTACCAAGGACAACTGTCGCTAACTCTGTGGCTAGCTAAATATGCTAACTGAGCTATTATTTGCTCCATGAGTTGGTTGAAAAATATTAAAAGGGGTCTTAAAGGGACAGTTCAATCCCTAAAATCAAAAATACCTATTTTCTCTCTTACCTGTAGTGCTATTTATCAATCTAGATTGTTTCCAGTGTTGGAGATAATCTCGAGATAAGCCCTCAGCTTGTGGTGCTAAAAGTGCAACCAGGTCGGTGGATTATCTCGAGAAACCAGGTCATGATTTCTGGACAGAGCCATTGCTGTTGAGTTTTTCAAATGTAGCCATCTAGTTCCATTATATTGGAGAGAAGGCAGACATCTCTACTGCCGATATCTCCAGCACTGGGCAACTCACAACAAAAAAAAAAAATCTAGATTGATTAATAGCACTACAGGTAAAAGGAAACATATTTATTTAGTGATTTGGGGGTAAACTGTCCCTTTAAATTTGCACTCGATGGATACATGATATGCTAAAAGACTGAGGCCATAGCTGCACATTGCAAAAAGTCAGCATTTTCATCATTTGATCATGCATGTAGAAGATATGACAATACAATAAATTGCATTTGTCTTGTATTGCAATGTACAGTTATTCAAAGTGTTATATAAGGAATAAATGTGAGATCTAACTCTTATTACATTCCAGATAGATACACAGAGAGGGTATAATGGAGAGAACAACATATATAAACAGATGCCACGGTTTTATCTGCAAATACTTGAGAAAAATTAGGAAATACACATTGCCATTATGAAATTGACAAAAGAGACATGTGGGAGCACCTTTACAGAGAGAATAATAGGACAGAAGTAAAAAGGATACAGCCACGAAGATAGAGAGAGGGTGGTTTAGTGGAAAAAAGAGAGGAGGGGGCTGTTTCTGTCCTTTCTTCCACAGTAAACAAAGAGTAAAAATGGACAGAGAGAGAAAACAGCAACAACAAAACAGGGAAAATGGATTCAGCCTATGCTTCTTTTTCACTGCTCCACTGAACACAGAGCAACATCCCCAGAGGCAGCCAATTAGACCACAGGCCTCAGCGCTGGCCAGCCAATGGGGAGCGGGGACCTAGTGACCGGCATTTCATACACGGCCCACGGGTGTGGGCCACAGGGGCGGGGCTTTTACACTCAGCCGTACAACACTATTGGTCACTGCCTCTGTCAGTCATGCTGGGAATGTTTTTCAACACAAGAAGCCTAAAAAAAAGAAATTCAGAAACCCAAACATGTTTGGTTAGATGGTTTAAAAAATAATTGTAATGATACACCTGATGAATGAGTACACATCGGCTGTTCAACTGATCTAACATACCACACAGCTCAGTTCTGCATGACAAGCTGTTTGCAAATATCCTTCAATATGCTGTCACATCATGTACACATATGGGGTTTTGACAGATATGTCACTCCTACTGCAGCCTCGCTTCCATTTTCATCATCTCTGCTATTCATTAATTTGCCTTGCATATGTGACTCTCCATCTGTCTTGGTTTTTGTCCATCTTTTCCATCTACATCCATCTCTCTCTGAAGCAAGGCCTCTGAATGCTTTACTGTAACATGTTCTAGATTCAAACTCAGTCAAGCATGTAGCAGCACTGGCGTATACTTGCGTGTGTGTGTGTGTGTGTGTGTGTGTGTGTGTGTGTGTGTGTGTGTGTGTGTGTGTGTGTGTGTGTGTGTGTGTGTGTGTGTGTTCTTGTTTAACTACATTTGTGGGGTCCAAAAACCGGGCATACAGTATACTTGTGGGGTCCGACCAGCTTTGTGGGGCCAAAATGCTGGATCCCACAAGTTAAGACTTGGTTTTAGGATTAGGGTTAGAATTAGGTTATGGTTAGGGTGAGGGTAAGGGTTAAGGTTAGGCATTTAGTTGTGATGGTTAAGGTTAGGGTAAGGGGCTAGGGAATGCATTATGTCAATGATGGGTCCCCACAAAGATAGGGAAATGCACTTTGTGTGTGTGTGTGTGTGTGTGTGTGTGTGTGTGTGTGTGTGTGTGTGTGTGTGTGTGTGTGTGTGTGTGTGTGTGTGTGTGTGTGTGTGTGTGTGTGTGTGTGATGTAGCTCTGCCCTCCAACACAGTGGATTTGAGGTGTGTTCACATCCATCCGTGTAGGAATTATACAGTCTTACCATACATGGTGAACCATTGTATGTATGGTTGTGTGTATGGTCTCTCTTTCTTTTTCTTTCTACAAATATTGTAAAAGTAGTTTTTCTTTCCATTGACTCATTGCATAGTACTGTATATCATCTGCTATTTTGAGATGTGTAATCCTCCTGAATGGTGCCATAAGGCAAACCAGCAGAAAATACTACAAAATGGGACCAGAGGTTGGTAGTATTTTTCAGTGATTTTGTTTTTGTACTTTAATTACAGTTTAATTAAATGAATCTATTCTTCACAGGCAACATCTTGACTTTAAAGAAAAGGTTGGTACACGGCAGCAAGTAGACCTTTAACTCATTTCATGGTCACAGGAGAAGATTACTACAAACCATGGTGTAGAAAGAAAAACAATAAATTAATGCAAGTAAGGAGCACATATAAAACTCAGGGACCCAGTCATCACTATAATTAAACTGACACATTCACAGGATGTTCTTACCTCTGATTGAAAGTGTCTAAAAAGTCACTGTTTTTAAAAGGTCCCTTTGGAAATCTACCTTTTAATCTGAGCATAGACTCATAGGATGCTATAGCTACCATACCAGTTACCCAATTTTTCAAAACTGAAAATTCAAATCCAGCTTTTTTCCATCACCTTAAAGGTGCTGTACTCAAAATACTGAAAAAAAAGTGGTCTGGGATTGCCTCCACATGGCTCTCACAGACCGCTCCCTAACTCGTCAAATATCAACGCTTTGTCACAGCCCTCAGTGTCTGATGCACAAGGCACTCACATGCACTAACATGCACAGAGAGAGTGTGACTTCATTCTCTGCTCAGGAAGCTCCACTGTATCTGTACATTGCAAATTTTACTGCTATATTAATCTTCTGAATGTCGAGTACAGCCCCTTTGAAAACAGTTTTGGACACTGTATTTGTACCCACCATAGTAACTGAAAATGCACATTTTGTACAGTACATTTGGTATTTGAGATCATTCACCATTCACCAAAGACTTCCATTATAAATGTGTTTCCACACTTTTTCGTGTGTGTGTATGTGTGTGTGTGTGTGTGTGTGTACAGGTGCTGTGCGTGCCTCCAGTATCTTCCCCATCATGAGTGTGGGTCTGCTGTTCCTGGGGGGGCTCTGTGTGGCCGCCAGTGAGTTTTACCGGAGCCGACACAATGTCATCCTCAGTGCAGGAATCTTCTTCGTCTCTGCAGGTTTGTGTGTGTGTGTGTGTGTGTGTGTGTGTGTGTGTGTGTGTGTGTGTGTGTGTGTGTGTGTGTGTGTGTGTGTGTGTGTGTGTGTGTGTGTATTTCTCAGGAGCTGTACTATTAATTATCTGTCTATTAAAGTACGGCTTTATTTTGTTGTTCTTTGCTGAAGGACACATCTTTTACATATTGATTATATTGTTTCTCCCAAAAAAATACACTGTCTATTGATCAACAGTTGTCACCTTTTAGCCCAAATTTTAACCTTCTTGGCTGCACATTTATTTTGAATTGATTTTGTTGTTTGCTTATGTCGCTGATGATATTATGTTTGTGTTTTGTATTTGGTGTTTTCTGCTTGTATTCAGTTTGTTTGTTCTCCATGATGTTTCCTATTACTGTTGTCACTGCAGTGACCCTATTTCCCCACAGAAAGATATGTAAAGGTTCTTAGTATAGTGGGTTACATTTAATTGAAAGGAGCAGATCTGTTTAAACTGATCATCTTCCCCAAACAAGTCCCTCAACTTCATTAAAAAATATTTGACATAATATTTATATGTTTTGATATTTTAAGTATTACTCAAATCCCAGACTTAAAAAAAAACAGTAAAAAAAAAGTAATGAGCCTTAATCTCCTTCCATACACCTTATTTGGGGACTACAGACTGTAGTGGAAATTAGACTTGTGTACTGCTCATCTCCATGACAACACTGTTAAACACAATATAGCAGCCATCTTAGCTGCAGTACCAATGACTTAAAATAATAGCCTGACCTGATAGGAGAAGCGGAGCAGATTCAAATATGTCTGATCTCGAGAAATTCTTATTCTTATTTTAAATACAAGGATACTGCATTTGAGATAGCAACAAGGGGCTACTGTATGCATGTGTGTGTCCATGAGTGTGTGTTGTGTAGTTACTGTGGAGCCACTCTAAATAGAGGAGTTGCAGCGCTCAAATATTTGTAGAAGGAGCCTGTTAGGCATCCAAAGCACACAGAAGTGCCTGTGTGAGGAGCCAGAGTGTGGAAATGGGGCACAGCAGCTGATTAATCAATCAGCAAGAATACCATGATGCCGCTGTGATGCACTGTGAGGGTGTGAGAGTGTCAACACACATACATGCTCACACACACAATTTATCACATGGATGCTGACACTTGGTCTCCCATAAACACACACACTTACGCTCTTGCCCCTGACAAACACAAAGGGCTGTACAGTAATTGCTGTTCAGTGGGATGTGTAGGGTCCCATTGGGTTTTGTAGTAAATTCATGGAGCCAAATTGGTAATTATTTACCACAATAGTGTGGGGCTGATTCTGGTTAATTACAGCTGGCTAATTGTCCCCATTCTGTGCGTTCCACCACACTGCATGAGCACTGTATTCTGGACTAATGATATGGAATAAGAGCGCCCAGCTGTGTGCAATGACTCTCTCCAGCGTAGCTCTACTCTCTTCTCCCGTTACTTTGCTTTATTTCCTTTGGCTGTCTCCCCGTCGTCCTCTTCTCTGCTAATTTCTCTCAAATCTTTGCTCTGACATGTTTTCTTTCACAAATTTCCATTCGCTAATCTGCCACTTGATTGTATCTTTAACTGTCTGGACTGGTCCACCACGTTGGGTCAGACTGTAATGTCTCAGCAATTTGATGAATTGCCATGAATTTTGGTGCAGACATTCATGTCCCCCTCTGGATGAAGAGTAAGACCTTTGGATCCCTTAGCTTTCCATATAGCGAGACCCAATGTCCAAAGCTTTGATTTATGACCAAATACCTGCAAAACACATGACATTAGTTGCTAACATGCTAAACTAAGATGTTTACTATCATGAACATTATACTTTCCAGTCATCATCATGTTAGCATTGGCAGTGTGAGCATGTTAGCATGCAGATGTTAACATTTACCTCTAGCATTGCTGTGCAAAAGTCACAGAGCTGCTAGCATGGCTATAAACGCATAGTCTTGTGTTTTTCTTGATTCTTGTGCAATAACTGTATATTTGTGCTTTGTTTTCATTTCCTGATTGATCTCTGTCTCTTGCCATTTTTGACACGTTTGCTGTTTTTCTGGATGAGTAGGTGACCACCCTTTCCACTCACATCTCTTATTATTTTGCTCTTTCTGTCCTTCCCTTCCAGGTCTAAGTAACATCATAGGAATTATTGTCTATATCTCAGCCAACTCGGGTGACCCGGGCCAGAGCGACAGTAAAAAGTCCTACTCCTACGGCTGGTCCTTCTACTTTGGCGCCCTATCCTTCATCATGGCAGAAATGGTGGGTGTGCTGGCCGTGCACATGTTCATCGAGAAGCACCGCAAGCAACGGGCCAAGTCCCGCACCGAGCTCATCAAAAAGTCCGCCTTCAGCCGCATCCCTTCCTATCGCTACCGCTTCCGGCGTCGCTCCAGTGTGCGCTCTTCCGAGGCCCCGAGCCGTGACACCTCACCGCTGGGGAAAGGCGGCTACACAGGGCCCGCCGCCTCTGAGATGCCCATGTACACGCTAAACCCACGCGAGGCAGGCAACACCGGCACCAAACCTGGCAGCGGCATGGGCGGGATGCTCAACTCAGAAAGGGATTTCCTCCAGAGCAGCACGCTCACTAAAGACTACAGCAAGGACCCCAACCGCAGGACCACGCCTGTCTGAGAGGTTTCTGGCTGCAGATATCGCCCAATCAAAGTATCAAAGAGAAGGATGATGAGAAACACAGGGGGAGTGCAAGCAAAAGCAGGGGACACACAGGGTTACGCGGGTGGGAATGGGGTTTGATAAACTTTGACTGTGAACTGTGAACTTTTAGCCTTTGAACTGTGAATCCTGAGCCCTGTGAGAGTTTCAGTGTGTGTAGCAGCGTCGGTTTTGATGGAGAAGTTGTTCCCAACTCCACTTTACCACATATCACTGTACTTATACCTGTAACTCCTTACATATTAAGGCACTTTCGATTTATGTTCATGAGTGTTATGTTCATAAATTGACTTTCCGGCTTTTTCGAGGGGGAAACGGGATTGACCCAAGTTTAAAAGCATATCGTAAGTGGTTTGCTGTTTGGGACAACTTCTCCTAAAAAAAATAAATAATGTGAACTAAAGGAGAAGAGGAAAGAGTTGAGAGACTCTGTGTGATCTCTGTCCTCCTGACCTTTTGGATAGCAGTTGGATTAGTGCAGGGTACAGCCGTTGAGCTCCGAGCTGTCTCTCTGATTACGATGCTATTTAAAAGTGCGGACGTTAACACCTCGGGATAGGGATTGATTCATTTTCAGTTCAGCTGGATTCAAAAATATTAATTGAAGATGCAGTTTGTCCATTTATGGCAGCACATTTGTGGCACTAGTTATTATCTTCTATACATATTGTATATATACTCCTTTCATATTGATTGATGGAAAAGCTCACTTCATAACTGACTGAACTGAAACTGAATTGAGCTCATTCCTGGTAACATTTACCCCCATCTCTCTGATCCCAGGTCAGTCGTTAAACCTGCGTAGAGGTTTTTGATGAAGAGAAACGGGTACACTGACTACAGATCAGCTGTTCGGGAGGAAAAGGTGGGACTCCACAAAAATAATGAATCTCTTTTAGATTGTTACGTTACATCATTGGTGCTTCCTTTTACCCCTGTTTTCAGCCACACGAAATCTCGTCATCTCTTGATTTATTTATTTTTCACCTAAAACTTAAAGAGATGATCAAATGTGTGTCTGTCTGTCCGCCTTCACTGGTCACCTTTCACCTTACACATTTTTCTGTGTAGCCCCATAACTCACCTCACTGCTACCCTCTCTACACACCTCCTCTCACCCTTTCTTTCTCTTTTAGGTCCTGTCTTCCGTTGGTGTTGCTCGTAGACTAGTTAGGGTTTTGTGGAGGTTGTTGGTTCAGGGTACTGTGGGAGGAGACCACTGAGCTGTGAATATGTTTTAAGGCAGAGCCAAAAAGACATTAAACAAACAGATGGACTTTTTTTTTTTTTTGCCCTCTACCTCTTGGGGAATATCATACAGAAGAATTTAATATAACGTTGTCTTTTCTTGCCAGAACAATTGTCAAAGATTTCAGCTGCAGAATTAAACACTGAGCAAATGCTCCCTTCAGTTGAAAGTACACATCTCTCTTCTCCAATAGAGGATCTGCTGAAAATGAATTTGTATGTGGCGCACAATTTAAAGCTAAATAGATGGAACTGGCAGAAGTCCCGTGTATGATTCAGAGGATTTGTGCTCCATCCATTCAGCTGTCACTCACAGCCTCTCCTCCTCTTTATTTCACTTACATGTGCACATACAGTAGACATTTGCACAAACACAAACACACACACACTCAAGCCAATACACACATGTCTCATGGCTGTATTGGCACAGACAGTCATGGTCCTATCATATTTCAAACACCTGTGCAGTTTTTACTGGGACAGCTTCTAGAGACACATCAATACATTTACATGTATCCCTCTCTCTGTCTTGCTCTCTTTCAGACGTATAAAAACATTGAACACAAAGTTGGTGCACTGTCTGACCCTCTGCATACTGTGTTGGCACCAGCTTGTACTGAAGCCATGCCATGTTATTGGATAAATAAGACAAAGATAGGAGGAAAGACGTTTTTGACTGGGATCTGATCACTTCCCAACATACTGGAACACTTGTTTCAGTAAGTAGTAAGGTTAGCAGGCTTTAGTTTTGCTTTTGAAAATTGTGTTCTTTAAGTACTATACCATAAATAGTATTTGCACACAGTCAGTTTTCCACTAGATCTCCTAATAATTCTGTCGCTACCTCTGTTCAATGTAAATGTTTGCAAAGAATTAGCAGGCTGTTGCAACACATACAAAGATCCAAAAATATATACTTTGCAACACTTTTTTCGTGTTTTAGTGTTTATAGTGTTGTCTGAGTTCACATTAAACCATTTATCACATCACTGGACAACACCTGATCACTCACAGACACACATACACACACACACGCACACACAGATACAAGGGGAGGAGACAAAATAGCCATAATACAGAGAGAGTTGTGGAAGGAGAGCATGAGTAGCTAGTGTAAATGTTAACAGCTTTTTTTCTCAAACCTTTTCTGGGGCTGTGAGTAAAAAGTGAGTGTGAACTCAAAGAAAGGGGGGAAATGCATTTTTGTTTCCTTCGTTACCTCCCTAAGCCACCATTGCACTGTTTTGTATAAACTAACCATGAAACATCACCAAGCTGAAACCGTCACACCACTTCTTTGAGAGATATTACCCTGATAATAAAATATGTTTTAAATCTCAGTCATACTGTTTAATTTATGACGCTGCTCTTTTATCCGCTGTCTTTTTACGCCATAAAGGGAGCTTAAAGGGACACACATGCATCACCGCAGACTTGCTCTTGCTGTCCTCCACGTGTAAATATTAATTTTGCAAGCTAACTACAACATCAGCAGTTGTCATGGCCTGTGAAAGGGAAAAACTGTTTTTCTCCAGCAAGGGCTTTTAATTTTTAAAGGACAGGAGAACACAAGGGCTTTTTATGCTCAGCGCTGCAGCAGCAGCAGCGTCGTTTTAAAGGGTGTTGTGTGGAAGGAAAGGTAAAGTACATTTGCACAGAAACGACTGTTTTAAACCAGCTGAGTAGCTAACTAACGATATAACACGCTTCATGCAAAAAGAGAAGCGGAGGAAGAGAAATAGACTCTTCTAATCATGTTAGCTACAGGTTAGTCTTTAGCTGCTTTTTCTGGCTAACTTTAGGTTAGATGGGTAGCTTTCTGAAGTAATTAGAGATAAAGAGTATTGCCTTAAGCCGAGGTAGGATACTTTTGGTTAAGAATTATTTGATTTAGCTTAAGGATTAAACATATATTAGCAAAATATTGTTAATCAAACTTGGTGCCAAATATTACTCAAAATGTTTCCTGTATATCATGGTCTCCAGGTTAGCTTTAGATTATAGGTTCACTACTCCAAGTACTCTTTTTTTGCATAGGGTTTCCTGCAGTATACTCACAGCAGTGGTAGCTATGTAGCTCAGCACATCCGTGGCCCCTATATGGGTCAGAATTCAGAACCGCATCCATGAGCCATGTCAACATTAATCTTTCAAACCATGCATGCCATATCCATCCGCTTCCAGTGCGTACATTCGCTCTATCTCTAATCCGGTCTCAAATGGCACCCTAATCTCTATACTCCGTAAGGGACACTCGACTGCTACATTTAAGACGCCTTACAAGGGTGTGTGGGCCCGTAAGCCTGTGCCGTGTTTAACAATGTTTACTCCAATAGAGCACAGGGTGCTTTTTGAGACTAGACCTCTGTCTATCTCTTCTTACCGCCATACAGCTTTGATACTCTGATATCAACAACAAATAATTGTATTATTAGTAAAAAATATATATATATATTCTACTCTAAAGGTGCCACTGTGCAGAGGATGACAAACTCTGTCACATATTATAGTTATTAATCTGTTAATGGGGGGTTTAGTCGAAAGGGAGCAGAGTTGGGAAGCAGGGATCGTAGTCTTTGTAATATTATATTATTCTAGTTTCATTTTCTACTTTGATGTGGTTTGTGAGATTGTGTCGTTTAATCACATCTGAAGCCTCTGACGGGTGGAGAGGAAGAGACAATGGAGCGCTCGGACGATCTGTCGTGGACATTAACCTCACCTCACTGGTGCCAGAGGTCAACTTTACAGTTTTTCAGCGGGACATTCAACACTGAAAGTGCAATACACACACGCACACATACATGCATTCAAAGTAAGGTTTCTATACCTTTGAGGACCTATTCACCATAAAGCACTACAGACCAAACTTACCTGGATACAGAAAATAATGCAATCTAATACAGAAGTCTGTAAAAACAAATACTTTATAACGCTTCAAAGTATCCACTTTTGTCAAGACTGACAGAGGCAACATAATAGAAACTATAATACAACTCAACCACAGCCTCATAGATTTGAACCACAGCCTGTCACCAAAACAACAACTTTTGATTTCACAGAAGTAATGTTCTTGCAGGACTTCCATGATAGATTGTTTTTCATTGTACATGGGGTTGCTTTTGCTGTTTGAACTCGTATGTATTCTTTAAAATAAAACCAAAATGTATTACAAATGTGGCAAATTGAGATATTAATATTTTTGCATTAATAATATGCTCTGAACAATGCCCATCCTTATCAAATCGTAACTATGACCTAACTTACTTAAAAAACGGACCCTAAAAAAAGAAATGTGTGCGATATAGGTCCTCATAAGTATAGAAACACAAGAACACAACACATAGCAATACACACACTCATTAATGATCACAAACATATACACTGACATTCATTTATGCACAGATACACGCACTTATACAACACACACTCGCAACTTCGGCCAGTGCCGTGTGTGGATAAATGTGTCCTGTTAAAAGAAAAATCACTGTGTCATGTTTGGAAAAAAAATCATTTTAAGTGTTTCTTTTGTAGAAAAACAACAAATGCCGCCGATGGGTCGCTCCTTAAAGAAGCTTCAAGTACTGAGCCAGCTAATCAAATGCAGAGGTCCAGAAGAAATGTTTGAGAAATGTGAATTTATTGGAATAGACAAACACATGCTATAAGCACTCTACACTTTGCACTTCCAACCAACACATACACACACACACACACACACACACACACACACACACACACACACACACAGACAAGGTTACTGTGTGAGAAGGGCTTACAGGTGGAGTTATGTGCCTGCATGTTGTGTGTGTGTGTGTGTGTGTGTGTGTGTGTGTGTGTGTGTGTGTGTGTGTGTGTCTGTGTGTGTGTGTGTGTGTGTGTGTGTGTGTGTGTGTGTGTGTGTGTGTGTGTGTGTGTGTGTGTGTGTGTGTGTGTGTGCAGTTAGCCTCTCCTCACCCATGCACCCAGTGCCTGCCTGTCCTGCCTTCAGACTGCTCCCAGATCAGCCATGGGGCTTCCAGTATAACCTCCTCTGCATTCCCACAACCTTTAACGGTTGCACTGGGATCAGTTTTAGAGCTAACTGCCCCGCTCATTCCTCAGCAGACGCAGCCATACAAGATACAAGGACTGTTTTGGAGTCAGTGATTTCTGGTGGATATTGTGTACAAAATGTATTAATGATGAGTTTATGATACAAGGCTAAGGGGAAGTCATTTTTTTAATTTCCATGGTCTGACAGGACTGTTGCCTTTTATTTTTGACAAACCTGCTGTTCACATCTGACTGGTTGTGTTGGTCTGTGAGGCTGATTTAGGATCGGCAGAGGGGGCTTAGCAGGATAGACTCAAATCTATCGAGTCCCCAATGACAGCTGGTCTTCAATCAGCACAACCTGGTGTAGCTTGCTGTTCCTCGTGTTCTCAAACTTCTCAAATATCAGCTAAAAAAAAAAGAGGGACTAGCTTGTCTTCAATACTTGCTTGTAAAACTATTGTGTTGCTGAGGATTTGTCTGTAGGAGCTCCTACATCAGAGCGTTTCTTATTTCAGATGACGTGAGAGGTCATCCAACTTGTACTGCCAATTAGAATTAAATGTTCTTCATGTGGGACATTTTACAGAAAGACAGGTTTCCAAAAAAAGTTCCCTTAACAGAATCTATGATTCTGATAGCAGCCACGAGTTCATGTATTATTCTGGCCTTGGTGCCTATTAAGCCCGTTTGTCAGAGCGCCCTCTTCCGGGGTTTTTAGCCAGGCTTTAGCCCTTTAGCTAGAGAGATTTCGTACCTGTCTTGCATTTTACGCATATTATTTTGACAGGAAGTACAGAGCGATTAAAATCTGCTTTTTACAGTTTTGCCTCAAACCCCACGTTCAGACAGTGTTGTTTACATGCAGAACATATCCAAGGCTGGCATGGTTGACTGACCAAGGATGAAAAGCCCAAAATGGCAGGAAGTTTAACCAGGCTTCGAGAGTTTCTCTCTGCATTAGGTGCATTCAGGCTCCCTTTTGCATAAATTGCTCATAAGCAGTGGCAACAGTACACGTTAAAGGTGTATTCTTCTTGTGTGTTGGGGTTATGAGTGAACTCATGAGTTGGTCTTATTTAGTTGACATTAGTTTTTATTGATGTTTTCTAAAAGAGTCACTATAGATTTTCAGACCAAATCCTACAGTGTAT
The DNA here is from genome assembly GCA_023566125.1 of Zingel zingel. Classification (NCBI taxonomy): domain Eukaryota; kingdom Metazoa; phylum Chordata; class Actinopteri; order Perciformes; family Percidae; genus Zingel; species Zingel zingel. The sequence goes on along the minus strand of CM042325.1, from coordinate 5,800,756 downwards.
ATATATGATCTATTGGATCATTATTTAGATTTTTGGATGAGTCAAACTCTGAGAAAGCCATGCCCCAAAGAGACTAAATTGCCCATCACCTTCTACTGAGCCACATTGTAATGGGTAGAGTTAGGCTACCAGGCATAGAGACCAGTGAAAGCAACACAGAACAATCACAACGTTGGTGTTATTACAGAGTCCTCAGACTGTAGGTGGTCTAGCCAGGCTAGCAGCATAGCTGATGGCAATGTCGGTCATCAACCACTTTGGTCCAGACTGAAATATCTTGACAACTATTAAAGGGATTGTCATGAAATTTGGTAGACTTACAGATATTCATGGTGCCCAGAGGGAAAAATCCTGCTGACTTCGGTGACCCCCTGACATTTTCTCTAGGTTGACATTTTTAAGTGAAATGTCTCAACAACTGTTGGATGGATTGCCAAGAAATTAATAATAGACATTCACAATGTCTATTATTATATTATATCATCCCTCAGGATGAATTGTAATAACTTTGGTGATCTCTTAACTTTTCATCTAGCGCCATCATCAGGTCAAATCTTTGTCTATGACTTAATATCTGCGACACTAATGACATTCACGTCAGCCTCAGCTGCGCCTTAGTGTTTAGTGCTACAAAACTGCTAAACTACTAAACATCACCATGTTAGCGTTGTCATTTTCAGCATGTTAGCATGCTGTAGTTAGTATTTAGCTCAAAGCACCACTGTGCAGCCTCACAGAGCCACTAGCATGGCTGTAGACTCTCAGTCTTGTTATTTAAAGTAGTTTAAGTGGTAAATGATTGTAACCTGACTTTGTCCATTTCAAATTGACCTTAGTCAATTACTGTTGGATAACAAATGCCAGAACACAAACTCAGGAGAAGAGATGGTGAAGTTAGTGACATTTTAAGGTTTTATGTATTTCTTAATTGATTCGAATTTGCATTAATTTTTGTCCTAGTGTACAGTGACAATAGATGGAGCCGTCCTTTCAAAGGAACACCACAAAAACAGAGCAAAATATGCAGAATATATGTAAAATCAAAGCTTAATACTTCATTGTTATCATGTTTATTATATTGTAGCAATGACCTGGAAAAAAATAGCAGTAGCAGTTTGCCTTGAGGTGAAACTATTCAGATGGAGATGAGGAGAGTCAATAGCAGCCAGCCGTTACTTTGACTTGGGGGGTGACATTGGGGATCATCAGTGTTGCCTGGCAGCAGTGATGAAAGTGAAAAACGAAAGCCTGAAGACAAATGTGCAGCTGGAACCCCCCCCCCCCCCCCCCCCAAAAAAAAATTTAATTTGAAAATGTGGTGATGGGCGATATGTTTAAAGGTTGAAGGTGATCAACTGTTCTGAAATTTGTGTCAATGGGCAGCTCTTTATCCTGCTCCATACCTCTGAGCCCTATCATGAGATACATGTACTTAGTCCTCTACAAACAAATACACACACATACACACACACACACACACACACACACACACACACACATGCATGCAGAAACATGCTGGCACTCACATTTGTCTTTGTATACACAGGCACACTGACTGTACAACTCTCACAGCTCACACACACATATAAAGACACACACACACACACACACACATACACACACACACACACATAGCTGCCAGCCAGTTTCACTGTATACTTTATAATGTAAACCTCCAACAGCCGTCTGACACGGACACAAGCTGTGAATAAAAGCACACTTTTACTTACATGATATAAATATGATACCTATATCTAGAGAGAAGGAATATTATATACAGTATAATGATTAGAAAATAAAGAGTTACCTTTTCAAAGTGCCTGTGGTGAGTTCATTTTGTGTTTGAATGTGTGTAATGTAGGTGAATGTATGATGTGTAGCTTTGTGATCTGCTTTTCATTTTGTGCACACACACACACACACACACACACACACACACACACACATTTTAATGTCCTTGTTTTAATAAATGGACATTAGAAACCTCACCACCAACATAAACCTGCACAATATCTATGATAAAACGAACACTTGCCCGCACACTCCTACCTAAACCTCCACACACATACATACAGTCACACTAGATGAGTATCAGCTGTGCTGTCTCAACCGTCCTGAATTAGCTGTCCAATAGATAACTCCCCTGCTTATCTCCACAGCCACCGCACAGATGTCTGAATGACGGAAAGAAAGCAGGTGGGGGGAAGATGAGAGTTAAAAGGGTAAATGGGAAGAAGAGAGGAAAAGTTAATGAGGAGACTGGAGGATGTGCCAGATTTGAGGTGTTTAAAGGTGATAAAGAGAGGGAAGCATGTACAGGACTATGTGTGAATGACATACTATGTGTGTGTGTGTGTGTGTGTGTGGGGCGGGGGGGGGGGGGGGGGGGGCGGGGGGGGTATAACCGTAAACACACATGTATTTGCACATGTGTGTTTATGGTTATAATTAACTCAGTTTTTATTCCTTCGAGAGACGGGATTCCCAAACAACGTTCGAAAACCTGTGACCCCAGGTGTTACCCTGGACGATGAACTTGGCAAAGATTGCAGCAATAGCTTGCTCCCGCCAACAGATTTCTCCTGTACAGTCACCATTTCCTTGCCAAGGACGAGGTTTGCTACCAGTCTAGATGTCAAGACTCTGATGCTAGTCTACAGGGCAGAGTCACTGGCCATCTCAGACTACACCTTGACATCCCATATTAAAGGTATCAGTACGCTTCAACTAAAGTGCTGGTTGGCTGGTCGGGATTGCTCCGTTGCAGCCAGAAATTCACTCTGTCTGGCTAGATGGCCATTGACCTTCTGCTTTCTTTGTGTTGGAATTTTAAACTCCGGTGGATTTTAGATGACTGTATGGTTAACTGCTCCTCAGATCTCTGCAGGGTAAATCCAGACAGCTAGCTAGACTATCTGTCCATTCTGAGTTTTCTGTTGCACGGCTAAAACAACTTTTGAACGTATACGTTCCACCAAAACAAGTACCTTCCCGAGGCTATTTTGCAGCGGCAGCACGGCACCGCGGCTCCACTCGGCGCTTAGCGCAGCCCAAGACAATTGTGATTGATTTAAAGAAATGCCAATAAACAAGAGCACGTTTTTTTTCCCATCCCCGAATGCTGTGTGGACTAGCCAGACCTTCCTCCACAGCGCTGTGAAAGAAGGTCTGGCAATGCGAGACTGCCCTGGACGATGAACTTGGCAAAGATTGCAGCAATAGCTTGCTCCCGCCAACAAATTTCTCCTGCACAGTCACCATTTCCTTGCGAAGGAGGAGCTTTGCTACAAGTCTAGATGTCAAGACTCTGGTGCTAGTCTACAGGGCAGAGTCACTGGCCATCTCAGACTACACCTTGAGATCCCATGCTAAAGGTATCAGTACGCTTCAACTAAAGTGCTGGTTGGATGGTTGAGCAGCATCTGAATTTCATCCATCACATTTCTGAACATTTCTAGAACCGTCAATCTGATAAGCATGTCCACTTAACCCAATGATTGGCCAGTTGTGCAGAGGTAAGAAAATAGGCGTGTTTTGTTTTAAATTTTATCTCAAGCTCCCTTTTTTATTCATCTCACTTTGTACAAACAAGTGCAACAAGTAATGTGCAAAAAAAAGTTGTGTTTCCACTGCAGGACTCCACTCACTTTTTTGGTGCCAGTACTTTGTTTTCCACTGCAGATGCTACTCTCTCAGTGTAAGCAGGATTCTCCGCTGATCGTCATAGTGATGCCACATGAAACTGCCTGACATCCTCTTCAACATGACACTTGCCGAATCCTTTTCCTTTCATAGGGAAGTAGTACGTGGTGTGAGTAGTATACAGATAGTATAAGGTATGTCGTGTATGGTGTAGTTTTAAGGGCTTACATTTTTTTTAAATCTAGGTTGAGTGATTACATTTTTTGTATGTATAAATTTGTTGCTATTGACGGTAGCTCGGTTATTTAAAAATCACAGGTTTGTGCAGGATGTCTTGTGTCGCACTAGTGACAGTTCTCTGCAGTGGTCTGCAGTGTTTTAACTCCACCTTTTAGTATCGGCTCAGCTAGCTTGGAGGCTTGACCGAGGTGGTACCAAAAATAGTACCAGGTACTCTCCACCTCCGCCTTCGAGCGTGGCCATTCAAAACAGGTATGAACACTTGCTCGTCACCACGCCAACATGGTTGACCGACACTTTGTACTAACCAATTTCTTTTTGAGTATACTCCACAAGAATTTAGAGCAATGGGCTCTAATGTCATACTATGTTTTGATATTTTTAACATTACTGTATTTGGAGTGATTTTACTTCAATGTGTGTGCTTGCATTTTATATATATAGTCTAATTTGTTTCTGAGTTGCTATTGTATATGATCAGAATGTTACAGCAAGACCATAAGAGCATGTAATGTAAGAAGGAAGGATTCAGTGGGGAGCTCAGATTCACCTGATGAATATTCATAACTGTGACATCACAGATGGAGCTCCGTGTCGTCGTCGTCATAGAGATTAGAGTGGATGACGGGATTATGAAAGAGTCTCCCCCACACTGGGATTGGCTGCCACTCTGCTTTTGTTCCTCTTAACTGCCTTTATATGTGGCGTTTTGTCACTCAATCTCTCTTTTCTCTCATCTCTTCTGTTGCACAAAGATATTGTGACCATCGCCCACGTTTTCCTTTTTTCATTTTCCTTTTTCCCCTTTCCACCCTGGCTTTCTCTGCTGATCCTCTTAGCCATTTTCCCCTCTGTCACATTTTTTCTGTTTTGAAAACCCACCCTCCCATCGAGCAGTATGGTACTGTAGTAATTGCTTTCTTCAGCTCCATTGGCCCAATAAGAGAAAATAGGCCCTTATGCTAATAGCCCATAAAAGACACTGAGCATTTCCCAGCAGGAATTCCACATCACATTATTTTATAGCGCTGTACCAGACAATAATGTCTTACCTCTAGGTGCTCTAAAAATAAATCAGGAATTTGTGCGAAAGAATTGTTCTGAATGCTGAAGTTCATTGCAGTGAGTTAATAGTTTATTTGGGACAAAATTTCATTAGCAATGTTTATACAAGATCACGTCTAACACACATACAGACACACACACACACACACACACACACACACACACACACACACACACACACACACAACTGGCCATGTGACATACAATCCAGTCC
>CM042325.1:5583095-5790595 GCA_023566125.1 Zingel zingel | reverse complement strand
AGTCTGCCAGTCGGCAAGTTCAATAAGTGGCCAGCCATTCAGAATGGTTATTACAGATTATATGCATTACAATAAATGTTACAAAAGCCTATACATTGTATTGGAAGTCCATATCTGTCAGGAAAAGAAAAAAACTGCTAATGAATTAGGAAAGCTAAAAAAATAAAAAAAATACTCATAAGGTAAATTAAAATTATGAGATAGAAAGTCAAAGTTGTGACTCACTATTTCCAATGAATCGAGCCTTTGACTTATCATGTCATCATTTAGATTTACAATTGGGTATTCTTTATTTTTTGTCATTCCTAATATGTCACCCTTTTTTTTTCTTCTGGCAGAAATGGGCCTACACAGACAAACACATGAAAACTGCAATGTACCCCCCTTTAAACACGTCATATGCCTTCCAGATTGCACACATGCACGCACACACACACACACACACACACACACACACACACACACACATAAAGCTGAGGATATAATTGTTTCCAAGCAGCTCTTTGATGGCTGAGTCACTGAACATGTCCTGTATCATATCACGATAAGAAGAACATCAGTTTAAAGGCAGCAGCTGTTTCCCTTTCATCCTCTCTCTCCTTCTGCATCTCTCCATCCTCCCACTGCTTTCACAATGGTGTGCTAAGCCAGGGAAGATAGGGCAAATCCATCCTCTGAGCAGAGCAGGCAGAAGAGAGAGAGACAGAGACAGAGACAGAGACTGAGGAGCGGAGGAGAGAGAGGACTGAGTGCAAAACACTTCCTCAAACACTCCTCTCTCACCACTCCTTTCTCCCTCCATTTATCTGAAACAAACCAATCGGCTTAAGTAAACCTCTGTTTTCTTCATCGTGTGTGTGTGTGTGTGTGTGTGTGTGTGTGTGTGTGTGTGTGTGTGTGTGTGTGTGTGTGTGTGTGTGTGTGTGTGTGTGTGTTCCCTCACATCCTCACCACTTTGCCTCCTTGCCTCCTAATTTATAGGCTATACATTTCTGCTTTTCCCACGAGTGTGGGGAAAGCTAGTTTAGCTTCACTTATATTTTTGATGTGATGTTTTAATTTATCAGAAATTGAGCCACAGGTAGGCTAGTTATAGTCCAGTTTTGAGAAATACGCGTACTGGCATTTCCTTTTTGACGGAGTTTGATGAGAAGTTAGATACCACTCTTGTGTCGAGTAAATGTAAAGGTACAGTAGCCAGTTAGCTTAGCATAACAACTGAAAACAACAAGCCTGGCTTTGTCTACCAGCACCTCTTACTGTAAGCTCATTAATGAACAGAGAGTTAATATAGGCCTATCGTAGATAGTGGTGAGTGATTTCAGACACAGCCCGTCTCAGGTTTTGTACGAATTAAAACAGAAAATATAACATGTTAATTAGTGAGCTTTAGATGTGCTAAAAGGTAGACTTTGATACATTCAGAAAGAGCCAGGCGAGCTGTTTCCAGTCTTTATGCTAAGCTAAGCTAACCGGCTGCTGGCTGTCGCTTCATAGTCGACATACAAACATGAGTGTGGTATCAATTTCTTCTGCAAGAAAGCAAATAAGCACATTTCACGAAGTGTCAAGTTAAAAATAATTTCTTGAAATCAAAAAGGAATGTATCAATGGTGAAAAACGTAGCCTAGTTGAATTTTATTTTCCGATGCCAAGAATTCAACTGTGATTATCAAGAATGCAATTGCTAAATGAATAATTTCCATTTTAGCAGGTCCAAATTTAATTAAATCCAACTATAATGGATTTTTTAAATAAAGATTTGGAACATTGGTTTGTGACTGTACTCACACACACACACATACACACACACACACACACACACACACACACACACACACACATACACACACACACACACATACACACACGCACACACACACACACACACACACACACACACACACAGCTGCCAGCCATGTAGCCATGAAAAATACCAATGGCATCCTCATTCTCTGTAAAGGAACCTGGTTGAAGAGCAGATGTTTGCATATAGTCTACAGTCAAATAACACAAGGCTCACACACTGCAGCACAGCTAACACACACACACACACACACACACACACACACACACACACACACACACACACACACACACACACATACACACACATACACACACAAAACAGCATCATAAATGGAGCTTTGTCTCTATCTAGTGGATACTTTAGGCTACACAAACGACAGAACTGCAGCCAGCAATTTAGTTTAGTTGAACGTGATGTTTATGAGAAATTAATACGTTTGTGATAGGCTATAAAAGTTGTATGTTTCTTTTTCTGTGGTACTGAATCTCAGTGAGCTTGGCTGCTTTAGAATGTGATGGATTATGCAGTTTGAAAAGCAACATCGTCACGTCAAATCTTCCAAGAGGAAAGTGAAAGCAATTATTTAATCTTTATTGAGTGTATATTTGTTTTTCTTTGTGCCAGCCTGCCTGTTGTCCCCATGGATGTATAATGTTTGTCCCATGAGCCCAAACAGGTGCACTGTTTGAGCGTAGAGGCAAGGTGTTGCCTTCAGGTGTAGGAAGGACATTCGTAAATTTTACAATCCTAAATTTGATAGTTAAGTGTAGGCCTAAAGATAGACATAAGGGGTTTAAGACGTTATCACAAATATTTATGTAAGTGATTGTGTACATGTCAACTTTTTTATGTTAAGTTGTGTTTCCTTTTGTTTGTGTTTGGTGTGCAGGCTTAACTTAACTTAACTTGTTCCGCTTTGATTTTTTAGCCGTATGTCTATTTCTGTATAGCTATGTACTTTAAGAGCAAAATTCCCTGTGCGCGTTTACTCTCAGGCCTACTTGAGAGCTAATTAAAGCTAATTCTGATTATGATTCTTGAAAGTTGGAGTGTGCGGGGGTCACTTGAACGCAGCATCGGATGGTGCGTGCACTGTGCTGACGAGCCGTTGCTTGTGGAAACAGCTGGTGGTTTCTGTCAGCGAACACTTCGGGTTGAGAGCAGCATTAGTAGAATTAAAAGTTCAAATTAGACTTGAAACTGACTGAGTGCGCTTTGAGTTGACTCTCTGCTGCTATTCCATCAGACGCCGGGAAATGTCATCCTGTAGACGCCACTTTATCAGGGAGTTGTTAATTAACAACCTAGCTTGTTAACTGCAGATCAGTGACGCTCGACGCAGCCGGCTGCTAACGCCAGCTAGCTAGCTAGCTAGCTAACTTTGTACTGCCATAGCAACTACCACGATACAGGTGTTCTGTCATCGCAGACAAACTGCCTGTTTTCTGACAGTGGAGGGCGAGCTTTTTGTTTCGTTTCACCATGACTCATATTCATTATAAATTCTCCTCCAAACTCAGCTATGACACTGTGGTTTTTGACGGCCCGCACGTCACCCTGAGGGATCTGAAGAGGCAGATCATGGGCAGGGAGAAGCTCCGAGCCGGGGACTGCGACCTGCAGATCACAAACGCACAGAACAAAGAAGGTAATTAAAACATATGTATGGACTGATGAAAGTGTGTTTATTCTGACAGTTTGAACTTTGGTAGAAAACACGTGGTCCAGATTTGACAGCTGCCCGGTGACGGGCAGCTGTCAAAGCTACCTCTTTCAAAGCTACCTCTTTCAGCTTGACGGGGGGTCCAGAAAAGTCAACTAAGAACAAAAGGGTTATGAATGGGTCACATTCCTGCTGCATTTACGCTTCATGCCTTTAATCAAACGGCCTGATGGTGCGGGATCAGCCCTGTCAGTGCCATGCCTGTACAAGTCCCAAAAGAGAGGTGGGATAAAAATAGCAAAGGTTGGGTAGGAGCACAGGATAGTCATGACCATAAGATAAAAGTCCAGACCACTTTTCTGCAGTCTCACACAAACACATGAAAATCATCAATACATGAATCATCGGTAATGAAAATTTGCTGCATAATGTGTAAAGTAAACTCACTGAAGCAAAAGAATGCCGAAGAGAAAAAAGGATCAAACATTATAATCAGCTATGAATAATGACGTATCACCTTAGAGTGTGTTAACATCCTGCAGATAAGCTCTGAAACCCATCATACGCTGAGTAATGTGGTTCCACTGAAAGCACACCCCACCCATTGTGTGAGTAATACAACTGCTATGTCAGAGTTTACAGAAAGTTTACAAAAAGGTCAAAAACCATAGTATTACACATTATGGGAAGGGTTAAGAGTCAGACTTTTCAGACTTCTTTCATCAGATGTCGGTCTTACAACAGTACTGCGTCATGAGCCTGTGGTTCTCTGAAGACTACACTGCAGGATCCAGAGGGTGTCGATATTTCTACGACTTTGAATCGTTTGAATCACAATTCAAACCTACAGTGTTGACAGAGTTTACCAGGCTATATAGTTAATATTAGGTTTTTATTGTTCTGCATCAGCAGATCAATCGATAATGAAAGTAATCATGAGTTGCAGTCGTAGATTTATCAAGCCAAGATTTTAAATCAAATCATTCTTGTTACAGTCCCAGACTTTACAGATTTTACGTGAGCAGATCTCACACACTTTCTTCATCTCTCCCTCTCAGAGTACACAGATGATGACAGTTTGATCCCCAAAGGCTCCTCCGTCATCGTCAGGAGAATCCCAATCATTGGAGGAAAGTCCAGCAGCAGCAAGACCCGCAACGTGTAAGTGTGTTTTTCGGGTTTGGCACATATACTGTAGCTGAATTCCTGCACTGTTACTAGTGTCGATATCCCTGCCCACTGCAAATGCTAAACACTGCTACCACATGGGACCTACAAGTCTACGGCCTTTTCACATCTCAAGGTCTGAATCTTGTTTTTGTTACGCTGTATACATTTGATTCGGTATGCTTTGATTTTACATTGCAATTATGTGAGCGCACTAGAGACCTATACATGACATTGGAGCCCGACCGATAAAGGATTTTTAAGGCCGATATCGATACAAATATTTGGTGATTTAAAAATCCGATATTCCAATATATATTTAAAAAAAAAAAAAACAACGAGAAACACGTAACAAAATATAAACAGATTTCCCTAACATTAGTTATTTGTAGTTATTTATGAGTCCTCACTAAAATAATATGATAATGCAGTTTAAAGATAATAATATTTAATTAATAATATTTTATTGTCACAACAGAACATCAAAATATATTAAAGTTCTGATAAATAAAATGTATAAAAATACAAACTAAAGATACAAAATTTAAAGGGTTAAACGTGTGTTACCAACAGGGAGGTTGTAGAGCGTCCTCTGGTAGACAGACTACGCAACGCCAACACTCACAACATGGTTGAAGGGTGTTTCGTCCGTTTTTATTTTATTTTTTAAATATTCATTTATCGGCCATTATAAATGCCGATACCGATAGTTTGGAAAATGGCTAATATCGGCCAATAATATCGGCCCGCCGATATATCGGTCGGGCTCTACATGACATAGGTCTTGTCGTCATTACCTACGTGAGCTGTGTCTCCCGATACCAGACAATTTGTAGACAGGCTCTCTCGACCTCTCAAAGAATAAAATGCCTTTTGTGAGTATTTTTTCCAACTGACTCTTAATAAAGTCGTCAGACCAAATGTCAGTTAGTCAAGTCAGCTTTATTGTCAGATGTGCTATACATGCATGACATGCGCCACAAATGAAATTTCAGTCCTCTCAGACCTACGGTGCAAAATGCAATTTAAAAAAATAAGTTCTATAAATAGAAAAGACATAGAATAAACAATCAACAATTTAACATGATATAAAAATAAACAATAAACAATCAACAAAAATATTTGATCGCCTCCTCTACCTGTGTGCTACCGCGGCTCATTTTGCTTTGCTTTATTTTCCTTGTTTTTTTTTTTTCCGAAAGTCCAAACCATCCAAAAATGTTCACACTAGAACCATGGTTCGACTAGACCAGATCAGCTCATACTAGAAAGTCAGAAAGTCCGGACCAAACAAGGTAGGGGCTAAAGGGCCCTTAGTGTTATTTTTAGTAAATAACTAAAAAGACAAGCTAATAATGTAACCCAGTCATCAGCCTTAATACTAGTAACATTTATAAATAAGGAAATGATTCTTGAAGTTATTGTCTAAAATGTACGTATTGCTTTTAAAGGCTGGCAATTACAAACTTGACAATAAATGTAGATCCTAAGGTATTAGCAGTTTAAAAAGTAGAATGCATGTAAACACATTATAGGATGAGTCCTTCTTGTTTTTCCTAATTGGGATGGTTTTGATCAGCAGCGTGTGTTTGCAGGTAGAGGATCACAAAGGAGAAGAAAACAATGCTGAATGATAAATCAATGCAGAGGCCTGAATCTTTCACTTGATGGTCAACAGTTGATTAAAGAGGTTTTTTTTTTTTTTTTGCGTAACACTTCCATGATAATATATGCTCACAGGAAAAGTGAAGGACTGTAACTCCATGGTGACGCTCACAGGGATTACCCAGATATTAGTCAGGCTTAGACAGGACAGCCAGCAGTGGCATGTGTATGTGTAATGCAGGGAAAGCAGGAAAGGACCTCACTGGAACAGACTGGCGGTCATGTGATTAGCCCTGTCAGCACCATGCCAGACGGGTGGAGGGGAATTAGGGTTAAAGAGTGGTGCAACGCTGGTCGCAAGATTAAATGCAGCAAATCAATTCTCCACCTGCACGCGCAGACTGACAGTCACTCGGCTTCAAAGGGCTTCCAAGTTAGCCTTAACTTTGAGTCATTTTAAAGACTTTTACATTTAAACAACTTAAATTCAACTGGATGTACATATTGTGACTGTAAACAGAACAAAAAACAGTTGTGAGTGATTATAACTGGCATTTATTGGCCAGTTTTGTAGGGTGGAGTGTTTGTCTTATTGTACAGTTAACCAAGCCTAATGCTCAATTAGTTGTCAACTATTAAATTAATCTCCAACTATTTTGATAATCGATTAATCGTTTGAGTCATTTTTTTATTAAAAAAATAAGATTTCTCTGATTCCAGCTTGTTAAATGTGAATATCTTCTAGTTTCTTCTCTCTTCTGTGACAGTAAACTGAATATCTTCTAGTTTCTTCTCTCCTCTGGGACAGTAATCTGAATATCTTCTAGTTTCTTCTCTCCTCTGTGACAGTAATCTGAATATCTTCTAGTATCTTCTCTCCTCTGGGACAGTAATCTGAATATCTTCTAGTCTCTTCTCTCCTCTGGGACAGTAATCTGAATATCTTCTAGTTTCTTCTCTCCCCTGGGACAGTAATCTGAATATCTTTTAGTTTCTTCTCTCCTTTGTGACAGTAATCTGAATATCTTCTAGTCTCTTCTCTCCTCTGTGACAGTAATCTGAATATCTTCTAGTATCTTCTCTCCTCTGGGACAGTAATCTGAATATCTTCTAGTATCTTCTCTCCCCTGGGACAGTAATCTGAATATCTTCTAGTATCTTCTCTCCTCTGTGACAGTAATCTGAATATCTTCTAGTTTCTTCTCTCCTCTGTGACAGTAAACTGAATATTTTGAGTTTTGGACAAAACAAGACATTTGAGGACGTCATCTTAGGCTCTGGGAAACACTGATCCACATTTTCCACCATGTTTTGACATTTTTATAGATCAAACAACTAATTGATTAATCGAGAAAATAATCGTTAGTTGCAGCCCTAGCTATAAGTTTCTTCAGCCAAAGGAATATCATATTTTCTATCTAAACTGCATGCTGGACAGGAAAATAAACATATTTAATGGTGTGCTTTAACATGTTAGCTTTACAAGTAAAATTAAAAAGCTTAAGAATATCTGTTATCAAACTGACTTATACCTACTTACTCAAGTCGCGGCTAAACAAAACTAGTTCATATCTTCTGTAGGGGCATTCTGGGTAATGTAGGAAATCACCACCTGAAGTGATAATAGACAAGGCCAGACTAAAGGCCGTTTTAAGGTTCTGCGTCCAATCCCCTCTGCGTTGACGTGACCCACCCTCCGAGCCCTCTGCCGTAGCTCGACGTGCACTTCCAAAAATGTGTAACTTTGCGTCGAGGCAACGCAGACCGCAAGGACTGTGATTGGTCAACTGGTCCTGTGTGTTGATAGTCGGTGTTTCAAGCAGCCTACTGTGGGGAGTAGCAACATGCTAGTTCACTGACATAAGCTTTGCAAATAAACTCAGACATATTTTGGTTACAATGACGGGGTAACTTTTTGAAATTAGCACTTCGCCAGCAAGCGGTACTTTGTGGGCAGTTGTGCTAAAGTTAGCTTGCTAACATAACATAAACTGGCTCTCTCTCTTTCGTTCGCGGAAATGGCAGAATATCGAAATTGACCCTCCGGAAACCACACATCCCCTAGCGTTCTGGCGGTGAAATGCACCGCGATGCAAAGAAACCCGTTCAACCCCGACGCAGAACTCCGAAAGGGTCACGACAGCATAGGAGCGACGGCGTAGGTACGGCGTGGAGTTGACACAGAACCATAAAACGGCCTTTAGGGGAACACAGTTGCCCAAAAATCATCCAGTGGCAGCGTTCCAATCGGCTGGTGAGCCAAGAACCAAGGCTGGTTTTTATTAATGATATTTCTATTCATTCCTAATCTTTGTTTCCAGGGTGTTAAATCGTCACGGACGACTGGCCTAAAAATGATTTTATTTTTGTGTTTCAGTGAGCGATCAGATGTCCAGCACCACGCCTTTGGAGCCTACAAAGCAGTACGTAACCAAACGCCTGCAGCTCCACTAAACACACACGTTGTTAGCATGTCCTAATATCTCTCTTTGAACATACATTGAATGAGTGCTTTGGTGTGAAATGACACCGCAATGTAAATCACTGAAAGCCTTCCCTGTATTGCAGTTTAAGTTCTTGTTGCAAAGAGGAAGTAGTGCGCTTCTCAGGATTTAATTTACAGGGAGCTGCTGCTCTGAGATAAAATCATATTTTACAATGAAAATAAAAATAGTTATTAAAAAGGGCTGCCCCCGAAAGTCAAATATTCGAATCATCAGCCGGGGAGCTCCCTCAGTTGACTGAGATTCTTCAAGCCGAGCAGTCGTTATTTGTAAGCGTTTTGCAAGTCAGAGTGAGCACTCCTCGTGTTCACGCTGCTCTCCGGGGTGAAAGCCTTCCACTACATCAAGTCGGCCCATTCGCTCAATGAAAATGTCAGCAACGGGTACAGGCCGTTATTATTATACATCCATGGTACAGGCAGCGTGGTGGCCCTAGGGTTAGCACTGTGGCCTCACAGCAAGAAGGTTCTGGGCTCAAAATCCAGGTGGTTCCGGGCCTTTCTGTGTGGAGTTTGTATGTTCTCCCCATGTTTGCGTGGGTTTCCTCCGGGTGCTCCGGTTTCCCCCACCATCAAAATGTACTATGTAATGTACTAGGGTCTCCAGTAAGTGTAAGCTATTTTATTGAGTTTCCTCTTAGCAAAGTGAATTTAAGTTGGTCTTTTATTGTGAAGGCAAAGCAAGGCCCACTTTATTTGTATAGCACATTTCAGCAACAGGGCAATTCAAAGTGCTTTACATAAAACATTAAAGAACAGTTAAAAACAATTCAAAATATAAAAACAAATCAAATATGAGAATAAAAGTTACAGTGCAGTGTATAAATGAACAATTATTTAAAGAAAGGCAGCATCAAAAATAAAGGTCTTGATAATGTCTTGATTTAAAAGAACTGAGAGTTGCGACGGACCTGCAGTTTTCTGGGAGTTTGTTCCAGATATGTGGCGCGTAAAAACTGAACGCTGCATTACAGTAGCCGAGTCTACTGAAGATAAAAGCATGGACAAGTTTTTCCAAATCCTCCAAAAAGTCCTCCAACATGGGATATGTTCTTAAAGTGATAATAGGCTATTGTGAAGTGTAAAGAAATAAGAAGTGAAGCTGTAGCGTTATGCACAGCCATTGTCAATATGGTAGTTAATAAGAGGGTTTTTGGCTTCATTCAATAAAACGTTGCTTGATACTGAATACCTGAAAGAATACGAATATTGGTATTGAGCAGCCAAATCCAATTTGACTGACCAAATTACAGTCGGATACAGGCCTGTTTAAAAGTAGCATTGCAGTTAGATCATGTACAATAAAGAAAACAGAAGTTTACAATTAAACCAGTGCTGTATTATTAACCCTAAGCAGAAGTATATTTGTATATATTCTCTCTAATTAAGGCTCTCAGCTGTTAATTTAACAAGCTGCTGTGTCATCAGAAGATCATTCAGTGTCTATCTGTGGCCATTTTCCAAATTATCGGTATCTTTGGTGGGAGCTACTCGGGCGGGTCAAACGTTATCATGCGGGCCAGCTACTCACAGCTGATAAACCCAACTGTTGTTTTTTGAGCCACAGACAGTCATTGCCCAGTCGTCTCTTCTTCCTGAGCTGCTGTAGCACTTGCTCACTTGCTTTCATACATATTCTAACATTTGGATACATTAGTAGCCTCTTTGGATTGCTGCGTTGCTTGTGCTGGTATAAGTCTTTAAGTTACATTAAAGACAATTTTAAATTTTGGATTTCATTCAGTCCCCAGATAGAATTGGCGTCCATCATCCACAATAGAATCGAATGTGTCAAAATGAATAATTCACTATCCGGACCATCGAAATCTACAGAGTACTCTGGCAAAGTGAACCGATGCTGGGGAAATGCATCCTTAGAGCTACAAAACTCTTCAAATCGGGCGCCTGGGTAGCTCACCTGGTAGAGCGCGCGCGCCCATATAGAGGTTTACTCCTCGACGCAGTGGCCGCAGGTTTGACTCCAACCTGTGGCCCTTTGCTGCATGTCATTCCCCCTCTCTCTTTCCTTTCATGACTTCAGCTGTCCTATCAAATAAAGGCCTAAAATGGACACACAATAAAAATTCAAAAAATTAAAAAAAACAGATCCTGCAAATAAATTAAATTCTTGGAAGCATTTTGACGTTTTGAAATACAAACTGTACCCTACCCTTACTACAGAGTGAAAAAGGGTTTATAATTCAGTTTTTGATTTACAGTGTTTGAGCTGTAAAGTAGGAGCACACAAACAATGGCTCTCTTAAACCCAATCAGAAACCAGGTGGTGCACCGTTGTTGTTTTATGTCCGATTTTTGCAGTGTTAGTTCTGTTTATGATTCTGTAAACTAAGTCAAACACATCTCAAAAGCTCTTATTTGATATAGTATGACCTGATTTTTTTTCTGGTTTCACAGTAGGAGAAGTGTCTGCCACTCTTCTTAGTACTTTGAGTCTGTTGGATTACACAAACGTTTTCTTTTGTGTTTTTCTGCCAATAAAGTCGTTTGTATGAAGCCGTCTTATGTATTGATTATGTGTTTGATTTTACTGAGAGAATGATGCTTAATGCACACAGTCGATATGCCACCTCAGATAACACATTTGAAAGACGTCGGACATTTCTAAATTTTCGTTAAAATCTTGTGTCCACATTTTTCCTTTGCAGAAAAGACAAATTCAACAAAAACAAATGGTACATATTCTGGACTCATATCATATTAAACTTAAATTGTTACGCCAACGATTTAGTATTGCAATTTCCCAAAGTTGAGAGAATCAAAAAAAGACATTTCATAAAGAATAGTTCAAATCAACTTTAAGTCCCCAGTATGGGTCAAGCTTTAAAAACACTCCAACAATCCTACTTTTCCTTTAACGCAACTTAGTAGCTACTTTTATTAGATTTGGTTGATCTTCAATAAAGCCAGGCTGATGTCATATTGCCATAAACAATATAATATAGTGCAGTCAGTCTGTACTACAGCATATTGGATTTTAAATGAAATAATGATTTAAGTGGCAGCTTTGACTTTTAAAGTATATTATGTTTCTGATTTATGAATGTGTTGGTGTGTGAATATTTGGCTTTTCATAAGGTTTTTCAAATCTTATTTAGTTAGTAATGCATTTATTGAGTGAATATAAAGATCGGTAGTCACAATACCTCTACTGTCCTGTATGTGCTTTTTTTTTTTTTTTTTTTTTTTAAAAAGACTCACCATGGTGCTTTGAGCTAAATGCTAATGTCAGCATGCTAACATGCTGATGTTTGGCAGGTGTAATGTTGATCATGTTCACTATGTTAGTGTAGCCTGGTAGCATGCTAAACAATGGTAATTAGCACTAAACACTACTGAGGCTGATGGGAGTGTAACTAGTTTTGCAGGTATTGGACAAATTTAAATTTTGAGCTGAGGGTGAAGCTAGATGAAAAGTCATGGGATCACCAACGTGATTAGGATTCATCCTCTGGGAACCACGAAAGTTTGTACAATATTTAATGGCAATTCATAATCCAATACTTGTGGCCCGACGGACCGACATTGCTGTCCATAGAGCCGTGGTTTCACTTATCTATTCCAGCACAGTATATGAACGAACCAAGAACAAGTGCAGAGAAAACAAGAAAGAATTGAGGTGAAAGGAGGCACCGAGGTAGACTTTAAGTGATGAGAGCGAAGATGTTTCTTATCCAACTAAATGCTGGCCTCACAGGTGTAAAATCTGAGGCAGCATTGTGTTGTTGTCTTCCTTATTTTTAGGGCAGCTTTAGAGGGATGAGAGGTGGCAGGAGGGGCTGAGGTAGTAATCCTGGGATGAGAGCAGACGTGTAATTGTCCACTCTTTCAAAATCCTTCCTGGATGCTGGTGTCAATTTTATATCGGCTCAAATGGTTAGTAAAGTGAAGAGATATGACATACAGCAGGTAATGTAGGAAATAATAATGGGCCGGAGGTAAAGCATAAAGATTAGCAGGTCTTTTTTTTTTAAGTGTCTTGTAATGGAAATTTTATTTTAACATAATAGTTTAATATCCTATAAGATTCTCTTATATGTTTAACAAGAGTTTCCTTATATTCTTGTTTTAATTTTGAGTTATAGACTTAGAGACTCAGAAAGAAACAACTAGCATCATAAACTTTGGCCTAGTGAGGACATCTTTTTGGAACTCAGCGTTCCTACTATTTTCCTTTAGCAGATAAGGGTGAAAAGGGCCATAACAATTTTAACTGTGACTCCTTCTGTCTCCTAAGCCACACAGGTGTTTTGGCTAAGTTGGGAACAGGAGCAGAGGGGAAGGTTGTAAACTCATTGTGACCGTTTATGGTGTTTTTTCATCTGTGTAGCTGCTAAAGATATCTTGAAGGGGAGGTGGTTTAAGTGAGTTTCTACTATATAGATGTATGAATTGTGTAGGTTGGTCAGAAGACCCTTTCAGATGTGCCGTGGTACTTGTGAAACTGTTTTCTCTGCATTTGCAAATGTAAATAAATACTCAAAGACCAAACTTTGGTTTAATTTTCTAGTAAGTCTTTATTAGTTTCATTTCTTGTGTTTTTGATTTGCACTCCTGCTGCTCTAAAGAAAAAATTCGACTACAGTCTCTTTTCATATATATATATATATATATATATATATATATATATAAATAAATAAATAAACATAGAGCTCTCAATCCTTTCCCAAGACATGTAACCTGGAGGCTCTCATCGCTTCATCAGTGAAACTGATTGTGTTTAATTCTAACAGATGGATGACCAGAATTCTTCCAGAGCCGTACCCTTTTTCTCCAAGGTACACACTCTCTCTCATATATAGATTTGTTTTTTGTACATATTTATGCTGGATCATGCGAATCAGTTATAATTGAACACTGCTCCTCCTGGTTGACCTGACGTGTGTGTGTGTGTGTGTGTGTGTGTGTGTGTGTGTGTGTGTGTGTGTGTGTGTGTGTGTGTGTGTGTGTGTGTGTGTGTGTGTGTGTGTGTGTGTGTGTGTGTGTGTGTGTGTGTGTGTGTGTGTGTGTGTGTGTGTGTGTGTGTGTGTGTGTGTGTGTGTGTGTGTGTGTGTGTGTGTGTGTGTGTGTGTGTGTGTGCGCGCGCGCGCGCAGATGCAGAACCTGGCTGATGCAGATGCGTCAGAAGAGGATAAGATTAAAGTTATGATGAATCAGTCGACCTACGACTCCATGAAGTGAGTCACTTCTCTAATCATTTCAAATCTAATCCCTATTTGTGTCTCCTTAGTACTTTTCTCCACTTGTTTTTCTTAAATTCTGTATCCCAATGTGTCACTTTGTCTCTCAGCTTCCATTACTTTATTACTCCATTACACTCCATCTTCATCCCACGCTCCATATTCCTACTTTTCCCCCCTTAATTCTGTTCCTCTTCCTGTATTTTGTACATTTGTTCTTTTTTCAATCGACCTGCTTTTCTCTCAATTTCTTTCTACATCTATCCCTGTCTCATTATCTGTCTCTTTCTCGCTCTAGTTACAACAAGAAGTTTGGTACTGTACTTCCTGCGAACTACACCTGTTATCGCTGTGGAAATACTGGACACCACATCAGGAACTGTCCCACCAGCGGGGTAAGGGCAGAACGTGGTATCTCTGAAGGGAGACAGTTTCTGTTGCAATCTAGTACAAAGATACCAAGAAGTGTGTGTGTGTGTGTGTGTGTGTGTGTGTGTGTGTGTGTGTGTGTGTGTGTGTGTGTGTGTGTGTGTGTGTGTGTGTGTGTGTGTGTGTGTGTGTGTGTGTGTGTGTGTGTGTGTGTGTGTGTGTGTGTTTGACAACAGGATAAAACCTCAGAGGCCCCTCTGAAAATAAAGAAAAGCACAGGCATCCCTCGTTCCTTCATGGTAGAGGTGGACGATCCAAACATAAAGGGAGCCATGCTGACCAACTCTGGACGCTACGCGATTCCTACCATAGACGCGTGAGACAAAAGAGTCAATGTTTGTGTGTCTTTTGTTTTAAAGGAATGGTTTGACATTTTGGGAAATGGCATAAGGACTGGAAACGGGGGGGGGGGGAGCCTCTATCCAGAGGTTACAAATTCCACCTACCAGTACCTTTTTAAAGTTCACTTAAAGTGTGCAAACTATTTACATGCTTTTTCAGAGTGGCACGTTCAAGAGAGGTTTTTTTTTTTTTATTTTAATTTTTTTTAGCAACTCCAAAAGGTTGGCATGACAAACTTAGCAGAGCTTTTCATAGTTCATACCTGAAAGTACTGACATCACCAAAACCAGAATATGACGGAATAGTCATAGGCACAATTAGCAAGATGAAGATGAAAGACATATGAAATGTCAAAGGTTCAATTCCAACACAAACCTTCTTTCAAACTTACACTTTAAAAGTCACTCTGTTTCAAGGCATCTTTTAAACACCTAAAAAGCCAACGCGTAGTGTGTGTAACATTCTGTGTCCGCAGTGAGGCATACGCTATTGGCAAGAAGGAGAGGCCTCCATTCGGTCCACAGGAGGAGACTAAGTCAGAAGGCGAGGAGGATCCTGTACCTGAGGAACTCCTCTGTCTGATCTGCCATGACCTGCTGAGTGACGCTGTGGTCATACCCTGCTGTGGAAACAGCTACTGTGATGACTGTGAGTGTCTGCTACAAACACACACACATTTAAATAAACATACTGTATGTACACTTGCTGTACTTTAAATAATAAGTCATTCTTATCCTGATTTCCTGTGTCCAGCAAAACGTGTTAAATGTGCATGCTGTGGTCGTTCTTCAGTCTGAGTCTCCATATTTACATCTCAACCGTCTTTATCTCTTGCTCAGGTATTCGCACTGCCCTACTGGATTCAGAGGAACACGTCTGCCCCACTTGCAGCCAATCAGATGTCTCACCTGATACCCTGATAGCCAATAAATTTCTCCGACAGGTGATTTGACAGATGAAACAATGCATTAATGTTGGAGTTAGAGGAGAATGGAGAGAATTAAGTAAATGATTTTGGAAGGTGGGTTTTGTGTATCACTGTATCTCTATGTTTCATCCACCCTTGTGTTGACTTCGGGTCACATTGAAATTTAAACCATTTTAAATTTTTGTTTTATATCAGAAAATATGGGACGTAGAAATAAGTGCTGAAAATGTGTAGAAGAAAAATTTTTAAATTTAAAACGTTGGAAAAAGCAAAAACAAATTGTGAAAAAAAGGTGTCAAAAATGTCAGGAAAAAAAAAAGTGTTTTTTTCAAGGTTGAAGGGAAGACAACACAAGGGTTAAATGTCAGACCACAAGCTTTTCATAGTATTTAACCCCGATAAAGAAATATTCCGACGTGATTTTGTCTGCCTGTTTCTCCTAACACAGGCTGTGGACAATTTTAAGAAAGAGCGAGGCTTCACTAAAAGTCTGAGAAAAGGGTGTGGTACCTCCCAATCCCAAAATCCAACCCTGACACCGAGCCCCGTCCCCACCCCGCCCCCTCTCACTGTGCTGAGCCAACCTCAGAAGCCTCACCTGCCAACCCACAGCCAGCAGGTGACCCTCATAATGACGTCTCATATGGGGAGGCAGAAATAAGAGTAGCACTGTACCTGCATGACTCAGGAGCAAAGAGAATAATCACTGTTTTCTTTTCACAATCAGATGTTATGTCTCGTCTCAGAGTGATAGTTATCTTCCGAAAAACGTGTTAGAAAGGACAATATACTGCAAGTTTTAAACAGCATTCTCTATATTAAAACTAGCAACAAGAAACAAGAAATGTATTATAATAATATGTATTGTCATTTATATTGTCATGTGTAGATATTCTTTGGAATTGTTAATTATTATATCTCAGCTCTGTTTTCCCAAAAATAATTTACTTTTTCTTTTGCTTGCTCTACCATATTCTGATCCCTGTTTTATTCTCTTGTTGTCTCCCTTCTTTAGGACCCTCTCCGTCCACAGGCTGCAGACACACCGCCATCGTCTCAGGTGTGTGGGGCTCCGCCCACAGCTACAGGCCCCGCCTCTGCTCCCAACACGCCAAGCACTTCCCTCCAGCCTGCGCAAAGCCACCTGGAGATACCTGACAAGTACCTACACACATAAACATACTCACACAGCAATACAATTACTTTGTGGTGCTCTGCTGCCTCCCCCTGCTTAACAAGCTAACTTGTGACTCCTTAGATGTATTGTTGTTGTACCTTAAAGTTTTAATACTGAAGGTTTAGTCTTCTTCTGTTTCTGACTAAGCAGATGCTCAAGAGTTTGCTACCATGCGTGTTGCAAAAATCACCCAGGAATGATATCTTAAGGATTACAATTTTGAGGGAGTTGCACATTACAAGGACAGCAAATGGCCTTATCTTACCCATACTTTTACCCCTCTATGGTGTAGAATTAAAAAAAAAATTAATTTCAGATGCTTTGATGTTAGGATTATCCAGCACAGTTTCCTCCAGTTTACATAATCAAAGAGAACAACCAAAGAGTAGTTTACTAAATGTGCACCCCCTGCTGGTCAAAGTGATTCAAATGGTTTTATAGACTGCACTTTTTAAATTTAAACAAATTATTACAGATGGAATGTGTATTTTTTTGTGTGTGTTTAATTTGTATTGGGAACAGAAAGTGAAAGCGGGATTTTGCTCATATAGCAAATGGGACGCTGTAGATGTGATGGAGGTAAGGATAATGACACCTGCCTCGCCCTGCTTTCAGCAGCTGCAAATTAGACTGGAGTATGTCCACACTAAGCCTTTAACATTTCTAAAGCCGTTCTCTCAGCCCAACGTCCAGGGACCAAAATAGCGTTTTTTGCTTGCCCCAAAACAGAGCTTTTCCAAAATAGCCTCAAGAGTGTGTAAATCTTAAAGGAACTTGCTGACTTATTGGGACTTTAGCTTATTCACCGTATCCCCCAGAGTTAGATAAGTCGATACATACCCTTCTCATCTCCGTGTGTGTCGTAACTCTGTCTGACGCCCCCAACGCTAGCTAAGCCTAGCACAGATCCTGGAGGTAACCAGTTCCATCTAGCCTACTGCTCCCAATAAGTGACAAAATGACGGCACCATTTTCCTATTTACATGTTGTGATTTGTATAGTCACAGAGTGTACAAATAACTAGGTCACATGAGACACAGCCATCTTCTAACCGTATACAAACTGGGAACTATATTCTCAGAAAGGCGAAGCACTACTTCCGCTACTTGGGCGGAGTGATTTGCTAGCAGCACCTGAAGCCCTGTGGTGAGGAGCAGAGAGTTCACTCAGAGTTGGAGTAATAGAGTCAACAATTACTAGATAGTAAAAGCATAGAGACCTTGTTATTTGTACACCCTGTGACTATACAAATCACAACATGTAAACAGGTACATGTTAGCGTTATTTTGTCACTTATTGGGAGCAGTAGGCTAGTTGGAACCGGTTACCTCCAGGATCTGTGCTAGGCTAAGCTTAGCGCTGGGGGCGTCAAACAGAGTTACAACACGTATGGAGATGAGAAGGGTATGTATCGACTTGTCTAACTCTGGGGGTTACGGTGAATAAAGTCCCAATAAGTCGGCGTGTTCCTTTTAAAGCTCCAGCTTGGCGTGTAAAGGGGAAAACTAAGCTTTTGCAAAAAATGATGACGTGAGCCAGCCCAGTCACAGGGAGAAACTTTCCGTTGCTTTAACTTTCTTTGTGTATTTCATTTTAAATGTCTATATAGTCAAATACACAGCAGAGCTGGATTATTTGTTGATTTTGTTGGACAACGTTGTGATTAAAAAGAGAACAACATTTTTTTTTTATTACTGCGGGGAATGACTTCTGTTTAACATGTAGTCTTTGAGAGCCATGAATAAGTCAGTGTCATACTCGATATACGTTGTCTGACAACAGAAACGGAACAATATGTAAATGGGGAACAAATATATTCTAAATTCTGCCTTCTTAAAATGCAGTATAGGTGATCACAGGTGTAATGGGCTGACACTCCGGCTGTGTCTGGAGCTGCCCAGTTTGCTGTGTGGCAGCAAAGTTAAGAACACAACTTTGTGTCGACTCTAACTTTTTCTGTGATAACTCTTTTTAGATGTTGGTATAGCCGATAGCACAGCCTAGCTGTTAACCTCTTGTGTATGCTGATTTGGTCAGATGGACATCAAATGATTGGTCAGCTGTGTTGTTGGTCCCACTCCTTACCAGATGTTGGCTGTGATGTGCAGTTTAGTTGTTTGCCAACTGTAGAGAGTAGTAGGAACAGTTTTAAGTGTGACATGATGGTCTGAATGTGGTATAGGGTTCCTCACAGGAGTGCCATTAGGAAGGAAACTTGAAATAACTGTGTTATGGCATGTAGCATGAAATAAACATTTGGTAGTGTTAATGTTAAAACATTTAGAACAGCCTTCCGTACCCACAGAACATTTGGTGCAATCAAATCATGGCACTATGGATTTGAGATTGTTGACCGTGTAAACAATCACCCTGATGTTGCGCTCATGTGGTACTGTGATGTATCTGCCGTTTATTCAGAGAGGCTGAAGAAAAGACACACGATGACTCAGCGGCTGCTGCCGCCCCGTCTGTGCCGGTTTCACCGGAAGAACCCACTGACACTCCATCGCAGCTGATACCAATGGTGAGGGGCTATACAGACACCGACATACTATGGGCCCTATCTTGCACCCGGCGCAGCGCAAAGCCCAACGCGAGTGTCTTTGCTAGTTTAAGACCGTCACAGTTGTCAATTTCCCGTCAATTTCCCATCCAGCCCCCGTGCCGTTTAAATAGCAAATGCAGCTGCACCCATCTTTGCGCCCATGGGCGTGCTGGTCATACAGGGAGTTGTGTTCAGGTGAATTCTGGGCGTATTGCTATCTTGAGGTAGCGGGAAGTGATCGCGCCTTTGACCAACAAAAACCTGGTCTAAAGTCAATAGCGCAGAATTTTATTGTTATTTTAACGGCACATTAGTAAAATGCGCCTAGGCTCGTGCACAGCGCACGCACACTATGCTTGTTACACACACAGGGAAGCGCAGCAGCACACACACATCCAAAAGTTTACAAATAAAAATATTATGGTGCAAATCCGTCATCATTATAGCAATGCGCCAAGGTCCAAACGCGCCTGACTTTTAAAGGGAATGGGAGATGATCTCTGATTGGTGTATTGCATGTTACGCCCAAAACACACCTATGAATTAATGAAGACACTAAGTACAACCCTTTTGAAACATGCGCTCCGGCACACAGACCCTTTTTTTCCGTTGTCAAACTAGCAAAAGTGAATTTGGACACGCCCTAGACGCATCTGCGCCAGGCGCTTTACGCCGTGTGCTTAGATCGTTAAAATAGGACCCTATATCTATGCAGCAAAGTTTCTCGGTATGAAATCTGTGATGTTTGTGTCTGCTCAGGTTATCCCTACTCCAGAGGCAGAGCAGCCCCAGACAGTCAGTGTGAATCTACAGCAGCCCTCCTCAGGTGTCTCTTTCTGTCCATTCGTTATACTGTCCGTACTGTGTTTTGTCATTTGATTTGAGCAAACACATTATTGAATGATTGTAATGTCGAGAACTGCAGTAGCATCGCTAACGAATAAAAGCAAACATGTCTTACCTGATTCCACAGGTCCAGCCCCAAGACCCTGTGGGCCATCAGCATCTTGGGACAGGTCAGTGAAGCGTGGTTATTTAAGTATGAGTCTGTAATGACTCTGACTCTGCCCACTAGGGCTGCACGATATTGTATTTCATCGTCTACATTGCGCTGTGCGCATGTGCGATGGTCACATCGCAGGACGCGCGATGTTAAACAACTTTTTTTTTGCTGCTTGATAGAGAAGTCAACTTTCACCGTTCTCCTTTTACATGATTGTTACCGGCCGACCCTGCCCCATTAAGACAGGTGGCCATGTGGGCAACGTGCGTGAACGTAATGTTAGTCCGACGAGGTTCGTTATGGGAAGTGAGGCTCTCCCGTGGGTGATTACATGAACACAATGGTGTCATGTAAGTCAACCATGTGTATTTAACTACCGAATTTCCCTCTCCAAAATCTCTTCAGAAGAGTAGTCACAGCGCTTACTTGCTTTGGTGTTTGTAAAGCATTAAAGTTCAACAAAGAATAGTTCACATAAGAGAAGTTCCTTTTTCATTTTTATTTTCTATGTAGATACACTCCCCTACAAAATCCCCCCAGCAGCTTAGTCGGGAAAGAGTTACTATTTCCGAATAATGCTATTCATGTCATCTTACGTCTTTTTTTTATATCGAAATATATATCGCAGGAAGAAAAAAATATCGCAATGTCAGTTTTTTTCAGTATCGTGTAGCCCTACTGCCCACTGTTTCAAGACCGATGTCATAACCTCTTCCTTCCTCTTTTCCCTACAGCCCCTCTTCCTCCTCGGGTTGTCCTGTTGGAGGCTGGAATGAGTCTAACACCCAGCAGCCCCCTCCCTCCTCCTCTTCATATCCAGCAACTCCTCCACCTCCTCTCTTTCCCTCCCCCAATTTCCACACATTCCTCGCCGCTCATCAGCCTCTCAGCAGTTACCCCCCTGGATACCCACCCCCCTCGCCCGTCTGGACGTTCCCAAACCTCCAGGGTGCCCCCATCCCTTCACTGTGTCCCTCTACCTCCATCCCTGCCCTCATCCCCAAGGAGTGGTACAGGCATCAGAGAAAGAAGAAGGAAAGGTGAGGTTCCCAACCAGTCATTACCTGGACAAGGTATCTGTAATTTGCTGAAAACATCTTAAATAATATGACATACCTTGTTTAATTGTTGTTTCATTCTTTTTGAAAATGGTCTTTACTTCATCTCCAGGCAACAAAAGACACTTTAAAGTGGACTTATTGAAACTTGCAGATTCAGTTTTTAAGGAGATTACTTATGGGATATTGGTTCCTATCAGATTTAGTAACCACTGCAGAGGTATTCTAGTATGAGGACAATATATTATATTATATTATATTATAATATATATATATATATATATATATATATATATATATATATATATATACCTCCTCTATCTTTGTTACTCAGGTCACCTCACCGAGGAACTTCCCACAGACGCTCCTCTCGTTCTTATTCAAAGTCTTCCAAGTCCAAGTCTTCTCGCTCGTACTCTCGTTCTTCAAGCAGATCCAGGTCCCGGTCCAGGTCCAAAGGCAGATCAAGGTATTTTGTGCTTCTTTATTTATTTATTTTTTACCGTTTTTTTGTTTGTATGAATAATTTTTGGTAAAAAATAGAATTAACACAATGATTCTTACCTTTATTGTGCTGTCCTATCTCTGGGGGGAAAAAAACACACATAACATAAACAAACAAGCTTGATACAGATCCCTTCACATACATACTGGGAACGTTTTACAGTTCAACTTGTCAGTACTCTGTCTCCCATTGGACAGAATATCCGATGTGACTTTGAGTAGAAATAAACATGGAATGAATGTGGTTCCTGCAGGACTTAAGGGACATAAAGTGCATGCAGCAAGCTTTGTTTAAGCTCAAAAAGATCCGGTACTGTATTTTATACTGTACCCATTATGCCTTTCTTTTATAGACAAGGTGAAATGGCAAATGAGATAGAGACGACTCGAACCACAACGTGGCAATGGTGCCTTAAAATGTGTGCGACATATGACATGACTATATTTTTTCTTCTTTTTTCTTTTTCAGGCCCCAATCTCCTTACTCCCGCGAAAGAGACCTCCAAACCCGCTCTCATTCCTCCCATTCCTATAGCTATGGTTACAAACGTTCCCCTACGCCGTCCTCGTCATCTTCACCTCGCATGGGTTACCGTGCCACGTCCAAGTCACCATCAGGTCACCGCAAAAACAGCCATCATAGTCGGCATCACGATAAGAAATCCGCTTCGAGCAGCTACAACTCCAGGAGGCGAGGAGAACGCTCCCAGAGGGAAGCGGGGGGCTCGGGGGAAAGTTACCTGCATGCTCAGCACGCAAATCAAAGTAGCAGCCTAGACCTGGACAGAGAGCGCTACCTGCAGTGGAAAAGGGAGTACAAAGAGTGGTACGATAAATATTTCCGCAGCTATGTCGGCCACTTCCAGCTGCCTCTTCCCCTCCTCAATCTTCCTCCTCCTCCTCAGTGGGGGGACAGAGAAGGAAGCGGAAATCCCTTGCATCCTAACTTTCGCTCACGTGACCGATTCCAAGGTAGACGTGCCGCACGAATGGACGGCTGCTCCCCTCCATCGCAGTCATCCAGTGACAGCCGCTCCCCTCCATCTCAGTCTTCACGGGACAGCTGCTCCACGCCATCTCAGTCCTCCAGTGACAGTCGCTCCTCTCCGTCGCATTCGTCCAACGACAGGCGGTCCCCTGCCTCTCGGTCGTCCAGCAGCGGACGCTCCACACCATCCGAAAACGGAGCTCCGCCGACGGCATATCCGCAGAGGTGCGCTGAGAAGTCCAGCCGCCTGCCAATCACACTTACAAAGGGCAATAAGGAAGCAAAACTGCAAGAAAGAAGTGAGGACGGTAAGCAGCTGATGGCGAAGAATTTGGAGAACCTCAGCACCTTAAAACATGAGCAGAAGAGCATGAAGAAACATGAGGAAGGACGAGGAGGGGAGTCATCATCCCCTAATGCTGCGGACTCAACGGACGACAGCAGAAACAACAAGAGGAGGCACAACACTGGACCAAATGCCTGCAAGGATGGCACCCCAGCACGGGACCAAGCAACTGCCAGCGATGCCTTAGAACCAGTCCAATCACTCGTGAAACCAGATAAACGTTTGGATAAAGACCGTGAAAGAAAAAGCAGAGAACAGAGGAATTTGGAAATCGAGAAAGGATGGAGAAGAGGCAAACATTCAGACTCCCGGCACGATGTGGGGAGACGGCACAAAGAAAGGCCCAGTAAAGAGGCAAGCAGGGTGGATCCAGACAGATACAGATACTCTGGAGGCAGCAGAGATTATGACTCAAGATCAGAGAAGACTAGAAAAAGAAAAGGAGAGGACATTGGGAGAAGTTCTGTAAAGGCTCAAAGCAGCAAATGCCTAAAAACTAGAGTTGCAGAGGACCCCAAAATCCGCAAAAGCGAATCCCCGAATCCATTTGAAAGAACAAAGCCAAAAACGGAGAAGAAAAAGGAGAGGAAAACATGTCCTCTGACAGAGAGAGAAATCTGGGAGGGAGGGATAAAGGTGAAACCACAGAAGAAGATAAGCATCAACATAAACCTTGCAGGAACGAGGAAGGACGGGAAAACCGAAAAACGGGACGTGTCTTATTCAGAGAGCGTCACAGGAAAATCAAAGGAAGAAATCGAGAGGGCTGGTAATGGAGAGGAGGAGAAGTTAAACGGAGGAGAGACGATGAAAGCAAATGAAAAGAAGGAATCCAGCATAGACATGGAAGGTTGGTCTGAAGAAAAAATCAAACCAGGTGAAGGAGAGGCAAGACGGAAATGGGAGAAAGCTACCTTCAGAGATGATACGGGAGAGATGTTGGAGAAAATTGCAGGACAGAAAAAAGATGTTGGAGAGAAGAAAGAGGAGGAAGACTTTGACTTATGGCACAGCCCCCTTAGAGGAGTGGAGGATGAAAAGGAGAGGAAGGAAGGACACGCAATGGAAGAGTTATTCTTAGGTACCCGGAAGGAGAGGGCAGAGGGAGAAAGCACATGCCAGGAAAACAGAGGAATCCCGCCGTGGGAGTCAAAGCCAAAGGAGGAGCTGATAAAGGGAGTGAAGTGGAGGATGAGGAAAGAAGAAGACGACGACAACACAATGAGGTCCGAGTCACAAAGGGGTGGAAACGAGAGCCACCATGACACACCAAACGCCACAGTGCACGATGGCAGGTAAGAATGTTTCTGCTTTTTTTCTTCAAAGTTAGAATCCTACAGCTCGCTGTGGCTGCTCCTTCTTGGCCCATTACACCGTGCAATATTTAAAACTGATGCGCTGTCAAAAGATGCAAAAAAATGCATTTCCTGTGACTGCCTCACAGTTAAAGCTACTCCGTGTTTTGCCAGTTTAAATGCTTATAATGTGAACCAGCAGCATTTTGACATTTTCACTTTTTATTAGCAGTAAAGTAGTCTATATGGACGACATTTCAATTCCGGGATTGCTCCGTTGCCGCCGGAAATTCCGCCGGCTGTCCCTATGAGGACTATGGTTAACTGCTCCTCTGATCTCTGCAGGGTAAATCCAGACAGCTAGCTCGACTATTTGTCCAATCTGAGTTTTCTGTTGCACGACTACAACAACTTTTGAACGTACCATCAAAACAAGTTCCTTCCCGAGGCTATTTTTACAGCGGCACCGTTGCTCCATTCGGCGCTTAGCGCCGCCAAAGACTATTGTGATTGGTTTAAAGAAATGCCAATAAACCAGAGCACGTTTTTCTTCCATCCCGGAAAGCTATGTGGACTAGCCAGACCCTCCTCCGCAGCGCTGTGGAGGAAGGTCTGGCAATGCGAGAGTAGCAGTAAAGTAATACAGCACTAATACCATTTTTAAAGACAGTGAAAAGTGTTAGACTCTGCGACTAACAATGAAAAACTACAACACCACATCGGATCTAGCTAGACCGGAAACAAAACAACAGGCACACCGCACACGAGCCGGCCAAAGAGTAGTACGCTAACGTTTTTGAGTGGATGGCGAGCGCGAGACAGAATGTAAATGCATTTTATGGATATTGCTGAAGAAAAACAGACTGTAAATTGGGTCAAAACATAGTTTGATTTCTTGAAAATCTTAAAGATTACAACTTGAATTATCTGCTTTACCTTCAGTTTCTTTCATTCACTTATTTGCACGTATACAGGTACACAAGTACACTCATCCACATCCGTAAACCAATGATAGGAGTAGCGTGTTAATCAACTGCCATTTTGTAAACACATAATGAGTTGGGTTTTCAAACAGGACATAATTTCCTGTCAGAATAGCACAGAAAGTGTTGCTTTATTAGTTTTTTTCTAATGTAGAGACGAGTAGTGATTTTGTGTGTGTGTGTGTGTGTGTGTGTGTGTGTGTGTGTGTGTGTGTGTGTGTGTGTGTGTGTGTGTGTGTGTGTGTGTGTGTGTGTGTGTGTGTGTGTGTGTGTGTGTGTGTGTGTGTGTGTGTGTGTGTGTGTGTGTGTGTGTAATACAGCAGCTACGAGGATCATCAGGAAGGGAACACAGGGTTGAAAACTCTGGAAGAGTACACCCAGGACGGAGCTGCAGACCTAGAGGACGAGCTCAAACTCATACAGGTGTGTCTGTGAGCGCAGCCTGTGGGCCAGGATTATTTGAAATGTGTGAGGAGTATAGACTGTACAATAAGGTGGGGAGTCGCATCATTATGGGGGGAAAAAAACAACCATTTCTATAATATAAATTAAGAATAATTTGTGTTTTGTACAATTACTTTGAACTCACACATATTACGCAGCAACACAAATTGCATGATATCCACTCACGCTTTCCCTCTCTGTCTTAGGTCCCTCGCTCCAAATGGGAGAAGGAAGATTCTGAGAAAGAGGAGCGGGTTGAAGGAGTGATCAAAGTTCAAACAGATGCACTTGCAGTGTTTCTGCCTTCACCAGCCGTGTCCGTGACGACAGATACAACCACCAACAGGGATACAGAGAATGAAGAGAAGAGAGAGTGGTCAGTGGAAACGGAGAGAGAGGAGGCCAGCGCGATGGAGAGAGGTAGGGCCAGGGAGAGAGAGAGAGAGAAAAACCCTATTTTGTCCAGTTCACAGAGAAGTGTGGCTCCCTCTAGTGGCAAAGACAGAACTGACAGCGCCTTGTGCACAGTCAGAGACGGGGAGAAAAGGATTGAGATGGAGAGACAGAGGGACAGAGAGAGAGGGAGGGAGAGTGAGAGGTCGAGCGATAGGCAGAAAGAGAGCAAAAAGTCAAAAGAGAGAGCAAGGGAGGAAGAGAATGGGAGAGACAGAAGGAGAGAGAGAGGGCACAGCAGCATTGCCTCCACCCAAAAGAGGAATCCTCCCTCCTCTTCTCACTCCTACTCTTATTCAACACAGACACATGACACAGAGAGGAGAGACAGGCAGAGAGGGGGCGCCACGGACGGCAACAAGAGTTCCTCCTGTCCCAGTGGGAAATTCTCTGGTGGCAGAAGCAGGGAAAGCAGTGCGATAAGCGGAGCTACCGAACTGCTTGGTCAAAATACGCACAAATCATACAGAGACACGCCACTGGATTCAAAATGTAAAGACAAAGACCATCCCCACTACTGCCACAATCACCAAGATACACCAGGGAACTACAGACCTGCAGGGAGCCACCACTCCCCACTTTCCCTCTCTCACAGCCGGGGTAAAGAGAGAGACCCACTCTCCTCCGGGGCAGAGCTGGGTAAGCCCAGAATGAGCAGCCCTGGTCAGGAGTTCATGCAGAACAGAAGCAGAAATGAGAGCAAGGTTGAAAAGGAGGAGTGGAAGCAAAGGAAGGCAATTAAAGGCAAAGGAGAAAGTCAACAGATGGTGTCTGAGAGAGAAGGAGGTAGTCGATGCAAGGATGGAGCAGACGAATTGGACGGACAGACCAAGTGGGAGGGAGGGAGAGAGCTGGAGGAAGGGGAGAGGCCCAGCAGCCGCAGCCGCAGCAACAGCGTCAGTTCATCAGCAAGCCAGGAGAACGGCAGGGATGGCGGGAGAAAAGAGAATAAGAACCAAAAGAAGCGCCAAAAGGAGAAGAGACGAGCCTCCCCAGAGCTGCTGGAGGAAGGGGAGCTGAAGAAACACAAACACAAGAAGAAGACGTCAAAGAAAAGCAGAGATGGGGGGGAAGAGGAGAGTAGTGCAGAGGTGGAAGACAGGTAGAAAGACCACGCTAATGTTATGTTATGTTGACTCTCAGAGAAAAGAAAATGAAATTTACTTGAATGATGTTTTTCCTTTCTCTGTCCAAAAAGTGCCTGGATTTATTTTTATTTTTTTTCAACTTTATTTAGTTTTGCCAGGATACTTTTTTGTATCACCTTGAGATATGTCATATCAAATATGCATCATCCAAACTGAAAGTGAACAAAATGTGAAGGAAAAGCACTTTATACTATAGATAAGAAAATGAATGTGAATGAAAGCAAATGTTAAACCTAGGACCTCTTGAATTATTTAGAGTTCAATGAATTTGCACATTCTCTCAACTTGCTCAGGACTGCCACCAACTATGGTTTATATACTGAACCTGTGATGTTACAGCTTGCATGGAGGTTATCTTTTATTTTGACAAGAGGCCAGTCAGTAATTTGATTTGCTTAACACAGAAGCACAGGAGTGCATATAGAGGATTATTGAAAAGAGTGTATGATTAATTTGAAACATACTGTGAATATTTATGATTTGAACCTCTGTGTTGTATTTTATTTTGTAATGTAAAACAACTGCTGGATGGATAAAATATGTACCAGAGTAAAGTTTAGTTTTTTCCTGCTTTGAAGGAAATAAAAAAGAAATATCTACACATAATGTGGTTTTTTTTTTCTGTCTATATGACCTGCTTTCTGCTGCTGTTACACATTAACAAGCAACAGTAATATCTTCTCAATCCTGAAAAAAGAAAGTCAACCGTTCTTTGAGATCATCATTATATTGGGCAACAGAAGTGGATGTTTAACTGAGTAGTCACCTGGCAGTAGTTTTAGGCATGCTATTGGTATGGCTCTAGTTAGCAAATGTTTGCATGTTAACACCCTAGACCAGAGATTATTAACAGGGGGTTACTGTGGGGGGGCACCAAATTATAAATTAAAATAAAATATATTTTTTCCAAAATTTAAAATGTCTTAACATGAAACCAACATATTGTTAGCAAATATAAATCAGCCTATTTGTGAAAAACACTGAGGATAGGCTTACTGGCCTATAGGTTAGGCAGTCACAAACGTAGCCATCCACAGATACAGTTACTCCTAAGGATTCACTGTGCCACATGAATGTTTAACATTGATTCATAAAATCATGCCAACAGTTATTTTAATATCCTTGTATTCTATGCAAAAAAAAACTATGTATAAAGTTTTATATGCAACTTAATTGTATACAATATATGTAGTAGGGGGTCCCTGCTCTGCCCTAAACTAAGAAAGTGAACATTAACATTTTTCTCCTACCACCAACTTTATTAAAGCCACAATAAAATTCCAAAAGAAATAACGGGACAGGGTGTACTGGGGGAGAAAAAAAAATCCAGACCAACTAAAACGTAAAAGATAAATAGGGAATATAAGATGTTAGCATTCTGACATTCTGCCTCACAGAGCTGCTAGTGAGGCCAGAGGGGTGGCATGTGCACACACACACCTCTTCTTAATTACAAACATCTGGTTCTGCCCTTTTCACTTTGCTACACAATTTATTTATGTATAAACCTATTATAGATTTAAATGTCTTAAAATACATTTATTTATGGTTTATTTTGTGATTTATGGGTAACATTAGTGCATGATATGTGCACTTCAAATTGAGAGAGGTACAATTTGCGTTTATGCATGGATCACACAGCACAGTAACTTCACTAATTATTGAAATCCTCGATTTCAATAATTAGTGAAGTTAAAAAACGAAAGGTCATTTCATTTCTACATAAATTAAGTTGTCCTGACAACTGTTAACGTTGCAAAAATTAAACCTTAATTTTAGTAAGATCTGGGTTTAAGAACACTTATTGTTTGTCTTTTCGGAGTTATGACATGATGGTTACGTATTAATATTATTTCACATCAGAATATGAAATGTTTGATCAGAAATATATAAAAAAAGACTACCATAACTACTCTTTATGTAGCAGTGCTAACTGAACATTTGTAAATCCTAATGGTAGAAAAAAAGCATTTTTTGAGCCGTCTATTTCATGATTATTAATTTGTTATTACAGATGAAGTGTGGAATGAAGGATCCTTGAAGTAACATGATTTTACCACCATCTCTGTGCTCTTCTTTGGCTTCGATCTTCAGTTCCTCTTCCTCCTCTGTCCACCCTTTATTTCTGACACCATGTTAGCTTCCCATCCCTAAAGCTCAGACAGTCGGCCAGAAACTGGATGCAACAACACCTCTCCTCCACTCATCACTTACTGTATATGCCAGGTAAGGATGCCCACGCTGAATGCAAGAAATGTATTTCTTGGCTTTTCCTTATTTCCTCTTTGCACAAGGATCCTGCTTTAAATAGAAAAGCACTCAAAGATGAATTGATACATCGAACAAACACAACTTAACCATAAACAAAGACGTCCAGTTTTTTCCAGCAGGTTAGTGGCTGTTCGCCTGTTAGAGCTTTTGTTGGTGCAGGAAGTGGAAACATTTAAAAAATAAATATGAAAGACGTGTTCAATATGCCTGCTGTGTGTGTGTGCGTGTGAGAAAGTTGATGCTTGATGTGTATCCAAGCTTTTCTTGCTTCATTAACTGACTACAAGGAAGACATGGCAGAGATCCAGCCTCCCTGTCTCCTCTCTGTTTTGCTGTTGTGACTGCAGTCACTCGTTGTCGTGCCAAGCCATGCTGGGATTGAACAGAGGAAATCTGGTCAGTGTCGGATGCCCGACTTGGCTTGTGTCCAAACCTTAGATGGAGGGGTGCTAGCTAGGACAGTCGGGCATCGCTAAAGCTTTCATAACAAAAGGTATCATCTCCCATTGGCTTGTTGTGCACTGCTGCGTGTCCTCCAAGATGGCCGCTAAACTTCATGGGCTCCCATCATCCCATCTGACTGTTTTTGTGCTGTTGAGCCTAACATGGTTGTCTGTCCGTCTATGCTCCTCTCTGTGTGTGTGTGTGTGTGTGTGTGTGTGTGTGTGTGTGTGTGTGTGTGTGTGTGTGTGTGTGTGTGTGTGTGTGTGTGAGAGAGAGACAGATACACAGCGACACATCTAGACAGACAGATACAGACCAGTTCAGATAGACAGGTAGCCACACAGAACAATAAACTGCAGATTAAGATGTGAAAAACACCAGGACACTGACCCTGCATAACACAAAGGCACATTAGAAAATATGAGACATCAGACAGACAGGTACAGATGGCAGACAGATACACAGACACACACACACAAAGATCCAGGCTGGCAGAAGGACAGACAGACAGACAGACAGACAGGTGGACCCTGTAGCAATCAAGAGCAACATCCCTCCTGCTCTCCATGTGTGCTGAGGATCAGAAACGAGGTACGCTTTCTTTCATCCTTCTTTATTTCTTTGTCGTCCCGCCATCCGCTGCGCTTTGTTTCTTCCTGTGTTCTTATTGTAGCCTCTTCATTTTCTTTCTTTTTTGTTTTGTCTTAATTTTCATTTTGTCTGGGTTTTCTTCGCTCCTTTGTGCCCGTGATGTGTGCCGACGTCTCAGGGCTCTGTGCCAACGCTGCCTGATGTAGACCAAGCTGTGGATGCTCTTGTGTGTGTGTGTGTGTGTGTGTGTGTGTGTGTGTGTGTGTGTGTGTGTGTGTGTGTGTGTGTGTGTGTGTGTGTGTGTGTGTGTGTGTGTGTGTGTGTGTGTGTGTGTGTGTGTGTGTGTGTGTGTGTGTGGGTGGGTCGGGAAATGCAGATTGGCTTGTTTGGGGCCGGGGGAAGCTGCAAATACTCTATTTGTGGCATTACATCCATGTGGGGATTGAGAAAAGGACCCGCTACCTGACTGCCATTTAAGATTACTCAGTCTTACTTTTACATTTTTATACATTCAAAATGTTGTATGTAAGAGAAAATAAAAAATAAGCATATCAAATATAGCAAACATTAGGCTGCGAAGAAGGGAAAACATGCAATGTCCAATAAGCAAAAGGGAAAACATGCAGAGTGCAGGATGTATAAAATAGACACTATGTAATCTATGACAGTGCACAATTCTGCAATTGCAAACATGGTGAAATATTAATAAAACTATCTGTTTTGGTCCATTAAAGGTCACTCAAACTAAATTCATGTTATAATTTTTATTGTTTTTACAGCACAATGCTCTTTAGCAGTTTTGATGTTGCAGCAAGACATGTTGTGTATTTTATCAATGTGTAAAAGTAGCAATACTGCAATATAAAATACTGCATTACAAGTACAAATTCTGCAATAGAAATGTCAGTAAAAGTACATACAGTGTAAGTAATATCAGCAAATTGTACCTAAAATATCTAAAGTAAAAGTACTCAAGTAAGCAGCATTTAACAGTTATAGTTGGTCGAAGTGGAGCTAACTTTAAGTATTTTATACAGCTACTGTTGGGTAGTTTAATCTGTAACATTACATCATATTCTATAAACTAATTATATGTATTATATGTAAATCTGTAAAGTACGGTGACAGACCAGGGTAAAACAACAAAAAGGCATTCATGAGATGCATTTATAGTTGTTAGAGTTACAGCAAAACATCAAGATGAAGTATTTAAAGTAGGATAAAGTTTCATGCTGGTCTGTACATGAAAATACATGAGAATATGATCTCATCTACAAAAAGAAAGGCATTGCAATTCGTATCTGTTTTTCTTTAACAGCAGATGCGGCATTTGTGGCTCTAATACTGGAAGGGGATGAATTGGGGCTCAACATTTCTTTGCACCCACAACAATATAAGGTGCAGTGAATTAAAACTCCTGCCAGGTGATAGTTTTCATATGTTGTTAGTTGTTGACTAGAGTTCAATTAACTTGTCTAGAGAGAAAGAAGTTAGCAGCCCATAGTAACAGGCAGGAAACAGGTGAACATTGACTAATGTTTATGTTAGGCCAGCGGTCAGCTGTAATAACTGTTAGATTATGTGCCTTGCTCAAGGACTCCAGCACAGTAACACACTGAGTGGACGCTGTGATGCCACAGTTAACAGCAGATTAGTAGGAGATACGCTGGACCCTCTGAGGTCTAAGAGACAACAACACATTGCTTATATTTAGCTGTTACATGACTAATGCTTTATGTCTGTCACTAGCACCAAGTCTTGGGTTTAACGGCCTCTAGTGGAGAGTTGTGGCAAACAGGCTGCAGTTGCTTAAACAGTTACATTATGGTAAAAATTAAATTAAAGTAAAAATAAAATGCCATGAATTACAAAGTCACAGTTAATTGGCATTCTTGTACTATGAGTTGATATTTATTGTGCGGACAGGTTGAACTAAAACACACACAAAAAAAAAATGGACACAATTACTTATGCTGCAACACCCCAAAGAATGATTTGTAAGGTGACATTGTTACTGCATACAGTTTGTACTGTTTTTATACTTTGTATTTTTGCGGCTTGCTGTCTCTTCACTCTCACTCTGTTTCATGAAGTGCCAGGAGGAAAGCTTGCTCTGAAAGAAAGAGTCTATTGGTGGCAGATGTTACTGAGGCAGTGATGGAATGTGTGTGTGTGTGTGTGTGTGTGTGTGTGTGTGTGTGTGTGTGTGTGTGTGTGTGTGTGTGTGTGTGTGTGTGTGTGTGTGTGTGTGTGTGTGGCAGTGTATGCAAATTAGTGCTGCTTTTGTATTTCTTAATCCTGTATGGTATTTAGCATTTGTAATGTGTCATGACAACATGTGTGTGTGTGTGTGTGTGTGTGTGTGTGTGTGTGTGTGTGTGTGTGTGTGTGTGTGTGTGTGTGTGTGTGTGTCTGTGTGCACTCCTGTCCTGCCTGGCCCTGTCTGTGATCGAAACTGTGTGCAGAATAACAATGAGCATCTCAGGCTACCCAGACTGTGCGTGTGCGTGTGTGCCAGGGGCTAGAATTGCCCTATTGAGTTTAAGGACAGATTCTCTCCTCTCCTTTCCAGTATGCAGGTCGTCATGCA
This sequence comes from Zingel zingel, assembly GCA_023566125.1. Taxonomy (NCBI): domain Eukaryota; kingdom Metazoa; phylum Chordata; class Actinopteri; order Perciformes; family Percidae; genus Zingel; species Zingel zingel. The sequence goes on along the minus strand of CM042325.1, from coordinate 5,757,110 downwards.
TATTTTATCCCATTAAAACATTACTGCTCAGCATTTCCAAAAACGGTAATCTTTTTTTTAAATTCCCTACCTTTGAGTAAGCTATTAGTTTCCCTTTATTTCAATGCACTATAAAAATCAGTTTGCAGAGACTTGCAGAAACTTGCTCAAGATACAGTATGTGAACTAATTCATCACTGTGCACATTTAGTCAGCTTTATTTTTTTCATTGTGATACATGTGGGAGCAATAAGTAGCAATAACATGTAAATTGGTGTAAAAGTTCATTCATGGCCTTTGAAGCTTTCCTTGGGAGCTTTCAATCATATGTCATGGATTTCCTCAGCTAAGGTTTATTTTCATGAAATTGCAGAAATTTCCATTTTTTTCTGAGCACTTTAAGGACTCCTCATTCATGTTGGCTTTAAACTTGACGTGTGAGTGGTAAGACTGCATTTATTATGGTAATACATGTAAAACCACAGTTGTGGCCCAAGATCTAGTGTTTGAAAAGAAGACATTGGAGACAGAGGTAGATGGATGGCTACAAATAGAAACAGAAAGTGGGACATTCTTTATACAAAAAAAAAGCAGTAGAAAGATCAAATCAGAGGAAGATCAACAGAACGACAAAGGTGGAAACACCTAAAGTGATTATAAGGCCACGTCCAAACGTACCAAAACGATCTTTTTTTTACCCGTCTTCCCTGGATTGGATAAGTGTTCCTGTTGTGGTGTGAAACATGTCTTATGTGTGCGTGTGACTGTTCAAACCAGCCACCCCTGCCCCTCTCCCTCTTTGTCACTCTGTTGATTTGTATTTAAAACACACAGCAGAGGGCAGACTGGCAGCTGTGCTGTCTAGACACCTTATTTATGGTTGTGTGTGTGTGTGTGTGTGTGTGTGTGTGTGTGTGTGTGTGTGTCTGTCTGTCTGTGTGTGTGTGTGTGTGTGTGTGTGTGTGTGTGTGTGTGTGAGAGAGAGAGAGAGAGAGAGAGAGAGAGAGAGAGAGAGAGAGAGAGAGAGAGAGAGAGAGAAAGAAAGAAAGAAAGGTCCTAGGTCACTTGTGGCCATAGGACCTTTAGGACACAGTATTTACCTACAGCGTGTCTTCCTTAAAACGTGTCTGATTCGTGTTCGTCTCCAGTATTTGTACGTGTGTGTCTGCTGTTGTCCATTTGTGTGCTGTTACTTGCAACAGATCAGCCAGTAAGAAAAGATGTACCAGTGAGTGTAATGTGTTTGTGTGATGTCTACATTCCTCTGTACTCGATAGTGATAGATGATTGGGTGAGTGTGCAGCATCATCCTGTTTAATCAGCGTGTCCAAGGCGATGGCTCATTAACATGCAGAGGGGAGGGAAAAGAGGGGTGGTTATGGGAATTATGTAAATTGGCGTGCTGTCTTGACATCAAAATCAAGCAGGAGCAACATTCTGATACACACACACACACACACACACACACACACATTTATATACACATAGCTTATATTAATATTGCACTGAGCCACTGTGACATTGATTAGTGTCTGATGTTTGTTTTTGCCTATGTAGCTGTATTTCATGACAACAGTAATATCCACCACATGCCGCCTTATTGGAGGGTGTCGTGTTGTTTAGTGTTTGATGGTAAACTGCTGTGGATGAAAGTGTCAACCTAATGTTTAAAATATGAATGTGTTTGGTGATATGTTTGGTTTTGCCCTATCACAATTTGTGAGTGAGACACACAAAAGAAAGAGTCTGAGGATGTAGGAGAAAGAAGCTGTGTGTGTGCGTGTGTGCGTGCGTGCGTGCGTGCGTGTGTGTGTGTGTGCGTGCGTGCGTGCACGTGCCTGCCTGCCAGACTGCTGGTGTGAACTAGGGAGTTGATTGTCCTGCACCCATTGATATGGAGATGGAGAGGGAAGAAAGGAGCAGTGTGTGTGTGTGTGTGTGTGTGTGTGTGTGTGTGTGTGTGTGTGTGTGTGTCCTGCTGTAGTAGAATTAAATCATAAACTTTTAGGGTGTTGTAAAAAATCTAACACACTAGTTAATTGTATCCTGAACTAAATTAAATTATCACAGCAACAACAAATTTGGGATGAAAAAAACAAAGCATGAAAGCACATGAATGAATTAAATGCAGAATTCTGTCCCTGGACCCTGGTATATCAACATCCACTCTTTTGACATTGTCTCATGTCTCTGTAATTACAATAAACACGTATCCAATAGCCGTACCGTCCAACATGTTCACAATCAAACACAAGGTGAATTTAAAGATTAGTGTGTAACATGTAAACATGGTCATCCTAAATACGGTCTTAAAACTGGAACTCCAGGTTTATTTGCTCTTTTAGCATTATAGAATGCATTTCAAAGCATTTCTGGATGTCAACGCATGACTCACTCTTCTTGTTATTTAGTAGCTTAATTGTAAATTTAACAAACTTAAAGGAACTCATCTTCAGCTCCCCTTCCCTCCCCCGTGTCTTGATTTTTCTCTCTCACACTCTCCATTTCTAATCTCCAGTCGTTTCTCACTCTGCCCTCTGTGCTCACTGAGATGTGAAGTCTGTAGAGACCCTTCCCCCTGCTATTCCCTCTTCCTTTTGCACTTCTTTTACGTCTTTCACTCTCTTGCTCTTTTTCTACCTCTCTTTCTCTCCCTTGCTCACACACTCGCACACTCTCTCGCTCTGACTGTCATTGCTGGTCTTTTGTTTCTAGCAGAATGAGAACCAATTGCCGCTTGGCACTGAGCCAAAATCCAAAGACATGGGAAGGTGAGCACACATGCATATACTTGTATACACAGAGTGAGAGAGATTCTCATTAATTTTCAAAGTAAACCCTTATTGATCCAGGAAAGTCAAAAACAGAGTAGCACTCTGATCTATCTATCCATCTGCCTGTCCATCTAGAAATTGCAAACTTAATGTTCAGGCATCATTTTATGAACATTATTCCTCCAAATATCACTTTATTAAGACTGGAGTGAATGAATGTCAGGTAGTAGTATCTGGACACACACGTCCAACTGAGGCTATTGATCTGTGATGATATTAACACCCCACTTGAAGCATGTCTAATATGTCATGTTAAAGGTATTTACTGTGACAATAATGAAAAAATGTCATTAAAAGTGTCACAACACCTCCAACACATTTTGGGTGGAGATCAGGTCTGACTGAGTGCAACCTCCATGTCGTCAGCCTGGTGGCTAACATGGTCTCCTGGTGCTTTCTGAAGAAGTTCTCATCTTTAAAAATCGCACAGATAAATTAGATCATTGTGAGGTATATGTGCAGAATTAAAGTGAAATTAAATAAAGCAAGTAGACGCACAACTCCTTTCTGTGATTTCACACATCTATTGTTTGTCTGCATCACTGTTATTTAGGCTACACAATATAACGTGTTTGTATTGATGATAGGACTAAAGTCAGATTAAGGTAAGATTTTTTTGAGGGATCAGAAAATCAACATAGACAGGTTTTACTCGAAATAGCTCTTCTCAACCTTCTTATTTTGCTTCCAAAGACATCAATTTAGAAATGGATGACTGGGATTACAAGTCTACTGAAGACTTGGTGCAGTAGTGCACTTATAGGAGAATTTCCGACAATGTCCTCCTTGGGTAATGTCATGGTGTGTGGTTTAGAAATGTTGTTGTCAGGTTAGTCTGAAGGACCCTGCTGTGGAAATGTTTGTGTTTGGGCTGACTCTAACTCTGTAATGTTATGAATAAGTCATGCAGACAGAAACTCTACACACACACACACACACACACACACACTTGCATAAACACAGAAGAATTCCTGTGGATACACGACATATACTTTTATCCTCCCCCTTTTTATACACACGTGTGTATGTGTGTGTGTGTGTGTGTGTGTGTGTGTGTGTGTCTCTCACACACACATAATCACACACACGGGGTCCTCTTCACTGTTGGTGCTTAACAGTCAGTGTGTTTACATGCAGTGTTAAAAAAAAAAAAGATTATATTTGGGTTAAGGCATGCATGTATACACCTTACCCCGGTAAAAATCAGAGTTCTCATTACCCGGTTAACAGACCTAGTATCCAGATTTTATTAGAGCTGCTGTGAGTCACTGTGGAGACGGAGACAGGGGAAGGAACATTTTAGGGTAATGAGTGTATTTTTAGGACGCCACCTAAGTAGGTAAAAACAGCACGGATAGAAATACACACATCTTTTTTAAACTACAACACTACAGTATGTAGCTGCTGAATGTCCAGATTGTGATCCAAAAATGATTTAATAGTCTGAAAAGTTCCACCCTTTATGCATAGCATCATATTTAACAGACAGATATGAGTGTGTGAGTGTATGTATCCAGAATGATTGCTGGATCCAGGCAGCCAATCATCCATTTCAGAACGGAGGGAAATAAAAGGAAAAAACAAATATTTAAATGAGAGTTGGTCCATCACAATAATCTGCATGGCTTACCAAAGGCCTACTACCCTTTCAGTGTGTGTGTGTGTGTGTGTGTGTGTGTGTGTGTGTGTGTGTGTGTGTGTGTGTGTGTGCGTGTGCGTGTGCGTGTGTGTGTGTGTACCTTCCTGTAGAAATATGATGCATTGCATCTGGAACCTGCTCTGGCATTGCCATGGTAACACCCGTCACGCTGGCAGGCCCCAGTTGTGCACTCAAAAACACACACACAGACCCACACACACACACACACAGACACTTATACTGACACAGAGGTAATGAGAGCTGGAGAGACTGGCAGCATGCCAGGACAATCCCCCCCCCCCCCCCATGCACTAGAACATTCTGAGCACACACACACATTCACTGCTCAGACTGGCATGGGGGTTGGGGCAGTGTGTGTGTGTGTGCGTTGGAGGAAGGTAGAAAGAAAGCGACAAGAGCAAACAAGTTAAATTCCCTTGAATGAAAAAGAGGAATGCTAAAAAGAAAACTATAATAACATCTTCTCTTTTGGAGGATTGTCTTCAATGTCATTACACTTAATTGGCCTTAAAAAGAAAAAAGGATAGGATAGTCTTCTATAATAGCTACATGTCAGATTTAAGTGAGTGTGTGGAGCGTTGAATGTGATGAAAACCTTTACTGTTGGGTTGAGCACTCAGTCATTTCTGTCAGCTTCTCTCTGCCTTCATTTCCCCTCTCATCTCCTGTGTCTGCCACTGTTTCCCCTCCCATCACATCATTCTCCTCTTTGTCATTCACACTTTGAACTGCAGTTACACACACACTGTTTCTCCACAAGAGGTCTGATGGCCTGTCCGGCATTAACAAAAGGCCAGCAGTGGCTCTCTCCATGATAATAGCTCTCAGGTCAGCCTGCATGCCACACATTGCATCATAGCCCAACAGAGACACTAAAGCGTGCTTTACGTAACAAACTCTACCAAACAATTAGATATTTACTGCCTGGCACACTCCTTACTTCTAACATTTGAAAGCTTAATCCTCCATGAATCAAATACTGCCATTTTCTTCTTCTGTATAAACCAATGATGATCTTTTCCTTTTGTTGAATGATTACCTTGAGGTTGAACAGAATACCTACAGCAATTCAAACTTCAGAAAATTAGAGTTGAAAAAACTACAGCTCGTTGCTGTAGTTTTTTTTGCATACATTGCAAAAGAAAATAACGCATGTGTATTTCACCATTTTAACGCAACAAACACCACTTAGTTTGGAGTATATCTGCAGCTCAATTTATTAGTTAATATGAATAGCAAACTCAACAAAGTAGCAAAATCCAAATGAACATCCTAGTAACTCTATAGGTTCTGTACTAACAAAAACTTAATCAATTACTTTAAATATTTAAACGAGACTAAAGAGTCTGCATTCACACCAAATCAGGCATTGTGAATGTGGGTAGGGGCACCACAGGGGATGCCGAATAAAGTTGAAACAGAAGTTTTCGGCTTCCCAACTCATTTAAAAAAAGAGAGCGGTGGGTAGGGAGGGGAATGGGATGTGAAGCCCAGTCTATCAAGCGGGTTATAACCCTTTCAAGCACAAAGTCAACCCTGGTTGAGCCCTCGGTGTGAAAGGGTTTTAGGCCCAAGGGGGCTATATGTTCATCATCTTAGTTTAGTGTGTTAGCATACATTACGTACATACATAGCAAACATAAAATATGCTAACTAGCACTAAACACAAAGCACAGGCGAGGCTGATGGGAAATGGCATTAGTTATGCATGTATTTAGTCATAAACCAATGTCCAATCAAAATGTGTACTTTTGGACATTTTACTTAAAACTTTGAGCTAAATGTCTTGTTTGAAACATGCTACAAAGTGAAATTGTTAAGCTCTATGCTGATCCTCAGGCCTAACATCGATCACATTCATTATACTTAACATGGATTTCCTATGCTGAATACATCAAGATGTATTATTACTGAACCTCTTCTGATTCAGCCGAGCTGTGGTGTGACTTCAAATGAGACTTCACTCCATTCAGGTTTCAATCTGAACTCATTTCCTCTGTACTTCCTCTGTACTTGTTTACTTTGCAAGGGAGGAGTTTGGTCTCTAGTTCTCTGAGCAATGTTTGCCTGCTTTATGTTTAAAATGTATCGTCTATTCTAAGTTCAACTTGGCAGAGATCCAGCTGATATCTGGAAACAAGACAGCTTCTCAGTGATTTTAAAGAGATAACACAGTCTGCTTGCAAATGTCTCCCCAAATGAACTACAAACTCAATGTGTTGGTGTGTTTTCTCTGACGTCTATGATACAACCTCTTGAACTGTAGACCTTGATACGGAATAGCTTTGTAAAAGAATATGAATAAATGAATGCCTGTGAGTAGAACCCCAGCTGCTTTCTGTGGTTTAATCAAAACCTGTTGGCAAGTCTGCACACCAATTTTGCTTGATTATTTTCACAGTCATGTGATTCCGCTCATTCAAGTAAAGCTAGACACACTGTGCCATGTGTGAAGGACTTTTATATGGACTGACCAACAGAGGCAGCAATGATTTGCATTCACTGATAGTGAATAAGACATAGATACACTGTAACAAATAATAGGATTTTTCTTACAGCAATTGACCGTTCTTCCTAAATACAGTGCAATACTGTAAATGTTGAGGCATTTGAGGAACTAAATATTAACAGAAAGCTACTATACAATTTTACGGTATAGTACAGTATTTTTTTCTTTTTCAATAGCCAGGTTGAGTCCGCCCACAACTCTTTTAAAATCATGTGGCATCAAGTCCCCACCACTTCATAAAGAGAGTAATCGGAAAAATGTAATATTACAACAGAGATTTAATACAAAGAAGTACAAAAAATAAGAAGAGGAGAAAGAGAGAAACAAGAGAAATTTTACCCTGATTGTGAGTGAGTCTGCTGGGCCAGCACAGAGGTTGACGGCGCGCATCACCTACCTGGCTCACATACCACGCGCACACCGCACATCCTCAGCCATCCTGCTCCTAAAGGTAATTCAACAAGTTAATTGTGTTCTTATAACATTCAGCTTTACCCTGTTTGTCATTGTGGGTTGAATTTGCATTGTATTAACTGTTGTTGTTTTTTTTTTGCAAGCATGCACCCTAATGTTTTGTCGGCAAATTATCGTTAGCTAGTAGGCTAGCTAAACTGTGTTACCAGTGTTAACAGTCACATGCCAAATTATTTGATCTTTATTGCCACAGGCTGAGAAATGAATGTCCAGGTCTTAACCCTTGTGTTGACTTCGGGTCACATTGGCCCGTTTTAAATTTTTGTTTTATAAAAATATTGGACGTAGAAATAAGTGTTGAAAATGTGTAGAAGAAAAATGTAAAAATTGAAAACGTTGGAAAAAGCAAAAGCAAATTGTGAAAAAACGCGTCACAAATGTCAGAATTTTTTTTTTTTTTTTTTCAAGGTTGAAACGAAGACAACACAAAGGTTAATTACTTTGATAATCTAATACATGCTTTCTCTGTTATTACATTTTTAGGCGCTTCCTTGGAATCAACCCCGAGAGGGGAACAAAGGCCACCCAGGGAAGGTGGTGTCAAAGAGGAAGGGGAGGCAGGGCCATAAAAAGGCAGCTAGTGTGAATCCCCCATGTGGCAACTCTCATCAAAAACGTCATGGATTTTGAGCGGGGCTTCATGTAGCCGACAAACCATCGCCACACAAGATGTTGGCGTTCTTCAGTTAAGTTCTGTTCAGTCAAATTGTGCAGTTCCAGGTTAGTTGTTGATTTGTTGTTCCGTTAAATAAAATGTGTTATGACTGTGTTTTTTAACAAATGTATTTTTGTATGGCGATATAAGCCTGAGTTCATGGTTTTTATGGATTTTATTTTCTCCAAATGACATTATCTTTATATGTATGAGTTCTGTTTGATTGTTAAAGCCGAATACAGCCAAAGGCCATTTCAGGATGAAGTCATTTTTTTATTAAGCAATTTTGAATGGATTATCATTTTGAAATGTACAATTTTGAAATAATAAGTTTTAGACGTGTTATACTGTGAAGATCACATTCAATAGTGCTTTAAAAATACATTTTACAGTAATACGTTGATAATGGAGATAGGAACACTAAAATAACAGTATAATGGCAAACAAACAGATGACATCATCTTACCGTAAAGCTTTCTATTTATACAGCACAGTACCGTAACAAACTTTACAGCAACAAACTGTTGTTATAATTTACAGTAGGTACACTGAAGAATTAAGGTAAGAGCAGGTAAATGTAGCTGCCATTATTTACTGTAAAGCTTATTTGTACAGCACAGTACCGTAAAATGTTTTACAGTAATAAACTGTCGTTATAAATTACAGTTAGCATGTTGATGAAAGTAACAATCTAAACGGAGGAAAACACATTATATTTTGTTTGTTTAATTCATACAAAACCTTAAGCGTAGTCACTGAGCCAGGCCAAGAAATAGTCTGTGTCCGGTCCAACTGATTTGGACATTTGCATTCTCAGGTACAGCTCCTCCAGGTAATGTCTCGATAATTTCAGGTCTGCTGTGCATGTGTGAAAGGGGCTTAAGTGAGTATGTTGTTCCACTGTTGGTGTGACTGGCCTTTGAATGTAGACAAATGGGCCAAAAGGACATTCTTCTTTTACCTCGTTTCCTTCCATCCCCCTACATCTACCCCCATGCCCCTACGGATACATGCACTTCACTGAATTAGCAATACAAGTGTGCCAGGCCTGTCTTTGCCACTTTCATGGACTGATGTTAGCACTTTGTGGGGTGCAGAGCATGTGTCTATGTGTCTAAATGTGTAACTGTGTGTATCAATGTCTGAGTGTTTGCTTCTCCGCCCAGTGTCACCTTTCTCTGAACAGAAAAATACGTCCACCAGAGAAGAAAGGCAATAAGACCAGACAATCACTGTACCCTGTGACCACCGATCTGCATGAGTTCCTGTGGTTATAGAGGAGCAGCGCCAGCATTGGATCAGTGATATGAATATAAATGAGGGTGGATTTAAATAAAGGGGTATATTTGAATATGTTTTACTGTCACCCAGCACACTTATCAAGACTATCTGCATATTCAAGGCCTTGTGATGGATTACAGGGACAGAAATGGGAAGATCGCCAGGGGAAAAAAACACAATAATACCCGTTTAAATTGCAGAATAACCTGTATTTGTGCATATGTTGTGTGCATGCAAAACAAAATCTGCAAAGGTGAATGAAAGTTATCTGTGTGTAAAAAAGAAAAGAAATCACAGGCAAAACAGTTGATGGATTAGGTTGGTATTCGGCTTGTTTTGTGTAAATGCACTGAGAGCTGAAGAGAGGGTGAATGTTCAGGTAACTGGTTGAGGAGCAGGTGTAATTTTAGCCACAACAAATCCATTTCAAAGCTGGTACCCTGTCAGAGAGAGAGGCAGAGAGGTGGAGAAGAAAAAGAGACCATACAGCTCCATACAGAATAAAGAAAATAGCTAAGTTTGGTAGATTTTCTGTGCAGTCATCTGTAGTGGCACAAACACTTTTTTCAACATAACACAAAGTAATACTGTATAATAATGTAATACATTTGGGGCGCATTTTTATCTTTATATATATATATATATATATATATATATATATATATATATATATGTGTGTGTGTGTGTGTGTGTGTGTGTGTGTGTGTGTGTGTGTGTGTATCTTAGTTTTAGAGCTGAGGGTAGAGAGAAGACAGGAAATCAAGGCTTTCAAATTATGAGATACTGTGTGGATACCCAGTACATTCAGAGCAGAAAGCAAAATCTGGGTCCATCTTAAATGTGGTGGACTAATTGGAATTCATTTCTCTCACTGGCCCATTCATATTTATAAATGTGGCTTTTATACTGGTGGATAAACTGTTTCAATTAATGAAGGCAATTTATTACTTTGAGCAAATGCACTTTAAATCATATGTGTTGCAGAATATCAAAGATTCAAATTAACTATGAATGGATTTCACTTGACAAGGTCAAAGAAAACACATTGATGGAGAAAAAAATAGTTATAATTTAAATAGTTAAATAAATAGAGAAGAAGAATAAGAGACAGACAGCTCATGTGTGTGTGTTGCGTGCATGCGTGCGTGCGTGTGTGTGTGTGTGTGGATAATGAGGTTGGAGAGGGAGAACATGAAATATGAAGGGGTTGTGGTGATAAGTGTGGACAGGATGGGGGAGGCAGTTTGAAAAGAGTGATGAATGATTTGAATCAGATTTAAAGGAGTGAAGAGGAAGCTGAGCAGCATTACATTCACTGACACACAAACACAATACATATATATTTGTATATTATGTTGTTTTACAGGCTTTCGAGACACAGTTGTCAAACTGAAGGTATAAATGTCATTTTGATAGGTGCAGTGGCAGGCGGTCCGCAGAAGAAATAATGCACTGCATGCACATGAACACTTGCTGCAGCACCACGAACACTGCAGCTTAGTAGTGTGCGTGTCTGTTCGCAGGACAAGCCTATTACTACTTGACATGCAAATCTCTTTTCTGACCTTCTTCTGTCTGTCAGTCTGTCTGTCGCTCTCTAGTACTCTCAACCCCTCCACATAATCTCTCTCTCTCTCTTTCCTCACTAACTTTCTGTTCCCTTCTCCTGCCTACTCGCTTTTTCTTTTTCTCCAGTACATTCACATTTCAGTCCGATTTTCTATGCCCCTTTTTCTCTCTCCAGTACAATGGTCTTTCCATTTTTACATGCTCCCTAACTCCTGCAGCTGCAACTGATCACTGTGACCTGTGTGTATGTTCCTGCAAGTTTGTGTGACTGTGGTTTAGCCAAACCTATAAAAACAAGCAGGGAAATATAAAACATTACATCCCATAAGGTGTTGTGTGTGTGTTTTCATAAATGTGCTGTTAGCTTTTGAGTTGGTTGTGGGTGTGTGTGTGTACACAAGAACGCAATTGCATAACTTTATCAAAGCCAGTGCTGAGTCAGTAAATGTGGATGTTTACCCGTACGCATTCTGTTTGCCCAAGTAACCAGCATCTATTTCCTGCATTTGAACATGTCTGTATACACTGCTCTGTCTGTCAAGGTTACTTGACTATTACCAAACCCAAAAGACTACACTGCCATGCTCTTCTCCCAGTAACCCTTTTAATGTGTACACTTAGCTTCACTCAGATTCATCATTCATTGTGACGAGCAGCAAAAAACTTCTTCTTTTCCCTTTCAAACACACACACCACGGTTACTGTCGGGTATTGGTTTCTGGGACATTTAAAAATAAATAGTAAAAGCTTAAAATATATTTTTTTGTGAAAATTCACCATTTTTACTCGTGCTGGTGGCCTGACTCTGTGGCAAAGCTGTTTTGCTCTATTCTGTACTGTTCTATTCTTCTCTGCCTTGCTTTGTTCAGGTTTTTACGCTTGCTGTCTCTGGAGTTTTCTGTTTTGTTACGGTCTACCCGCTTAATCTAATGCTAGTTTGTCTCAGTATATTGTGATGCATGAGTGGACACTCACGGAACAAGCAAGACAAACTCCCAGGTCTAATGTGTAACTGTAGTTGACAAACGTTTTAACTTCACCAAACTTTGAGTTGGGGTTCTGCTACAACTTGACCTAGTGGCAAGGTAAATGAAGAAGGGAGACAATCCTAAAGGTGAAAACTGCATTAGCACCTGTAACATATAGTACAACTTTTTAAAGAACCCAATTTTTTGAAGCGAGATTACTTTTAGATTAGACTATACTATATATATTGGTGGAAGAAGTATTCAGATCATTTTCTTAAGTAAAAGAACCAATACCACATTGTAAAAAATACTCTGTTACAAGTAAAAGTCCTGCATTGAAAATGTTACTTAAGTAAAAGTATGTAAGTATCATCAGGAAAATGTACTTTAAAGTAAAAGTATTCAAAGCAGGAAGATTTTCACATTTTAGAAACTGGAAACGAAAACAAACAGAACAGTTCTGTCAAATACCTAATTAATCGGCTAATCATTTCAGCTGTACTTGTAGGCCTATATAGTGTTGGCTAGTTTAATTTATAATAAAACATTGTATTTTACAATCTACATGTGTTAACAAATCTTAATTTGTTAAGTAACTAGTAACTGAAGCTGTCAGATTAATGTAGTGGAGTAAAAAGTACAATATTTCTCTCTGAAATGTAGTGGGGTAGAAGTAGAAAGTGGCATGAAAAGTAAAGACTCAAGTAAATTTGTACTTAAGTACAGTACTTGAGTGAATATACTTAGTTACATTCAACCACCGAATATATATAGGTAAAATGTGCCACTACAGTGCCTTTACAGTCATTCCCCGGCTGCAATGACAGTGCAGAAACGCTGAGAGCGCAGATGTGGAAGACCCGAAAAACAATGCAGCCACCTGGGCTTTTTGCTTTCCTTGCAATCTACAGTTAAGTTGTGGGATTGGCAGTGAGACCCACGACACATTTTTTATTGATATAGTTGAACATGGTAAACACTATACCTGCTTAACATCAGTGTGTCATTGTGAGCATGTTAGCATGCTGACATTTTCATTTAGCTCAGTTTCAGAGGTGGGACGTTTTATTGACTCTTTCATACAGTAAACTTCCTCAATGTGTCTTAACTCATTTGTAATTATGACTTGACAGTTGGACAATAGGAAGTTCAAACAAGTGCATGAAGGCAGGAATAAATCCAAATATCAGAAATAGGGACAATAAATTAAATATTGTCCCATTTGGAGGCCAATTATAGCTGAATTCCCAGTTGTCACAAACACATCTTCAGGTATCTATTGGGTAGTATTTGGCAACAGTCCTCTAGTACTGAGAGGTTACCCATTTGCTTATATGCTGTAAAATCTAATCTCCCTGTCTTTGATACCTGGTGAATTAAAATCATTACCTGGCAGTATGAACTCTCTCTATCTCTCTCTCTCTCTCTAGTCTCTCTCTCTCTCTCTCTCTCTCTCTCTCTCTCTCTCTCTCTCTCTCTCTCTCTCTCCCTCTCAGTCAAATACAAAGAGATAAGAGAGGCAATTTGTGCACAAGGATGGGGGTTGTTTTTGCCATTGGCGGGTCAATGGTCACTGCTTTACACACACATATTGCAGGTCTTTTCTGTAAGCAGCAACGGCCTTTGTCTCGGTAAAACGTTGCAGTTGGCAGATTCCACACTGTATTTGTTTCTCTGCTGCTCCTCTGCTCTCCTCTCCGTTGTCTCTGTCTGTCTCTTTTTAGGGTTATTTTCTTACATAACAGCCAAAGCCATGCATGGATGGCTAAGACAAGCTTGTAAAAAAAAAAAAAGTAGAGAGATGCTGGAAGTCTTCTTGTGTTTGTAAGTCTGCATGTTCAGATAGTATTTGCAGCAGAGATAGTCCTACTACTACTTCAGGCAGTGATATGAGTGCTAATATCACCAGTGCAAGTATAAATAGCAGTAGCCGTTATTACATACATTACATTGTTATTACAAAAATGTTAACGTCTTAAAAAGGAATAAAACGAAAACTATGATTTCGTTAAAAACATGCTAGTTATCAAAGAGCAGATTTAACCAAATCAAAGATCCAAGGCTTGTGATCAATTTAAAGTTTTTAATTAATATTAAAAAGTATAAGATCAAGTGTGATGTGCGTTTGATTTGTTGCATCACATTCCCATGGTTGTGTGGATATTAATCTCAATTTATTTGCAATTTTTACGACGTTTAGTCAAATTGCTAAGTTATAGCGCACCATTTCTACTCAAACATTACATTTTCAGGTATTTTTTATGTGTTGGCAACACTTGATGAAGAATAAAGTATGGCCATTGTGCTTTGCACAGCAGGCACACTACATAATTAGATTAATAATATAACTGGAAAGGGTGTTGTTATTTCACTTGATTTCTCCTCCACAAAAGGACAGAAACAAAGACGATGGGCCACTATTCATTGTTGTGCTCAAAGACACTTCAGCAGTGTGAATGTAGCCTAGTGTATGTTGATGTAGGGGTTTGAGTCTGGATCCTCTGACAGAAAACCTGTTTGTTCCTACTCCCAGTGAATAAATCATTTATGCTATTGTCTGGAATAGACTATGTTTGAACACCAATTTGCAAACTGTAGATCTTATGTATTTTCACTTGATATAGTTTATATTTGTGGTATATCTGGCAGTCTTTATTTAAACTCTAAAAGAAATGATTGAATGTTTTTGTTACAAGCTAGCTAATCATGTCTGTTAAGAGGAGCAGAAACTTCTTGTGTTACTTTTCAGGATATTCAAATAAATAATGGTATAATTCTGTTGAAATATGAATTTAAAAAAATATATACCACATCATCACAATACTTTACCATGTATGTTAGGCTATTGGCTATGGCATCAGCTAAATGTTTCTTCATGACTCACAGTGAGGCTTTTTGATGTATTAATAGTATTAATTTCAAGTGGCTGAACTCCTTACCTTGAACATGGTTGGCATGCTGGGCTTTACATACATTACTTCTACTATTCTTTGGCTGTTTGGTTTTCTCAGTCAGAGGAAGTGGTGAATGTGTTTCCTGCTCTACCTCCCCCTCCAGAAACACAGTCAGAGCTGAAGTGAATGCAGAGAGAGAGAGAGAGAGAGAGAGAGAGAGAGAGAGAGAGAGAGAGAGAGAGAGAGAGAGAGAGAGAGAGAGAGAGAGAGAGAGAGAGAGAGAGAAAGAGCGAGCGAGCGAGTGCGAGAGAGAGGAGGGGAAAGCAGAGCTCAAGCAAAAGAAGGTTAGCCAGCAGCGAGTTAGGAAAATGGCGATCATGCAGGACAAATGTCTCCCCTCGTAGATGCTGCAAACGCGTTGAAATTATTTTAGCCTTACTGCCGGCTTTCCTTTCCACTCTGTTGCACTTTATACTTCAATGAGGTGAGGTTGGTTTTACGCGGTTTTCTTGACCAGAAGACTATTTGTTTTTGGCAAGCTAACGTACGCAGACAGCCGTGAACAGGGAGACCAGACTGGTGTAGACGAGTTAAGATGCCGCTGTTGTTTAGTTAGCCATGACTGAGCTAAGATAGCTAGCCTCCTGTTCGGCTAGTATTTGGCAAGGAGGCTCGCTAGCATTGCGGTTTGCAAACGTAGCTAAATGTTAAGCGCATCGACTGATTAACCAGGAGATGGTATTTTTCTGCAGTTGTCTGGCCATTTCTAGGCGTGTGTGACAGGCAAACCGTTTTATTTGTTGGCAGTTTACACCTTAACGTTATGCTAAAGCTAACTAGTACGAGCATTGGTTAACCTTAGCTAGCTAGCTAAGTTGTGCGTACATATCTGTCAAAAGAGAGAATCATGTATTTTGTTCGATATTATTGTTTCTATGGATTTGTTTATCAGTAAACTAACATTGTTAATGGATTTAATGTATAACTGCGTTTATTAAAACACAATAATCGCGCTATTTGAAATAAGACCGGGTAAGTTAACTAGCTAGCCGCTTCGTAACGTTAGCTTTAGGTAGAATTAGCAGTCATGCTAATTTGACGACGATGGTTGCGCGGCGGTGACTCCAACTGATTGCTCCGATGTTTGGTGACTTGCAGAGGGAACAGAGTTGGTCAAATGTTAGTTACACATTAAACAATTGCTGTTGAGACGCAGTGTTAATGCATATTTTGGTGTTGAAATTGTGAAGCTGCATAGTTGTATTTCGGCCATAGTGTTTAACACCCTCTATCGGCAGAAAGACAGCAGCTACTGTCTTACTAGACCTTCGCTCTGCTGGTTTTGCAGTCGTCTTCACCTAACGTTTTACACTGGCCTGACGACACCGCTAAATCACATAATTTAATTGCATCGACTGTATTTAGATGCCGTGTTAAGGCCATTGCTAGATTTGGCTGCCCAGGAAAAATACCAGGCTCGAGAGAAGCCATGTTGGTTAAGCTGTAAGTCAGCCAACAGCTGAGATAATGGCCGATCAGGACCCGAGCTGTAACTCTGACCTAGCTACACAGGCACTCTCCCTCTGTGTCTTTATCTGACACACACACTTTTTTCACCTTGTGTAGACTGAGCTTTAGGGGACCCTGGTCGTGCATTGTTCTGTTATGCAGTTCGACCTGCATTTCAACATCGACTAGTTGAAATACTTTGACTGTTTCACTATTTGTTAGTTTGCGCTTGTCCTTGCATAGCTTCTGTGGGTGAGGTGCATGTCTTTTGACTTGTGCACCATTCGCCATCAATAATTAATTTGAGACGTTTTAATGGAGTCCTGTTTACCATTTCAGGTTTATCACCTGTCTGCCTACACTATCTCACGTTTTTTACAAGGTGTTTAATCACAGTAAACCAGTCGAACTGTAACACTCACATCCAGGATATCTTTTATTTGTTAATTGAGGTTTGTTTAGGTACATCTTTTATATTCTGAGAGATGAATCTTATTATTTCTTCTTTTAGAGATTCGGAATTGAAAGCTGTTGCCACCAAAGAAGCCGAAGCATCGAAACAGGTGAGTGTGCCATCAGTGCAGTTTACTAATTTTAAGAGCATGTGTATTGCTTTATATTACATTTCTAGCTGCTTCTCTTTAGATGATAACATGACCTGTGTGTGTCTCTGTATGGTGGGCTACTAAAGGGGTGTGTGTGGGGCAGGGGATGGGCAGCTGCTGCTTATGCAAGCACATGCAGTTCCGTTTGAATTGAATTGGAGGGTCTGGGTTGGTCTAGGCCGCATTGTGCTGAGTAAGCTTTGCTGTTTTAAAATTGCTAAATGAGAAGCCAGAGTCCTGATGTTTTGTGCGTGGAGAGGTGTTTGTGCAGCTCATTGTGTCCATACAGTTGCAGGCACACAATAGAGCTGTGGACCACAACTAGTCCATTAACCCGCTCCAAGGGCCGCGTTTAATCCATTTTCAGGTCGTAAATCTGGTTATAAATCTTGTTATCATGCAAACTTTCCTGGATAGCTTTTTTTTTATTGTGTGTACTAGAGAGCCAACACATCAACTCACCTCCCATCTCCAAAATTGTATAGTTAGTTGTCGGTGTTTGTTGATGTTGTGAAACAAGAGACCTAAAGCATGTCAACTGCCTTGTTTTGCTGGTGTAATCCAGTTTCTGTTATGTATTCTGTAATGTATTTGATGTGTTTTATGGTTTGACTTTTTTTTTTTAGCAAACAGATTTTGTAAGGTATTTTATTATTCTGGTTTGTTTGGAGTTGGTTACTAAAGCCGGTTGATGTTTCACATTGTGTGTATTTTCAAAAAGCAGCAATTTCTTATTAAATACATGTAGATAGAAACTGCCCCCAGTGTTGCTTGAGATCATTTCTCTTTCAAGTCATAGCTTTTTGAAAATACTTTGTCATGTCCTTAAGTTTACGAATAGCATTTGGTGGCTGTTTCTATAAAAGGCAAACCACAGTTGATACATTTATACCATTTGTGGCACCAGTGGGGATTACATTCCTTTTGATTGTGTAGAACAATGTGATGTCTTGCTTTACTTTCACTTTTGGTTCCCTGGCTCGTCTCCTTAAATTACTGTTGTCTAAACATGTTTTCATTCTCTAAAAATATCTAGAGTTTTCACAACTGGTTTATGACGTGTTGTAGCCAATGTACACTTGCATAAAATGACTCCATGCTGGAATAGCCAACTTGATATTATCGTGTTTGGAATTTAATACGGCAGTGCTATAAATTCCTAAGGTGTTACAACATGGCTACATTGGTTGGCGATCGGGTAGTTGACCATTGCCCCTCCAAGCAGTAAAGCCACACCTGCAGATGGTCATGAATCAAAACTGTACAACAAAATGTCTAAATTATAAGCCTTAAAGTATTAAAAACATTTGTTTTATCTATTTTTATTATTATTATTATTATAGTGGGATCTTTATTATACACTCCATCCAGTCACAGGTTGCTTCATGTCAAATGTTCACCTTCTGCAAAAAATGGCCATAAAATCAATTTGCAAGTTTGGCATAGCGGCTTATAAGAGTAATGTCCTATTTTCCTCCATTGTAAACTGCCCACTTAATAGTTACATATTTTGTATTAGCTGTATAAGCTGGACTGGCTAATAAAGCCATTCTTTTGTTCTTGCTGTAGGAAATACTTGACAAGTGTATCTCGCTGCAGCCTGTGGGAAGGCGGGGCTTGACATCAAGCCCCGCCCACATCCAAGTCAGCCATTTTTCTTTGCTTACGTCACTCCCCATACGCTCCAACGGACCAAGACAGCCTGGTAGCATTTTTTACTATGAAGGAAATTATTTGGATAAATGCCATGTTTTCATTTTGAATCTTTTAATTTTATTTGAAAATTTTATATCTATAAATGTAAATGATCTGAAAGAAAACCGAATATTCACCAATTTAAAAATGACATGAAATTATATTTTGAAACTTACTGACATTCAGACTCTGAACATTTACAATGCCTTACAACCTCTTTAATGTAAATTTCAAGTCTGTGCATCATTTCGTGTATGTATGTATGTATGCATTTAATGTTTTCAATGTGTTTATGGATCTGTACTTGAATAATGTTTTTTGAAGACAAAAAAAAGGTAACGAAGTAATGAAGCTGATGTAGCCTCTAGATTTACATTAGATAGAAACTGATGATGTAGGCTAAACACAAACGACATTTCATGCAACAGTGAAGTTTTCATGTAGTTACTACTGATTTCCGATTTTGAAATGATATCCAAATTTGAAAAATGGGTCATTTTAAACCTTGTTCATATTGATGACAATGTGTTCAAACGGAAAACGAGCCATATTTCATTTAATTTAGCCCTCAAAAGTAGAATGGTGTGTTTCGTTATGGACTTTCATATTAACAGCAAGAATTCAGTCATTACAACCAAATGTACCAAGGGGCGATTTTGCTTTAACAATTAACGGTGAACCAGAAACATACAGGTGAAACTCGAAAAATTAAAATATTGTGCAAAAGTTAATTTATTTCAGTAATTCAACTTAAAAGGTAAAACTAATTATATAGACTACATACAAAGCGAGATATTTCAAGCCTGTATTTGTTATAATTTTGATGACTATGGCTTACCGTTCCCTCAGAAAATTAGAATATTGTGAAAAGGTCCAATATTGTAGGCTCAAAGTGTCCCACTCTAATCAGCTAATTAATCCAAAACACCTGCGAGGGGTTCCTGAGCCTTTAAATTGTCTCTTAGTCTGGTTCACTAGAATTCACAATCAGACGAGATGCTCCTTGGATATTACCTGTACAGTAACACACCTAATCTAAGTATTTCAAAAGGTCGAACACACATACAGATGTCTAGATAAAGTAAAATCGCTACGTGATTACCGTTATATCCGAGGATTGAAGTTGCATTTTAACGGGGCAGTGCAAGTTGCTGCTGTGGTTTAGCTGAAGCTAACACAGCCTGAGCTTTCACGTTACAATATAAAAAGGTGTTGACCGTTGACTTAGCTAGCACGCAAACAGTTCATTTACATGTCTACGAGCATGTTGGCAAACTACATCAAAAGACAAATGCCAAGGAATATTGATAGAAAGCAGGGGAAACTGGTACTTCCATACTTTTTAGCATTGGCTAATTAGCAACCTGCCTGCCATTAGATGTTAGCTTCCGAGCTAGTTAGCAGCAAGCCCCAGAAGCTCATGAAAATGGGGCTTTCATCGGAGTAGTTTTACGTTATTTCCGAACCACTCTTTTCGTTTCAAAATCGGAAATCAAATAATCGAAAAAGAACACGGGCCCAATTACAGTTCATTGTTGTTGCATGAAATGTCATTTGTGTTTAGCCTACATCAGTTTATGTCACCTAATATGAAACAAGAGGCTATATCAGCTTTGCTACCGTCTTGGTCCGTTTGAGTGTATGGGGAGTGACGTAGGGAAAAAGAAATGACTGACTTGGATGTGGGCGGGGCTTGACATCAAGCCCCGCCTTCCCGCAGGCTGCAGCGAGATGCTCCTCATACTTGATGCACAGCTTGCCCCTCCCTCCTCTGCTAGCAGCAAAATTGAATTGCGTTTTTCAGCCAGAATTATCACATTGCCTTTCCATGACCAAAAATTAACTGCGCTGATCTTGAATGCACTGTTGAAACGACAGGTTTAATCACAGCTAGGCTGGAAATGTCACATCGTGCAATATCAGCATTACAAAGCCTTCGCTGTTGAGCTGTTTTTGACGAGGAGACACTCTTAGTCATTCACTAATTGAGTGATGACTTTCCTTAACCGAGCCTCAAGTATTCTGTGAGAACATGCTAATGCAAATTGATGCAAATGATGTGGTGTTATAGATGCAAATTAGCCACGCGACTACCCTCTGGCTTTTGTTCTATGTACACAGACAAACTCTTGTGAGCGTTTTTGTAAGTGTGTGTGTGAAAACGGCTACTTACACGAGGCTACAAATGCAATCAATACTGTGTCTCCTATAAATGTGGAAGTCCTTGCTGACTCTCACTGCATGACTCACTTCAAATATAGTTTGATTATTTTTAAAGTCTTTCAGCTTTCTTTGACAGCCGGCAGAAAAGGGTTTACAGAAAAGGCAAGTGGGTGGCAGTGAAATCTGTTCTACACTGTGAATATCACAAGTATAGAGTAGGAGTAGCTAAAGTTAATAAAGGTGAAGACCGAGGGCGACAGGTTCAGATAAATGCACTACCAGGACATGTAGGTGATCTGAAGTGTTTATAACTATTATCTTGCACACCCCTTTTGTAGCCAAAACAAAATGTGTATCTGCTGTACTAATTGGACTCTAATCTATTGTGCTACAGAGTTGTACATAACATCACTAGTGACCTTTTACAACTATTTATCTATCTTTCATCTGTCTGCTGCTCTTTAGCCCCCTCGGGCCTCCCGCTGTCTGACAACGGAAAAACCCAAAACGTATCTGCATAGTGGTTTCAGCTGTCCAGATTATTCTGTCCACTTTAAACACAACAAAGACCATATTTAGAGATAAGATATTTTTGGAAAGCGATTACTTGTCATCAGTCTGGTGATTTGAATGCAACGGTGAAAATGGTGCTTCTGGCGTTACTGAGCCGGGGTGGAGGGGCCAACTTTGAATGTTTTTGTTTACAAACAATAACGGACAAATTCTACCCATTCTGATTTTTTAAGAATAACCGAAAGCACATGGTTAGCACCTGTACTTAACTCTCAGGTGACATAGATTAGGTAAGACGGACTTGGCATCAGATTGAGCATGTACTATTACTCGTGTTTTATTATGCTTCTTTTTAAAGGGTTAATGAAAGTGCTTATAGGAGAAAAAATAGATTAATAGCTTATGCATTATTTGTTAGTTTATAAAGATTGTATGCCTTTATTTGATAGAACAGCTTAGACATGAAAGGGGGAACAACATGCAGCAAAGGGCCGCAGGTCGGAATTTAACCTGCAGCTGCTGCGGCAATGACTGAGCCTCTGTACATGGGGCGCACACTCTACCAGGTGAGCTACTCAGGCGCCCCTATTTGTTAGCTTTTTAAATGCAGGATAGATAGGGTCTTGGATTAAATTAAATTTGCTGAACCTTTTTTTTTTTTTTTTTTAAATGTAAAAATCAAACCATAAAACATGCAATTGCAATGTTTTCTTTCCCTCCCCCTGTTCTAATTGCCCTGTTTTCTTTATCGCTTCTTTTGCTTTCGGTGACTCGCGGTTCCCCCCTCCCTCTGTCAGCTGTAGCTGTCGGGGGATGGGAAATTGTCGGTCTATTCATAAACAGATGCTGTCCATGGTGTGTATGTGTGCACTCCAGGAGGGCCCCCACCATGCTCTGCTGTCGTTGTTGAACCCAGAACCATCTGCTGAAGCACTTGATGGTTGGAGGAAGGAGACGGGGAAGTGTGGGAACAGAGGGAGGAGGGTGGGGACTGAAGGTGGCAGCAAGAAAAGGATGCAACTGGGTGTGCATCTACAGTTCGATGATAACAGATTAGGCAAACCGCTGTCATTTAACATGTTGACCAGCTTACTTTAGGGACATTTAAGACCCTGTGTGTAGAAACGGATATTTTTTTTTTTTTTACACTTTGGCAACTTTTGATGACTGTGTCAAATGGCAGTGCAGGCTACTTACCTATTTGTCAGATTGCTGTTACGGGCTTGCCGACTTCAGCTCATCACAGTCCGCAACTGTACCAAACATACCACTAAAACTCAAATGTCTGTCATGTAATGAAGACGTTCAAGGCCCCTTTCTCTCATAAAGATGTCCTATGAACATACAGAACTAAGTAGCTTCACCTCGGATCACTGCTGCTCACAGTAGCTCAATGCTGTTGGTAAGATTTATAGAATTTTTACTGGGACATGCATTTTGATCACTGTAAATGTACCAGTGTTAAGTGAAATTAAACTGCTTTCTCCTGGCTCGATGACAAATTAGCTATTAGCTGATGTCAAGTGGCTGCCTGTTTCACAATAATTAATACATTTTTACAATTTCTGTTAAATTAATATAAAAATATATTTTGTGAAAACGTCAAGCGATAGGAAAAAGTAGTTTGCATCTTTTATTACATTTTAATGCATAATCTTCTATTAGCATCTTGTCTTTGACAGTTATAGTAACATTTCAATTTCTATGAGCCACTGTGTCATTATCAAACTGAACTAAATGATTACACATTTAATGTTGCAGCCATGGTGTGTGTCTGAGTTGTTTTTAGCATCTCTGTACATCTGTCTGTTTATAGCTAGGGTAAGTGTTGTGCTGTAATCCCATTATTGGATTAGACTGTGGCCTGCAGCTTTCTCCTGCAGGCTGAATGAACACTGACTGAGATAGAAACCACATTCTGGTTACAAACTAATAAGACACTAATAGGAAGATCTTATTTCTTTTTGGGAGTAATACTATTCTAATCTGTCGAAACTAGTGCACCCTTTTTTATACTTTAAAGTATTAATCCGCTAATTATGACATTGTACACAAATGCCTAATAGAACTTCACTGGGACGTTAACTTCACTCGGAAATCATAATGTTCTGCAAAAACACGTTCTGGCCATTATTCAACGCCATTACTCAGGAACTGAAGGGGGGGGGATTGTGACTATATTTCACATTTGGTCGAATACTAAATTGGTGTATTCGACCAAATTGGTGTATTTAAATTGGTGTATTACATTTATATTTAAATATTTATATAAATGTATATACTTTATATTAAAGTAGTTTATTTTTGATTATTTTTTGGGCCTTTTTAGGCCTTTTTTGACAGGACAGCTGAAAAAATAAAAGAGGAGGAGGGGGGGAAGACATACAGCAAAGGGTCGGAGTCTAACCTGGGCCCGCTGTGTCGAGGCGTTAACCTCTATATATGGGCGCCCGCTCTACCAACTGAGCTAACCGGGCACCCTATATTAAAGTATTATTGTCAATGTACTGGATTATTGCTTCTGCCTCATACAGGCTCTCCTGTCTTTTTTTTTTTTTTGTTAACACTGAATTGGCTATCATATCTAAGGTGCTTAAACTTCCATGGAAAGGGGAGTATCTAACACCCAGTGTGGGAAATATTGAGTGATGATGGTGCCAAAGAGAGGAGCTCACGAAACTCGAAACACACAAGCACTATTTGGTAAATATATATATATATATATATATATATATATATATATATATATATATATATATATATATATATATATATATATATATATATATATATAATTTTATTTATTTATTTTTTCAAAGAAGCAGTCTCCACTCTGCTGTCACATCTCTGCCTTTCTCACCCAAGTGAGGGAGCGGTACCGCAGCGTGTAGCAAATGTCGGAGCTGACATTAGCATTGATGTAAGATGGGGTAAATGCCGATCCCCGATCAGTTAAAAAATGTCCATATCGGCTCTGATACTTGGGATTGAGACATCCCTAATTACTAGGCAGAATTTGTCCTCGCCAATGTACAGTCTTAAGCAAACAAATGGATGAACTTCGGCTACGGATCACCACTCGTAAATGTACTATGGACTGCAACATCATGATGTTCAGGGAAACATGGTTACAACAGCGCTGTGCAACAGCATACATTTTTCGCCATGGTGGACTTGCGACACCCCGAAAGACACACGAGTGTAGATCACATCTATTTGTTATGCGTTACTCATGCAGTACTCTGGCAGACTCATTCTCTCCTCCAAAAAACGGTTGCAAAATGCGACCATTTGCTCGCAGTCTGGAGCCCTGTACACCAGATTGTTTCTTTGCCAAATCTGTTTTCTTTAAAACCTGATTTTTTTAATGACTTTGTTTTGTGAAGCACTTTGAAACATGGATTTTGAAGAGTTCTTTATAAATAAAGATTGCTATCTAACCATTATAAAATGCAATTACAATGAAAGTAATTGTCCTCCTGTTCTCAGGGAACATACCCATAGAGGGAAGAACAGTGGATGGAAGAGAGAGAAAGACGGAGAGTGTGACGAGGACAGAGGATAAGAAGATACAGCACTGGTCAAAAGGTGAGAAAAGAATTCATGGCTTCTGTCTTGCCAGGAGCTGAGGAATCGTTGTGTGAAAGTTGATAAAAGATAATGTCATTGCTCAGCGCTGGGTCTAACTGTTAATATTGATTTTCCATCACAAATGTAGTTGTTCTGTGAGGAGTCAGAGTCCTTGTGATTTATCGGCATCTGCTGCTTCTAGGACACCAGCCTCCGTTCAATTAACAGAACTATTTATCTATAATGGGCGATGTCCTGCTAAATCCGTAGGGCCACTTCTCATAGTGTTCAATGGGACCATTTTTCCAAACACCAAATGCAATTCTGCACAGTAAAGCAAGGATGGGATTAATCTTGTGTATCTACAGAATTGTTCTCTAGGTAGTAAAAATAGTTTCACAACAATCAGTGCTGCAGTTTCTGTATAGTCATGATTCTGGCAATACATGGTAGAAATTGGCGCTATATAAAATAGCAAAGCATGCTCAACTCCCAGAAGACTTTGAAAATCCACAAACTGCTTGGCTCAAGATATCAACTCCTACTTGTCCATTTCAGCAATGAAGCCTTCATGAGTTTCAAAATATTTATTTTTCCAAAAAATATTTCTTCCTTGCATGGTCTGGGTTCTGTCTCTTTGTCTGTCCCTGTAGTGCAGTGTGCTTTGCTCTTATGACGCCGCTGGTGTACTTTGCCATGTGACGTGGTAGTGTTTTCCATTTGAATTTCCTGTGCAGTTTCCATTGACTCTTGTTGGTACAGTTGAAACTACTGGCATGGCTAGTGCAGGCAGGAAGTCTGATAGCGTCTATCTCTGACCTTGAGTGTGTCTCTATGTTTCAGTTGCTCTGTCTCTTACTTTTGTTTTCACTCCTCTCCACTGTCGTCTGTAAGATTTAGATTGTTAGATTTCTCTGTCCCAGTACAAACAGAGCAGTAGCTCAGAGTTTAAGTCTCCGTAGTACCAAATTGTAAACTGGCACAGCCATTTATTGTCATGGTGGTTCTTTCTTTCTCCCAGATAATGGTTATACAATAACAAGAGTGTAATCACTGTACCTCTGAAAGACTCACTGTCTATTCTTAACAGTGCTGTACTATAGCTGGTGTCTACAGACTGATTTGCCCCCAGTTGTTAGCAGCTCTTTAGCATGCACCAGTTTGATTTTCTTTGGTCTTGAATCCAGTAAGAATATAACATTAGCACCAATTAGCGATTTATTGGATTTACAGAAATATTATTCTGCAAGATAATTACTCTGCATAATTATTAGGGTTGGGTATCGAAACCCGGTTCCACTATGGAACCGGTTCCCACGCAAACGGTAGTATTCGGACCGGATTAGAACGCAAATTTCGGTTCCGACTGAAATATTTCCCCTCTGTCGCTGCGGCAGACTCTTTTTTTTTTTTTTTTTTCTTTCTCCCTTTTCTGCCGAGTGGCGCACGTGCCCGCTCGCGGTGTGACGCGCATGCCCGCGCTATTCTCGGACACGCAATCTACAATCACTGGCGATAGACGGCTTTTTGTACACGCTCCGAAACGGACATATAAATATCACACTTTCTCTCTATCGTTAGCTAGCTACCGTAAATGTAGGCTACTTTTGGGCTCACCAAAACGGAATAAAAGCATATTAACCATTCATTGACTGCACGTGATCGCTAGTAAACAGATTACACTTGCTCTGCTAGTCTATCTTTCAGGACAAGACCCTGTAGCCTGGTGGTGGGGGAGCGGGACAGCCTCCGCAAATTGACTGCCCTTTCAAACTCATACCTATGTGTACAGTCCTCTTGGACACCATCTGAGAGAGTTGTCTCCTGTGCAGGACATGCCATTAGTCAGGAGAGGTGTCTGTCTTGCCAGAGAAGCAAATATGGTAATTTTTCTGCAAAAGAACTGCTAAAGTTTGAAGCTGGTTGGCATACCAACTCAACATTTATTTAGTTGTTACTTGTTAATAGTGTAACTGTTATTTGTTAAGTTATTGTAGTTATGTGTTAGGTGACTTAAGTTTACTTATTATATATTTAAGTACTGTAAAACGCTAATATATTGTTCAATTTAAATAATTTTCAATTAAAAAAAAAAAACTCCATAAAAAAAGCCTTTCTTTGATGTAATTTTTCAAGAATCGGTTTAGGAATCGGAATCGTTTTAAAAGTACCGGTTCGGAATCGTAAAAATCCAAACGGTACCCAACCCTAATAATTATGATAGCGTACTAATCAATTTAGGATAATCTGATATTCTTATTTATCTGAAATGTGAGGTTTTTCAGCTTGTCAATGACCTATATGACAGTAAACTGAATATATATGGGTTTATCTGACATAAGAAGCAGTTTTTAAGACATTACATTGTGATGGGCATTTCTCAGAAATTGGGGCAGTCTAAAACAAGGCATGCTCAACTCCCAGAAGACTTACTAAAATCCCCTTATTGCTGTAGTCAAACCAGAAATTAGAAAGGGTCCAACCAACAGTCCTATTGACTGTTTTAAACTATGCAGTCTTGGTGGCAACCACTACCAACTTGGGTGTGGGTGAACAGGTGACTGTGAAGTCAAATGGATGACTGAATAATGGACAAACGGCCTATGAGTCATACGCAACACCTGAAGCTTGTGCTTTTGTGTACATTGCCCTTGTTTTGAGTTTGATGTGGTTGGGTGCCTCTTGAGACCCCTCCCAAAATTGATGTGACGACGGTGGACCATGTGACAAGTGTGCTTATCTGCTCCTGCACACACTTGCATTATACATGCCATTTGTGCATTTACTGCATACAGTTTTGAAAGGGATGCAGTTATGTACAACACAGTAACCCCTGTATTCCAGTAGGAAAATGCCTTTTCTTAACACTTCCTGATGATCTTCAATCTTTTGTTGATTACAGTTGAAGCAGGAAAGATGCAGACTGCTTGCTTTTACTCCGAAGTTTCCCCTCATCTTAGCTATTGATTATTAGGGTTGTTTGCATATGTGAGAGAGAGAGAGAGAGAGAGAGAGAGAGACACTGGCATGTGCTTCTCAGCACTGATGTCATCTTGCTCAGACAAGCCCAGAGGAATTGGGAGTGTTTAGGAATGTTGCCATAACAACATGGTCTTCCCTAAGAGGTTTTCTTTTACTGGTTAGTTCAGCCTAGAGAATAGATTGTACATGTCTTGCACCAACAAGGATTTATTTAAAGAGTTTAAACATAATATATATTAATGCACTGCATATTTATAGTATATAGTGTGTATACAGCATAAAGAGCCAGCACTGTAGACCATAAAATTAAACACGTCCGTGAGTCTGAGGATGATGTGCTTGTGTCAGAGCTGGAGCATATTTTCAAACAGTGTGCATTTGTTTAACATAAAATGCATTGCAGTGAGCGCCCAAATGCTTGTGCTGCATTTGAAGTAATGTGACTGGTGACATTTTTTACCAATACTAACCATATAGCCAATCCTTATCATGACCTCTACCTGTGTGCTTCTTATACCTCTCATACCGCCTACTCTTAGTGCAACCATTTCTTTCATTTTCAACGTTAAGGTTAGTTGCTAAGGGCCTGATGTGTTTTACTGATAGGCAAATTATATTATAAAATATGTCAGCTTTTGGTAACAAAGCACCATGCTTCAAATAGATTTTGTAGTTGCATAGCAACAGCAGGACATGTGAAAAGCCTTCAGCTAAAAAAAAAAAAAAAAAAATGTTCAGTTGACAGTCACTGCATTCTGACTTTTTTAGATGGTTGAATCAATTTGTAAAATGCACTGACAATGTTTGTCCATTTGCTAACCTTTCTCCAGTAATTGTTTGGTATCACTTTCTTAACATAGACCAAATCTATTCATTTTTATTTTTTTTTATTTTTATCTTTTTAGCAGTATAGAAAGTACTTGGGACTCTTGAATAGCTTAAAATGTCCATAAAGATATACCTGTATTTATTACAGGTTCTGTCTTGTCACTTTTTTTATGTGTGCGTTTGGTCAGTGTGTACGTATCTTAGTTTAGATCCACCTCTGTTCTACTCCTACTCTCCAGGGTAGTTTATGTAACAGGTGAGGTAGAAAACGGAGCCAAAACACTTTTTCTATTAGAAAACACTAATTCTATTAGTGCTATTCAGCATGTTGGCCGCTTTGTCTCCTTTAGTTTTTTTTGCTTCTTGTTTTATTAGAGAGTCACATTGTACTTTGTTTATGTGCTGCTGACTTCAGGAAGTTGACCTCTTTGCTTTTTATACATGTTCGAAGCTGCAGCTGCATTCCTCTCACATCGACCTCAGTGACGGGCTCTTTTGCCTATTTGTCCCTCCTTTTTTACATTCCACATCTCTGTCGGTCTTCCCTCCTCCTCACCTTGACATCTTGTTTTTTTCCTATTCTGTTCACATTTCTCTCTTCTCTCTCCCCCTCAGCTGCTCTCTGTTTGTGTCTTGTCCCTATATTCCCCTCTTCCCCCTTCCACCCTCTGTCTGTAAGATGATAGCAGCAGTCGAGCTGCTGCCAACTCCAGGGGCCCTCATGAAAGCTGTTCTCAGATGGGAGCACGGGGAAAGAGGAACAAACTGTACTCTATGTACTCAGCAGCAGCAAAGAACATGCTTATACTCACTAGAGTTTAGCGGTGTTAATGTTTTCACATTCATTAAAAATGGCGTGTGTTTTAATCAAGGTTAATTTGTCATTCTACGACACAGGGTTGCACAACACAATTTGAGCTAACTAGGTAGCTTGTTTGTCACCAGCTAAACAAATAAATAGGTCCCCTTATTAATACACAATTTGTTTTGAGTAAGACATGACATACTTAACACATTCAATTGTATGTAGACATCTATTAATCATTTGGCTTTTGAAAGGTCTGGAAGAATGTGCCATCACAATTTCTTAAACCCCATGGTGATATCATCAAGTGGCCTGTTTTGTTTTGCTATCACATAACGCAAAAAAAAAATCCTCACTCTGAGAAGCTAACCAGCAAACCTGAGGCATTTTCCTTAAAACGTGAACAATAAGTTGACTAAACGCTTCAGCTCTTGTAGAAAAATATACAATGGAAAATTATTTCATTTTAAATCGCAATACTGGTCCCAAAAATCATTATTTTCCCCAACACTAACCAATAATGGCTTAGTGCATGATGAGCACTGCCTGAAGTTATTAAACATCTTTCTACATTATTTTGATTCACACTCCTTATAAGGATAGGCATTTCCCCCCGTGCGTAGCCTCTGTGAATCAGATGCTTTGGTGTTGACAGAGGTCTTTCCACGTAGGAAGGTTGAGTCAAGATCCGTGTAAGTAAACAACTCAGTTTGTGGGAATGGGCTTGCCCTTTTTTAGTGCTGTGGCTGCCGGAGGGACCTGGTCAGTGCTCTACCTTTTTGTTTGTAATGCTTCTTTTTAAAAATACGTTTGGCCTTTTTCTTTGGAGAGTATTTTGGAAAGATGGTGATATCATTGCCTTGTCTGTTTTTTTTTTAAAATTTTATTTGTTCCATTGGGTGGCTAAGCAGCTTCTGGCTGGCAGCTAGTGAGCTGTGAATTAACAAAGGTGGAGTTTGGCCGTGTTTTATCGTGTTGGTTGCCAGTTTGTTAGTCTAAAAGATTATTTTCCTCATATGAATCGTAGCACTTAGATTATACTGGCTTGTTGCGAAAAGGTTATTCTTACATTACAACATGCCACTCTGCATTGAATATTGGAGTCACTAAAATCTGTAGCAAATGCTCCAAACTTGTAACACATGCATACTTCATTGCATCTGCAAACTTGCTTATTGTCCACACATGGGTTTGTTTGCTGTCTTATCATATTGGCTAGTGAACAGAGCGGTTGCTATTTGAACTGGAGGTTTATAAATAGACTTGTGTACTGCTGCAGCAGGCAGAGAAAGCTAACCAGCACCAGGAAAAGGTCAGAATTCTCTCTCTCTCTCTTCCCCCCCCCCGCTGTCAAATACACTGGGCCACTTTTACTGAAGGATGTATGTGGCTCCTCTCTGTTGTTTGGTATGTTTGTCCTCTACCCTCTCTTACTGTCTTTTGCCATCTTTGTCACCTTACTACGTTTTTCTCTGCTCTGGGATGAGAGGTTTGGCGTCCTTGGGCATTGCTGCCAGCTTTAAGCCGGTTCTATAACCTTAATCTAGTCTAAACCATACACATTCATCCCCCTTCAAGACGAGAAGGTGTGAACAGTGGTCATTCATACACTCACAACTTCTTCATGCTACTTTTCTGAATAACCTTACTCACATACTTATCTTACACTCTAGTGTACCAGAGAGATGGAAATAATTGTTCTTCGACAGGAGAACAGAGGGAAAGGATAAGGCCATGCTACCTGCGTCAAAAATGCTACTAATATATATCCATAACATTGTATTGGCATAGTTGAAGTGGCAACTCCAGCGAGCTCTGCAGCTAAGTTTTTGCCTGCAGAGCCAACATTCGTAGGTATGCTGTAGCCTCCATCAAAGCTACGGAGATGGCACGTGGAAACCATCAGAACAATGATCAACTTAGTTTTTGTGTTGGGTGGGGCTGGTAGAGATTGTTCACAGTGAAGACAACATCAAGCAAAGCCATTTGTCTCATTTTCAGTAATGCGTAAACCTTGTGGCGATCGTCACTCTGTCACAGGGAATGGAAAAATTAAACAATTAATTTGGCTATTAACTGCACAACAGTAGGCTTATTTTCCATAGCTAGACAAGTCAAACTTCCCGTTGTTGCTCTGTCATAAATGTGTGTGATGTTTGATCATGCACGACGCACATTCACTGTGGATTGATAGAAAAGTATGTGCCATGAGACACCTGAGTGACGATGACAATGTGTTGTAATTGAGTGGTTTGAAATGATTATTTTTGAAGTAATTGGTAATACATATGTACAATATGTTGACAAACCATCTTTCTCTCCTCTTGTCTCTCTTTGCAGTGCCAGAGCATACCAAGTCAAGGCAGTCTTAAATCTAAACCACATCTCCCCCCTCCCCTCCCCCTCCCCACATACACACACAAACGCACACACATACAGCCCTCAGCAATGCCAAGGGGGCCTGATCAGCCTGCTGCCCGCTCTGACAAGCCCTGCCTCTTCACCTCATACCCTTGAGCCTGTGCCCGCTGAGCTTTGACTTTTGACCTCCCCTTTGTCGACCTGGGAACCAGAGGTCACTTGTTGTCCACTCAACCCAGGGACGCCCTCCTGCCCAAACAGGAGCTGCAGCCACGTGCCCCACTCACAGGTAAACTACAAAAAGAAAGAAAAGAACACAAGAAAACAGCAGTGGATTACACTCAATTAGATGTGGCTGTATCCTCAAATACACACTACACAAGCACTCTGTCTGCCAATAATCACATACTTGGATAAGCAAGAAAACAATTGTACAGTTACATTTAAATGGCAGTAAATGTTAAATGTGGGTGTGTATTGCTCATAGCTGATGAGTTTCTACTTGTACTACTATTCTAATTCACTTTTGAGTGATGGCTGCTCTAAATGACAATTTAAACATGCTTTTGTGCTTAACATTGACTTTAAAAAACAACACATAATTTCCTGAAGTTTTTGAAATGTTTGTTTACTCTAATTCGCAATATAACTGGAACATGCTGTTTTTCTTAGTGTGCAGTCATACTGTTATCAGAAACACTCTTGAAAAATCTGACAAATCAGAGTTGCACACATGTAACAACTTTATACTTATTTGCTGAGTTACTTAAATTTAAATATTCAATTCATTCCTTTGTTATAATATGGATAACCAATTGTAACTACTCACTTAGATTCAGCAACTAGCAGGGTCTGTCCACTAATACTCTACTTGCAAGCCATTCTTACTTTGAACCTCTCTGACTTCAAAACTCTTGTTTTCATTTCTGTTTGCTTGATTCTCATTGAATGCCCTAACTGTCCCTAACAATTTCTAACATTTCCCCACTGTTTTTTTCTGGCTGTTTCTCTAACTCCCTCTAAGTCTGTTTGACAGTCTTTCCTCTCTCTGTTTCCAGGCATGGCTCCCATTCGGGATTCCGTCAGCCACTCCCCTAATCAAACAGGTGACTACACATTGCCTTCTTCTTTCCCCATTCTTCTTGTTTCATCCTTCCTCCCACTGTCTTACTTTGGCTCTCAGCTTTGTGATCAATAGAGTAGGTACCCTTGTCTGACCTGACTTTGACAGATGATGCATTTTATTCGTAGCATATCAGAGGGACGGAGCGATACGAGTGAGTGAGATAGTGGGTGTGGAAAGGGTGCAAGAGGAGACTTGGCAAGCAAACATGATAAGCACCACAGAAATCTGACAACCAGTTTACATGAAAGAAAGGCTTTGGAAGTGAGAGAATGACCCAGAGATGGGGAACCAATTGAAACATGAGAAGATGGTAGACGTGATTGAAAGAATATGATGACCAAGTGTGAATTGTCAAATAAAAGCTGGTATTCAAATGCCTCAGAGCCAATACTGTGGGCATGCTGCCCTCTATCTCGTCATAGGATAGGCTAAAAGCTAATCGCAAAGCTCCTGTGTAATGTTTTTTTCATTTCTGTTGCTAAAAGTTCATTGTTTTGTTCATAAACCAGGAAAAACAAGACCAAATTCCTTGCTAGTTTTATTTAGACACTCTCCTTTCATACGCTGCCTTGCAGTGTCTCTAATCTCCAACCGTTGGAAAAACTGAAATGTCCGATTTGGATTAACTCAGTTTTTGGTAACTTTAGCTAACCTTGTCAACACGTTTAGAAAGTATTTCACAATGAAGTCCTTATTCAATACTACACCGACTACATTAAAACACTTTCACTAAAAGTTGGTATCAACAGCACTTAAATTCATTACCACAGCAATTGAATGGAGGCTACCACTGCAAGAATGCTGTTTTTTAGGCTTCAACTAACAATTATTTTAATTTCATTATTTTCAACATGTTGATTATTTTTTTGATTAATCTATTAGTTGTTTGTTCTATAACGTGTCAGAAAATGGTAAAAATGTTGATCAGTATTTCCCAAAGTCCAAGATGACCTTAAGTGGTTTTGTCCACAACTCAGGATTATTAGTTTACTGTCATAGAGGAGTGAAGAAACCAGAAAATATTCACATTTAATATGCTGGAATCAGAGAATTTTAACTTTTCTCTTAAAAAAAGATTTAAACCCATTATCAAAATAGTTGGCGATTCATTTTATAGTTGACAACAAATAGATTCATTTTTGCTGTTTTGAGTGTCAAAGATTGCTGGCAAATGCTGATAAAGGCGATGCACAGACGGTTGATGTAGCACTGAAAATCCAGGCACTCGCCATTACAACTAAATGAGTGTGTGTGCGTTATGGCCATGAAAGTAAAATCGAAAGTGGTCTCTGGAGTCTAATTTTAGAGACATGCCAGGTCTGCATGCAGATTATCTGAGACAGTTGTAATATAGTCATGTTTAAACCAAATCTGAATCTTTTCAGCTGCCACCACCTACTCCCCTCACTCCCTCCCTCTTTTCACACGCAATTGCCCTCCATCTCTTCTCTCCTACTGATGGTCGTCCTCTGCCTCCCTGAACCCTAGTTTATAGCTTTGGCATGCTTTTGAGTCCTGCTGTGGTGACAAAATGGTGGCAGCTGTGTCCAGGCTCAGGCCTGGCACTGATCACATCCAGAACAGTTGGGCAGCTGAAGGTTGGAGGAAATTAAAAAAAAAAAAAAAAAAAAAAAAATCTCAAAGCGTCTTTGAATGAGGGGAATTTTAACCACATCTGTTGTTTTATTGAATATAGTACATTTTACTATGCTATAATTGTCTTGACAATGCTGATATCGCATCTTTTGCATAATGCTTGAAGTTTTTTTTTCTCTCAAATTTAAGAATGTAAAAAAACTCCAATCCTAACAATACCCCCTGCCATGGCCGTCCTTTTCTCTCCAGGTCTGGAGCATCCTGGCTTAGACTCCCAGTATGAGCCTTCCCCCTGGTCCTCTGGCTCTCCCTGCAGCAGTGATGGCAACAGTAACTGGGGCAAAGTCCTAGTAGAAGGGAGCCCCGACAAACCCAACCCCCCTTCTTCAACTAACTCTTCTGTCTGGCCTCCCTCCTCCTCTTCATTCTCTTGCTCCTCGTCTTCTTCCTCTTCTGGCTGCGGGTCAGGATCAGACCCTGAGTTGGCATCAGAATGCATGGACGCAGACTCTAGCTCCTCGATCGGCTCAGAGAAAAACCTTGCCGCTGTGACAACAGTGATGATGATGTCAGCAAATGCTTCTTCCTCTGTGTCTTCTACAGCTTCTTCTCCCTCCTCCTCTATGGTGACTTCTGCCATGATTGTCAGCGGTTCAGTGAATGGAGACAGCAACGGCAACGGTCGTCAGGTAATTGGTGGAGGGATGGGAACCATCAGCGGTGCAAATAATGGAAATAATAACATCACCGGGTCCTCCCACTACTCCGTGGCTGGTTCCAGCAGTATTGGCAGCAATAACATGGGTAACCACAACAACAAGCCCGTCAATAACAGTAGTGTATGGGGCAGCAACATGATCCCCACCGGTGGAAGCACCCCCTGCATCAATGTAGGGTTAAACCCAAACGCCAACCATGGTGCCTGGTCGCAGAATCCAAGCCCAGTGTCCCAGGGCCAACGGCCTCCACAGGCTCAGGGGATGAGTTCCAAACTGGGTATAGCTCCCCAACAGGGCCCCATGCTGGGCTGGGGTGGCATGGCAGCTCCAAACAGCAGTATGATGGAAGACACTGAGGTGAATAATGGTACAGCAAGCAGCAATGTGTTAGGAAGCAGCAACAGTGGAAATGGTGGCCTACAACCTACCAACCTTAACACTGAATCCAATGGACCAAATAACACTATTATGATGAATACTACTACTACTACTACTAACGCCACAATGACCTCTAGTCCACCAAACTCTACCGCCTCACCCCAACTCAGCGGGGATTGTTCCTGGGGCTCTATTAGAGGAGGGAATGGGGGTCCGCTGGCCAATGGAAACCCCTCATCAGCCCCCCAGCACCCCCAAGGAGAGCTGGGGAGTTCTGGGACCTTCGGTACGCCTTGGGGTGCAACTACTTACCCTGGAGATAAGGGCCCCCCGAATGCAGACACTGTGAACTCCCAAAACCCTGCCTTAATGCAGGCAGGGAACCCCCAAAACTCCTCTACTGCTGCTTACAAGAGTAATAATAACCACAATAACACTGGGGCCCCACGCTGGGACCAGGGGCCCGCCAATAACCCAAACCAGACTCAGAGCAATTTGTCTTGGGGTATCAGCTCAAATCAAATCACAGGTTCTGCAGGCCAAACACCAGGAAATGGGAACCAAACTACGATGGGCCCTCCAGCAGGGTTACCTCGCCCCTGGGGGAGCAGCGCGTCGTCGTCTTCCTCGTCCTCATCGTCCTCTTCCACATCTAACAACAAGATGTCAAATGGAGAATGGGGAACAACAACTCCTGGTAACAACCATTCAGATGCTGGAAGTCATAAAGGAAACTCTGCCAACAATGGCTGGAAGAGCCTGGAGGATGACGCCATGGGCATGGGAGGTGGAGGGGGAGGAGGAGGAAGCCATGGCTTGGGGAGTGTCACTGGAGGCTGGGGTCGCACTGGAGGAAGTGAGGGAAGCGTAGAGAGCTCCGGAGGCCGATCCAGCTCAGACAGAGACGGCAGCCAGCCAAAAGGGGGAAATCGCAGAAAAGTCGTCCCTGCTGCAACCATACTACCAGCTGTGTTGCAGGCCGATGTGGACCCGAGGGTTCTGTCCAATACTGGATGGGGACAGACACCTATACGGCAGAACACCACCTGGGATGTCAATTCCCCTGCTAACAATCGGCTTCAGGTTCCCAATAGAGACGAAAGAAAGCAAAGCAGCGGAGGCTCCGGATGGGGCACAGCAACACCGGCAGCTCCCTCCCAGACCTCTGGAGGTAGGGCTTTAATGTGTATGAAACGTTTTTGTGTGAATGTATTTTAGTGATTTGAACAGAAAATATTACAATTTAGAACACACATTTCAATTGCAGAACGCAAAAGTAGGCTAAAGATCGATCTCCCTTTCATGTACTTGCAGGTTGGGGGGGTGGGCAGGGCAGCTCAGGTACAGGAGGTTCTGGCTGGGGAGAGCGGCCACCCTCTGGGTGGGACAGCAAAGTCCCAGCGAGCGGAGGAGGTGGGCAAAATGCCTGGAACGATGGATCCAGCTGCAAGGGGAGCAACAGCAACACCTGGAGCAATAACATTAACAAAGATGACAGGTAATGTTGTATGTTTGGGTATTATAGAAATACTGATCATACCATGGCAGACATATTGTTTGCATTAAGTGTTATACATTTTTTTCTGTAGTTTTTATGTTATGCCTAACTGATGACCTTCATTGTTTTTTTTTTTAGGTCCAATACATGGACTAACGTGCCCAAACCGCATCAGGGCTGGGGTTCCAATGGTGGAAATGGAAGTGAAGGCTGGGGTAATGGTGGAGATGGTGCCAGAACAGGGGGCAACAACCACTGGGGGGAGCCCCAAAAAGGTGCCAGCTCAGTGGGCTGGGACAGCGACAGCGACCGGTCAGGCTCTGGATGTTGGAGTGAGCAAAGCCGAACCAACACCAGCAGCAGCAACACCTGGATAGGGAGCGGAGGATCAAATACTCCAGACCAGAGCACTCCGAACCCAGGCTCCAACTGGGGCGACTCAGTCCACAAACCCAATCCTCAGAGTAACAGCCAGGGCTGGGGTGAGCCAATGAAGAACAACCACGGAGCCCAGAACTGGGGCGAGCCAAATCCCAAGCCCTCCAACGAGTGGGGAAAAGGTCTAGAATCTAACATGTCCAAAGGCAATCCAGCCCTTAACAAGCCCACAGGTACTTATTAGGATTATTCATCCCATAAGAATCTCTGTCTAGAATGTTTTGCCCCTTTTTGTTTATGAGCAAGTACTTCTTAGTTACATGCCGTTAACAAAATTTGACAATGTATAGCAAGGAAGTGGGAGGACATAAAATTGATGACTCACTATGTATTCTTCCATCAGGCTGGCTGGGAGGCCCCATGCCCACTGCAGGTCAGAAAGAGGAAGTAGCAACTGGGTGGGAAGAGCCTTCTCCAGAGTCTGTTCGTCGGAGGATGGAGATCGATGATGGGACAGCAGCTTGGGGAGACCCTGGTAAACACTCAGCCCACTATGAATTTCTTCAAAAAGAGCTGTGCAAAGCCTGAACAAAATCATATGAAAGTCCAGTCTTTTAATTTTCAGCCTCAACATGTAATTAAACTTTCTTCTTAGGTAAATACAGCGGTGGATCTGTCAACATGTGGAACAGGACTGGCCAGTCAGACCAGGAGGCCGTAGGCCCATCCACTCAGCACCAGTCCCACCCAGCACGCAGCTCGATGCATCCCCCTCCTCAGCCTGTGCAGCCTCATACCCAGGACAAAAGCAGCAGTTCTGGTAAGTTGGAATATGTATGCACACGCAATTTAGGCATGCACACACCTGTATGTTAGAAAAGAGTAGACAGATGCCAGACGAATGATAATTAACAGCCAAATTAATTGGCTGTTAATTATCACTGTTTTAAAAAAAAAAAAAAAAAAAAGAAATGTATGCTTTACATAGGCTCAATAAGTAATGAATAAACCAAAGTTAAACACCCCAGTTTCAATAGTTGCCAGACTATCTTTCACACAGCTTTGACTATGAAAACACGAATGGACAAGAGTACAAAAAAAACGTGCATGTACATTCATGTTTAAAAAAAAAAAAAAAAAAAAATTTAACATTGAGTGAAACTTTATACTGTTGGCCCAGATAGATTAAGCAGCCGGGTTTCCAGATATCTTACTTACATGTTCCAGATGTTTTTAGCCTGCAGCGCTTTCTTTCATCGTTAAACTCTTAAGTGACAATGTGTCAATCGATGCCTTAGTTCTGCAGAATCTCAAATGGACAGTTCTGATAATATGTACAGACTGGGTGGATTAGCATGCAGATAACATTAACATGTTTTTTGTTCAGTTTGATATTGAGGTTCATATACAAATGCTAGGTATCTAGGTATCTCACAAATGTGCCAGTATCTAAAATGGTGCGAGCAAGTAAGTGCACGCCTTCTGGTGCAGTCTGTAAGCCTTGAATGGATAAAAAGATAAAAGTCCCTCCCACACTCTTTGAAATAGATGAAATAAGGTCTTAAAAGGATTTAGACAGTATAAACGCAAAAAGTGTGGATGCACACACATTCACAAATGTATTCAAAAGAATACACAATTTGTACAGAAGCATTGAGAGAAAACAAACACGTACAGCCATTCTCCCCCATCTCCCTACGGTATTGTCTATGTTGAGGGCTTTTTGTAAAGCTGGTTGAGTCATCCCTTTGGAATGCTAAGAGCATTGATTTTTCTCTTCTCTCATTCGCCTTTTTTTTCCTCCTCCCTTTCTCTCTCATCCGCCAATTCTGCTTGCTGTAGAAAAACTGGCTTTTGTTGGGTTTGAGAATAAGAGAGCGAGAGAGACCATGAGTGGTAGAGGAGGAGGTCTGGTGACCTAGTAATAGGAATGGGTCCAATGTAAGATGAGAAAACTAAAACGAGTAAGGCAACTATTCTGTACAAGTGGGCTGAGAAGGGGAGAAGAGGAAAGGGTGGTTGGGGTTATTCGGGGTTGCTGTCTAGTGAGCTAACTGGAGCAGCAAAGTGGATGGCTGTGAAGGGTGGGGCAGATTAGCCAGCTACTGATTTTGATTCATTTTGGTTGATTTTTGATTTTTTTTAAATATAATAATTTGAGTGAAAGGAGGTCAATACAATAGATATGTTCATAGATGTGTAACTAAACACACATATTTAAACAATTTTAAAAACAAAACAGAACATTGGATTTGAATGTTGATTCTGTCTTAGAAGGAATATATTTTTTTAGTCTTAAAATCCATACCTTGTCAGACACCTTAATAAACATAGGCACACAAATATTGTGTTTGTCATCCCCTTTTATTAGATTAACTGATGCACCTACATAAGCAGAGCAATAGATGCAGGCGAAGGTTACAGCTTGTCAATTGGTGTGTGTGTTTGCATCTGTGCAAATGCACACGCACCCGTTTGTGTGTGAGTGTATAGCAAATGTGTACATCTGCCTTATACCATGCATGTATGTGCCGATTTGTGTATATGCAGCTACCTCTGCATCTCTGTTCAGTTGCGTGTGGATGTTTCTTTGTGTTATGTGCAAGTACTTGTGTGCAAGAACACCCAATCACATGAGGGACACTGGAGCCTGAGGCCACCCCGTGATCTGTCCTATTTTTAAGAGGTATCCCTGGCATCTCCCCAAACGCCTCCTGTGGAGGGAGAAAGTAGCAGGTCTGGGTGGTCAGCTGTAATGGGAGCCTTTTGAACTCATACTTGCACACACACAGTCTCACATTTGAGGGTACATAGGGTCCCGTGCACTCATCTACTCACCTACAAGAGTTAAAGTAAACAACACTTACATAAGCAAGTTGACATGGGGGTTCCCCAGGGCAATGAGCTTGGCCAGGGCAAGCTCTCTCCGAGCTTGGTTCTCTGATTCTTCGCAGAGAAAAACTTTTAACTTGTAGCATCATTGTAAATATGGAAAGTTATAGTGGGTAGGGTCCTAAGAAAGATTGTACGTATCTACATATTTAAATTAGGGGCATTGATGTCACTTTTTCCACATGATGCCACCAACCCTCCAACTGTAAGTGTCCAAACAAGCCTGATATGGCTACTCCAAATTAGGGATGCAGCGGTTAACCAATTTCACTATTAACATGTTACGGTTAATTAATCATTAAGGCTCCCCTACACCGAGTGATAACTGACTGCAAGTTATGTGTAGCAGTGTGTGCAGTTCTTATTAAACCTCCTTGACAACATAAACGCTCGTGTTTGGGCTCACGTGCTACACACATGAAATCAGACGCCGGTCAGGTCACCGCAAGTATTGACTGTCAGAGTGACAGTGGCTCTCCGTGGTGGGATAACTTACTGCTGCAATTTTTTTTAATGTAACATAAAGTTAGCAAACACCAGGAAAACGCAGAGCCAGCCCCTGACCTCACAACAGCTGCAACGGGGAATTCAACCCAAGTTGATAAGCTTGCTAGCGACTTTATTGTTTAACGTTAAGTGTTTGTTAGCTTGTCAACGTTACCAGTTAGCCTGTTTAATGTTAACGGTAACGTTACAGTTAACAGCTAACAAGTCAGTAGCCGACGTTTGCATTTACATTGAGCGAGCTGACAATAGCAATACGTTTGTAGTCGTACGAGGCAAAACTCTGCAACAGCTCAATCATGTCACTGACATTACCACTTAACGTTGCTTAGTTACTCCTCTTCATCTCCTATGGGATATAAGGCTGCTAAGAGATCTCTCCATCACATATATTCCTTGGCAACATGCTGCACATCTCCCTGTGACAGGTGCATCTTGTCTAGCAGCTCCTTCAACTTTAGACACCAGCTAGTAGGGCCGTTTCTAGCCCAAAAAGGGCCAACTTCTTCTTAAGGACAGCACTGTCTTTGTTTTTGGTGTGACTGATTCACCTCTAGTCTCTAATCTTTTCAGATGAATTTAAATAAAAAGGTTGATGATTGATCATATAATCGTTTTCAAAACTGTTAGTGTTATTTATGTTTCAAAAGGCAGCAATAAATAATATAATTTCATACATTAGCAGTGAAATTAATGTGATAATCGTGAAACTGATTATTTTTCAGACTAATCGTACCAACAAAATTTATAATCGTTGCATCCCTACTCCAAATGGGGAGAGCTGTGATACCGGGACAAAAATAAACAAATAGGGTTAGACACATTTACAAGATAATTTCGTGTGAGGACATGTAGTGGAATAGGTCAATGGGAATGTTGTCCTATTGTTTCTGCAGGCTGAATGTTGTGTGTTTACAACTTAAAGGAGAGTGACCATGGTGACTTGATGTACCTCTCTAAAATGCCTCTTTGTGGCCAAAGATGAACATTTAGATATCCCAGACTGAGCAAATGTAAAGGAACTGAGTGTTGATAAATAAATGTTTTTAGCTCTCCTTTCTGTGTGTATTTCTTAGCTTTAGGGCTTCCAATTTGTTTGACTCTTAAAATAATGACATTCTCGTCATTATTTTAAGATTAAATGAATGCAAAAAAAACACAATTGGTTCAAGACAATCCCACAGAAAGTATATCCTCATCTAATGTGTACCTCACTTTTTTCCTCTAGTTTGGGGTGAGACTTACCCCCAGAAGAAGGAGTCCTCAACCTGGGAACCTACCCCCGCCCCACCTGTGAAAGTGGACAACGGGACGTCTGCCTGGGGGAAGCCCATGGAAGCCAGCACCACCTGGGATGAACCCAGCAGGGATAACAGAGAGTCTGGGCCTGGATGGGGCGGCCAGCATAAGTCTGGTAGGCGCACATAAATATTCAACAAAAACCTGTCTGAAGAGTATGTTTAGGTTGAAACTGTAAGTTCTGGCTGACCTTGAACTCTGACTTTTTTTTGCAAAGTGGCAGGAGAGAGAGAACGTCCTTGGAGGAAGTGCATTAAATGAACAATAACTGTACACAATAACTTGTTGGTATTCAGTTTCTTCCTTTGTCTTTACCTTCTTTGTAGCTCCAGGTCCCAAGCCCATGGAGACATGGGGTGGTGAGGAGGCAGCCATGGGCAATAGCTGGGACCAGGAAGAGGAGGTGGAGATTGGCATGTGGAGCAACAGCCAACAGGACAACAGGTCCCACGACCAAAACACCTGGAACTACAAACATAAAGGCTCCAACAAGGTTTGTTCACCTTGCCTTTGGGCATTTGTTCAACATGATCATCATGGGTTAACTTTTGGAGTTATTTAGCCACTTGTGTTTTCAACAGATTAGAAACTTTTTTCTGCAAGGATCTTTTTTTTTTTTTTTTTTTTGCAGAAGCACTTAAAAGGCAACCCTGCTAATACTACAAGTGTGTCCAGTTAATAATTGTTCTGTCTATGTTTCAGATAACCAAACCAGTCAACAAACAGG
This sequence comes from Zingel zingel, assembly GCA_023566125.1. NCBI lineage: Eukaryota > Metazoa > Chordata > Actinopteri > Perciformes > Percidae > Zingel > Zingel zingel. The sequence goes on along the minus strand of CM042325.1, from coordinate 5,714,139 downwards.
ATGAACCCTGGATGAAACCCTTCATCAACCAGTTCAACAGCATGAACTTCTCTGTAAGTACTATTTCTCATTGTTTTGCTGTTGCAACTTGAACTTTGTTCATGTGCAGCGATGTGATTCATTCGCATTTTCTTCACGGTTTAGTTTTTCAAATGTTTTAATACTTTATTCACTAATGATGAATAAATGCAATATTTATGCTTTTTTGTCTGTATAATCCCATTTTCTCATCTTTCCCCTTGCAGCGAGACTCTCCTGACGACTCCATGAAGACAGGAGCAGGGATGGTGCAGGACAAGCGTATGGACATGAGCAGTATGGGAGACTATAATGGAGTAATGGGCAAGAACCCAGGCTCTCGACACCAGCTTCACAAGGAGTCTGCCATGGATCGCAGCCCTTACTATGACAAGGTATGCTGAAAGAAATTTCCTTGGTATACTAAGGGGGGGTAAAGAACAGATTACAGCAACACATCTTGAGAATACAGAAAGTCAGCAACTGCATTTTACCAAGCCGAAATACAGCACCGGCACTTAATGCATGGTTATTATACACACACTACTGTACCAAGACATAACTAGATACAGGTTTGGTCAAGCCATTGTGGTGATCATGAGGTAGTAGGTGTGGCGTGGAAGAGAGTCTCTTGTGTCATCTGCTTTAAATCTGCCTGGGTAGTGCTCTCTCAGCCCTGTTGTGCCCCACAGTGGCTGTTCTAACACACTGCATTTGACATGTGGACTATTAAAAGGGATGTTTCATTTGATCCTTGCTGTTTGCATGATGTTGTATCTCATTATGAATTATTGGTTAGCCGTGTCACTTATGAACAACTAAAGAAAATTAAATATGTGATCATGCTTCATTGCAATAACAATGAGTAGTTTTGCGAGTGATTTGTAATTTTGCAATACTGATAAACTCCCTTGCGTGGTTATATATAAAGGTATGGGTTTGTTTGGCTTTACTTCTTTTCCTTCACTTAACGCTGCTTGTCTCTTATCTTTGTTTCTATCTTTCTGACTTCTATCTTCTGGTGCCACCTTCTCTTTTTCAACTCCTTCCTTTCTCCCCATCGCTTACTTCTCTCCTACTCATCTTATTTTACTCGTATTCTATCATGTGTTCCCACACTCTCTTCCCTGTTTCCTCTGTCCTCGCATCACTTCCTCTTTCCTTCCGCGTCTCTTCCGCAAAATTAACTCTTTTCCTTCTTTTCTCCTTCTCTCGCTGCGCTTTTCTGGCTGCCGATGTGCTTCCTGTCCCTCTGTGCTTGCCGTCCATCTGCTCTGTACCTGGCTTTGCTTCTGCAGCTGTCAGTTTCCCCCTCTGCTTACAATAACCCAGCTTCTGATGAGCTCTCCTCCAGTCAAAGCATGAGCTTTCCCCCTTCCAATTCCGCTCAGCCTATCCCCTGTCTCGAGACTGGGCTGTCTCCTGCCCACTCTATTCCTGGGGGCGCTCGGCAGGTGAGTGTGATAGGATGAAGAGGATGTTCTCATTAAGTCTTGAGCCTCAGACCCTAAGATAGTAACAATAAGAAATTCATGTTATGTGAAACACGATAGTATTCTAGCAGGTTACTAGGCTTGGGCGATCGCTTCTATTTTCATATCGTCCAATCATGGTTACTCGATCGCTGATCCACTCAACTGCATTTAACATGTAATTGGACGTAACATATGCATACACGGACCATTTGCAGAGCAGCTGCTGCAACACTATGCTTCACCATAATCATGAAACTGGCTTGGCTGTCCTGCCTCTTGCTTGGCTGACGTGCTGCAGTAAGCGTATTGCCTCATTTCTAGTTACGGACGCCTCTGTGTTGCTGATAGAGCGGCTAATTATCCTAGTTACTTTTAAGCCTACGCTATTTCTGTGCCAAGCACCCATACCGCTCTCCTTCTTTTTTAGCAACTTTCTCGTTCTGTTAGCTATTTTAGCAGTTACTTTAGTGATGGCTTCTCTCTCTCCCTCTCCTGCTCTGTTGATCGACTAGTCAAATGTAAAGCTATTTCTTCCTCTTCCTCCTTTAGTGACTATTGTACATGTAATCAATAGGGCTGTCAAATGATTACATTTTCTTAATTGCGATTAATCGTTGAATTTCTATAGTTAATCACAATTAATCTCAGGTTTTATCACATGATTAAAATTTTGCATTTTAGAACCGTTTTTAAGTACATATTAACAATGGAAAGCCATTCTTACCAGTGTATATTGATTGGGAATCAAATGAATGCAAAGAAAGTGACTTTATGAACTTGATTTTAAGATTTGTATTTTTTTTATTATATATTTAATCTAGTCACACATTTTAATTTAACAACAACTTTGAATGCACCACAAGGTTGTAAATTACCAGTTTCATTGAACGCACCGTCTGTGTTTTTCCGACAACAGCAGCTGCAGATTGTTACATCCTGATGTCGGAATCCTCTACAGTGAAATACAGACACACTTTACACCGTTTAGCATTAGCGGTCAGCATTGTAACCGTGTTTATTCCAGCTACTAGCTAGCGGTAGGCTAACATTAGCTGCTGTCGAGTATAGTGTTAACTAGCGTCACGTGCAGCGATGTTTCTGTTGCCTGTAACGTCTGTTTCAGAGCATCTGAGAGAAGTGCAGACATATCAGTGGCACCAGAATGAGGCGCCGAAATCCGCGTTGCTATTCCTGCAGCAGCAGGATGTGTTACGAGGAAGTACGGCAAAATAGTAGCCTGTTAGGCACGACGCAAAGCCGAGTAAAAATAAATTGATAAATAGCGGCATGCGATTAATACGATTGTTAAAAAAATGTACGCATTATGCTCGACCATTAATCGCATCGCGATTAACGCGTTAATGCTGACAGCCCTAGTAATCAATGTAGTTTATTAGTCATGTTGGAGGCGAGGTTCCGCACCAGGGAAACTCTATCGTTAATGCTAGCTGCTGTAACTTAGCTCCCAGTATTCTGTGGGGCTGACCTAATGTAGCTCCTTTTAGCTATCCCCACGGTGTCCAAAAGAAGCATCGCCTATCAGGTGTCAGATCGATGGAAAAGAGATGGCAAATGGGTTTGTAATTAAGGATTTCAAATTCACTCGTCACTTATGCTGATTAACGGAGCTCAGCGGAATTGCCGCTCCACCAGATACATCTCTAAATGCACAGTGGGGGACAGATTCTAAAATTCATCTATAACACCTTAGCTCTGAAAGTACATTAGTTAAAAACGCTTTTATATTAGCGTAGGAAAAAAAACTGAGTTTCCTTTTTTATAAGCCTAAGATCACAAAGACACTAAGAGTGTTTATGATGGTCTCTGTCCTGTCCCATGACATTATTATAAGCCAGATTTTTTTTTAGGTTGTTGCAAGTTGTTTGACCATTTGTTTGTGTGTGTTTGTGTCTTCCCTGCTCAGAATGTAAACCCTATGATGGGGGGCAGCAGTGTAGCACAGGGCCGAGGTGGCCCCCAGTCCCAGGTCCCCCCCCAACCCAACCTCCGTAACCAAGTGCCTCCACCCATTCTGCCCTCTCAGGTAAAACACACACATGCAACACTGTTGTTGATTCTTCATTTCATTCAGGTGCCATTGCATCCACGGCTTACTATGTCGTTATGGGTGTTAAGAGTTGAGGAGCTACATTTTCCACCAAAAACCATCAACTTTTTACTCAATTTGATCAATGATTTTACCCGCCCTTTTTTTCTCCCACTCTCATCCATTGTTTGATTTGTGACCTATAATTCATAGGAAAATGTGAACGACTTGATATATACTAAAACCAAAATCTTGTTTGTGTTCAGGTGCCTCCATCCCTGTTGAAGTACACAGGAGGTAACGGAGGTCTGAACCCTCTGTTTGGCCCTCAGCAGGTGGCTGTACTCAACCAACTCTCCCAGCTCAACCAGCTGTCACAGCTTAACCAGATCAACCAGTTACAGGTAGAGTGATGGGAACATGCAATTGAACACACACACACACATGTTTTATCTGCACTCAAATGCATTTAGTGGTAAACCTTGTACAATGTCAGACTGGCAACTAACTCTGTCAATCTTCCTACAAATGTATTTGAAGTATACAGCAGTATGCAGTAAATGTTTTGCAAAACTCTAATCTCAGAAATACAAAAATATCAGAAAACTGCTTTTAGTTACATTTTTCTTCTTGTCTGTCTGCAGCGTCTTCTCCTCCAGCAGCAGCAACAGCAGAAGGCTCAGAGCCAGAGAGCCATGCCTGTGGGACGACCGACTGAACAGGTGTGTGTCTAAAAATCCCTCTGAATCCTGCTTCATTACACCCAAAATTTAAGTTTTTATTTCGTGAAATAGAAGTGTCTCCATGGTGCTGCCACATTGACTGGTTTCTCTAACCTCTTACCTCCTGTCCTTAGACACGTCCTATTGGTTCGTCTCCATCAATGATGCCGCCGCCACGGCACTTGGACCCCTCCCTGCTGAAACATGCCCCACCCCACAAACCGTACCTGGACAACTACTTGTCCCACAATACCCCTGAGATGCAGAAGGATGCTGCTGCTCTCGGATCCTTCAACTTCCCTTTAAGTATGTTAGCTGCTATTAGAGTTAAAAAAATATATATATAAATCCGTATATTCCCCTACATTGTAAAGACTATACATTTAGCTGTAGATATTTTCCTGTAAGATTTAAATATGTAAATTACCTTTTTAGTGTTTACTATTTCTGTTGAATATCTTCATACATTTAAATTTAGAGTGACTGAATTTCTTCTCTTCCTTCATCCCTCTCTTCAGGCTTGAACTCTAACCTGAATGTACCCCTGGACATGGGTGGTGGTTGTAGTGGTGGCGGAGCTGTGAGCTACAAAGAGCCGCCCCAGTCCAGACTGAAGAAACTTTGGGCTACTGACCCTCTGGAGCAGAACAGCAAAACTGGTACAGAATAACCTTTCTTTGTTTGTTTGTGACAGTACATGCTGTAGCATCAGATTGGCTTGTTGATATTAAAAGTGCCATCAGAGTTAAGTGATTGTCTATCTAGGAGAGGGAGTCATGCACTTTTGGGTTACGGACTACCACAAACAAAGTTGCCCTAAAATTTCAGTGTAATTGGACAAACGCTGAAACGGGGAAACATTTATTAATTCACAGCATTGAACAGATTGCAATACATTTGTTTCAGTTAAACATCAGCCGTGCAGTAAATGTATGAAAAAAGTTACTGTTTAATTTGTCACCTCATTACGAATAAAAAAAGGTTGTTTTATTAAAATGTGCTTGTCATGCATTGTGTCATGCTCTGATGGTACCATGGTGTAGAACCAAACCAATACGTTTTAGTCTGTGCAATTGTATCCTTAAGTTTGTGTGTGTTTGTCCCACAGGTGCTATGTCGTCTGGGCTGCGTCTGGAAGACTCTCCCTTCTATGACTTCCTCTCTCCTGGCCCATCTCCCCTGAGTCCCCCCGGCCAATCAATGGGCTCGGTGGGCGATGGCTGGCCGCCCCGTGCCAACTCCCCCCCGCCCCATGGAAACACTGTCACCTGGCCCCCAGGTACACAAGCTTTCACATGCACAAACAAAGAAAATGTTTGCATTGAAAACTGCTAATCGCTGTCTGTGTGTCTGCAGAGTTCCGGCCCGGAGAGCCTTGGAAAGGTTACCCCAACATTGACCCTGAGACTGACCCTTATGTGACCCCCGGCAGTGTCATCAACAACCTCTCCATCAACACCGTCCGTGACACAGACCACCTCAGGGACAGGAACAATGGTAGCTCACGCACAAATGCACACACAAACACACACAAACACACGGCCAGACAAACGCAAACTAGGATTGCTAGTTGTTTTGAGTTCCATTTAAATTTTTTATATCTCCTATCCAATCTTTTATCTCTTTTTATTAGCAATGAACAGTGTGTAAAACCTTTAGGAAGTATGGGCTTCGTTTAAAACAACTGTCTGTTTTACGGTTTGAAATGACAGCAGTCACCGACAGATTTTAGCAATTGTAAGCCAGATCATATGGTTTCTTAGAGAAAGAAGCACCACCCTACCCTACCATAAAGATGGCTGTCTTTTTGTGAGCCTCATTAGCTTGTATTAATAAAGACGGTGATTTGTCTCTAGTTTTTTAAATGGAATTGTTAGCCACACCTGTAGTAATGGTTCAGATTAACATAATTTTAGTCAACATTACATCTGTTATGCTGTGTAATGTGCATATGTAGCTCATCCAGTTGTAGCTTCAGGTGGTCAACATTATGTGGTCCATGATTTAGATTTGCCTTCTGAGCCAACAAAATGAGCTCAGTTGAGTTTTAGTACCTAAATATCAAGTTATTTATTTTTGTTACAAAAAATGTTGAAAGCTAAACCTGAATAGATTTAATAAGATATTTGAAAGAATTCATGTTTGATGAGCAGATATGATGCTAGATTCAGATTTGATCAAATGCTAACCCTTCTCTCTCTGTTTTCTAGGGCCATCCTCATCACTAAACACCACGATGCCTTCTAACAGTGCCTGGTCATCCATTCGTGCCTCCAGCCACAGCGGTTCCCTCACCAGTACAGCACAAAGCACTTCAGGTATGCTCCATCTTTGAGCCATACAATCTTTAACAACGTCGGCTAGAAAAAAAAAACAATCTGTTAGTAGAATCCAAAATTTGAGAGATAAGATAGGAAGTTAGACACTTTCGTCTATATGCAACAAAAAAGTTTCACTTTGCTCTCGTCTCTCCTTGCAGCCAGACCCAGTGAGTCAAAGTGGTCTCCTGGCGGTGGTTCTGTGTCCAACTCCTCCCTGGCCCATGAGCTGTGGAAGGTCCCCCTGCCTCCCAAGGCGCTGTCTGTGGCAGCCCCATCCAGACCACCACCTGGCCTCACCAGCCAGAAGCCCAGCGCTGCCCCATCCGGTTGGGACAGCTCTGCCCTGAGGCTGGGGGGGTGGGGCTCCTCTGAATCCAGATACACACCTGGTGAGAGCAGAGAAAGACACGCCTATACTATACGTTATAAGTGGCTGTGTGGAGGAAGAAACCATCAATGGCAGAAAAGGGAAATTTGTGTCACAAATAACTAATAATGAACTCTTCAGTATGGGTGAACTACAATAAAGGCAAACTCATTTTGGTCAATAACTCACTAAGTATACATTCAAACACATTACATGTGGTAGGTGAACATGAGTGGGATATGCAAGAACTGTAACTGAAAATTATTTCATACTTGTTGTATGGCTTGAGGACACCTCTAACCTTTACCCGTCCACTTGTTTTGGCAGGTTCCAGTTGGGGTGACAGCAGCAGCTCAGGGAGAACCCAATGGCTTGTTCTGAAAAATCTCACACCTCAGGTACTCGCATGTACTTAAATGTAACATTTAATCCGTGTTTTTGTTTTATTGTCATCCTATATAGTTGCAAAGTGGGAGGGGTCACTGGTTCTGGCAGTGTTCATCCTTATTCTGTATTCCCATTTAAATGTTTTACTTTAAACCATATCCTCAGTCATTGCGTTTACATGCACAGCAGTAACAACTGGTGAATAACTGGGTTATGCCAGTTCTCCCTGTATACATGAGCGGGGAAGAATGGGAAGATGAAAGGAGTAACTCTACCTCTGGTACAGTAGGTGGCACTCTGCCAACGCAAAACTGTCTTTTTCTTCCGGTTGACCTATGTCAAAATTACACCGATGGGCCACTAAATTAGTCAAATTTAACAACTTCATGTGCACAGTGCTCTCCCCAGATGACTGACAACTTGTTTGGCTCATTATATCTAACCAGTGTAGGGTGGAATTGGCAAACTAACTTTGTTAGCTAACTAGCGTTAACCAGCGGGAGCAGCTCGGTCCCTCCACTTTTTTGCTGAGGCACAGCGTTGACAGCCCCGGAGATGGACATTCGGTTAATGTCCGTTGCTGCCCCGGCGGGGAGTAAAACGGATGGACCCCAGGCTATTTGCTGCATGGCCCCGGTGATTCGGGCAACGCTGTTTTGTTATATGGTGTCATAGCAACGTCTCTGATTCACAGCGCTGAAGGATTATTTCCGGTTCAAAAACCACTCCAGGGGAGAGTGGAGGGGCAGTTGGAGCATGCGCAGACACTCCCAACCATACTCCGGTTAAGGTGTATACATGGAGGAATACCCCTACTGAAGGAGTTCTCTAGGTCTGCTAACTAGGTTATGAGAACTCCGGGTGTTTGAGAAATCGGCGTATTGCCTTAACCTGAATAGAATTGTTTTTTTGTTTTTTAACTGCATGTAAACGGAAAAAACTGAATGTTTCTTAACATAGAAACATGGGACTCTCCTAGATAATGTAGTGGCCTTATATGTTAATGTTATGGGCTTCAGATTTAATTGTTTCAACTTTGTGAGAAATCATGTTTTGTCTGTTATTTTTTTTGCCATGGAGAAGAAGCCAGTCAGAGGTGTGAATCACAGCGTTGGTGAATTCAAAACACTTCTGCGTTGCAATGGAGAACAAAACGATATCTGTCAGCCGTTGCTTAACAACTGTCCCGGTTTTCCCCGTCTGTGTGTTTGTTTTGGTCTGTCTCACAGATTGACGGCTCTACCCTGAGGACCTTGTGCATGCAGCACGGCCCTCTGATCACATTCCACCTCAACCTGCCACACGGTAACGCCGTGGTATGCTACAGCTCCAAGGATGAGGCCGCAAAGGCCCAGAAGAGCCTGCACATGTAAGGATATCTGGCACATACACACTCTACTTCTAATTATTGAATGATTTACAGTAACCGTGCATGTAAAATAAGGCTGTAACGATAACACCAAACCCACGATTTGGTTCTTTTCATGAAAAGGAAAAGTGCTTTGGTGCCTACTATAAAGGTGCTGGTTGACAAGTAGCTAATGCTTTAGCCAGCTAGCACACCCCTGCCTCACTCCCAGCGCTGCAAGGCTTCAATCGGGATGAGAGCTGACAACAGCCCCAGGGACACATCCACAGTCAGCCCCCAGCCAGCCAGCTAGCAGCCAGCCAGCAATCCAAACCTGGTCAGCACTTAACTCCGATGCTAAGGACGCTAACGGCAGTTTACTGAACCGTCGGGAAACCGACCCATGCCCGCACCCGAGTCAGAACAGCGGCCATTCATAACGTTAAAACTGATAGCGTTACCGGTTAGCGTAAACCCCCCCGCGCTCGCATTTAGCAGTCTTTACAGCTAAATTTACCTGAAAAAGGGGATAAGACACCAAAACGACTAATAGTAATTTAAAGATGTGGTAGCATTGGATCTGGACGGGAAGGATAACTCTGGGAGTTGGAAGGGGTGTGTCGCCACAGAGGTTCGTGGATCTGAGTGTCGCAATTTCGGTTTCGTATCGCATTTCGTTACAGCCCTAATGTCAAAGTGTTTTCTGATTTACTATTGTAGAGTCCAGCCACAAGATGTTTTGGAGCACCAGACACACTCACTCACACGTTGTGTCTCACTTGTCTTTCTGCAGGTGTGTTTTGGGGAACACTACTATTCTGGCTGAGTTTGCCAGCGAGGAGGAAATCAATCGTTTCTTTGCACAAGGGCAGTCATTGGCCACTCCCTCCTCTGGCTGGCAGGCCATTGGCTCCTCTCAGAGCAGAATGGATCAGTCTCACCCCTTTCCCAGCCGTGCTCCTGAACCTAACCAGTGGAACAGCAGCGATCTCCGCAGCTCCTCACTCTGGGGCGGGCCCAACTATTCCAGTAGCCTGTGGGGGAGTCCCAGTGGCACCGAGGCGGGGAGGATCAGCAGCCCTTCTCCAATGAGCTCCTTCCTCCCGGTGGATCACCTGACAGGGGGTGGGGACTCCATGTGAACAGCCTGCCAATCAAACAGGTTGGGGGAAGGGTCAGTAGAGAATTATCAATAATCAGCAGAAAAAAAGAAAAAAAAAAGTAGTTATAAACGCAATGGCACTAGTTGGACTCTTTCTCACTTACAAGATATAAAACAAAACGGGGTCTCCCCTGTGGAAAACAAGTTACGTTTCTCTCTGCACATATGTCCACTTTGTTTTAGCCCAAAAACATATCAGTCGGAATACTTGAATCATGCAGGCCAATTCTATAATGTGAACGGATGGATATTTGCTTCCAGGTAGTGCTCTTTCAGACCGAAAAAAGCTTCAATCAAGCTCATTATTATATATATATATATATATATATATATTTTTTTTTTTTTTTTGTTTCATTCGTCATGTTTATTTGAATTCCAATTATTTTCATTTTTAACGTTTTCTTTTAGTTTTTTTTTTTGCATTTGTTTGCTGACAATGTTGGAGTATGAGCTTTTTTAACTTTGCACTGAATGTGGTTTTTCTCAGTATATATAATCTGCAATATAGAGGGAGCAGCCAGTTTTTCCAGTGTAGCTGTTTACTCATTGAGGTCCTTACGTATGTGTGTGTATGCGTGTGCACACGCACGTATGTGTGTGGAAGTACTTTGTGTGTGTATGTGACTGCGTGTGTAAATGAGTATGTGTGCGCTCCTCTCTGCCTTGGCACGCCTACCTTACTGCGTTGTCGTGGAGTTCAAGATCAACAGATAGTAAAAAGAAAAAAGCTGACTTAGGAGGATTATCTGGTGATAGTAAGAGTGACATTAAAAAGTATTGCACCAATTTTGTTTTAAAACTAAAGAACGTTGAGCTCTGCAGTGCAAAGGACTGTAGCCGCAGCTGGGACTAGCAAGCCCCGCCCGCCCTAATGTAGGCGGCGGGGCCTATCTAGCAAGCCCTCCCACTAGCCCCCTAGTGGGCAGGGGGGAAACAGCACTTTCAGAATAGGCTTTCAATGTTTTGGAGGTGCCACACTGCAACCTCTTGTTTACAAGACTTAGGAGGCGGAACGTGTGTTCATTCTTCATTTTAAAGAGAAGATGGAATAAAATATAAAATACTCAAAAAAAAAAAAACTTAAAAAAAAAAAATAATAAAAAAAAAAACTTAAAAAAAAAATGTACAAAACAAATGAAAAACTACAAAAAATGTAAACTCTTATTGAGGATGAAGACGATGCTTTGTAACTCTGGGAATTCGGATCAGTGTTTTTGGCCATGGCGTTGGTTATTTGAACTATTCCTCTTTGTCTGCTAAATAACCAGCAATGGTTCTCAGGAAATCAAGCCAGTTTTCCCCCCCTTATAGGTGAATTAAAAAAAAACTACTACTCCTTGTAGGAAAGGAAAATCCAACTTCTAGCACTGAAAACTATGTATAGGTCTGTAAGTTTAATTTTCTCTGCCAAATAACTGCTTTAAGCTGGAGAAGCTCAACACACTGCTTTCAATATGCTGTCTTTTGAGGGACGGGGGGGACGGGGGACGGGGGGGGTCCTAATGTGGGGGGGGTGGAGGACGGGCTGTAGAAATCCCAGCGCTCCCTCTCTCCTCCTCTTCCTCCACTCCACTGAAACGTGGGGAGTGTTTATTGTGAGTGTGTGACTGTCAGTTGAAAATGTTCTGTCTTGTCAGACTTATAAACCAAGAGAAAGGCAAATCTGTATCTATGCATACTGTAGCCTCTCACATGGCCTACTGAGAGGCGTTTTTTTTTTTCTTTTTTCCCCGTGTCTCACAAAATGTTTTAAATGTTTCATTAAGTACAACAAAATGCGAACTATAACTTGTTTTTTTTTTAATCGCTCTCATTGCCACAAAAGGTGTTTTGAAAAAAAAAAGGAAAGAAAAACTTTAAAAATCTTTTCGTTTTGGTTGAAGATAATATTTTAACAGTGCAAAAGTCGTCCACATTTCATTGCCTTGATCCTAATTGTGTCCGAAGATGCAACAACAAGTCAAGTGGCTTCTACCTGTTTACAAATAGAATATGATTGTATTGTTGTACTGTTTTTTTGTTTTTTTCCTTCTTTGGGTGGGGGAGGGAGGGGTACTCGTCTGACGTTCAAGACCTGATGAATCGTGTGTGTGTGTGTGTGTGTGTGTGTGTGTGTGTGTGTTAGGAGGCTCTGTACCGGCAGATGTGAGTTCTACTGCTGGAAGGGAAGGTGTGGGAGGGAAGGAAGGAGTTGTGGTTGTATGTGTGTGAGAACAGCGTGAATGTAAATCCACCAGGGGTGTTTGTCGACAAAATACACATGTGAATAATAGATTTACCTATCTACCAGTGATTGTTAAGTTACTATGATGCACAATTATCGGGGGAAAACAAAAGCTTCAGAGAGTGTGTTAACAAGAAGTCAGCATTAGCGAAGCCATGGACCTTAATTTCTTTTCTTCATTGTGTAATTAATCTGTGTTAAGCCTGTTTGTGTGTGTGCACGTTTTCCCCCTCCGATATAGGTTTTTATTTCAGAAGTACTAGAAACATTGGCTTAAGTTGTGTTTTTTTTAAGTTTAGTCGTGAATATTTAACAACTTTAAAGCATGCCTAGTGAGACAGAACCTTGAGTATTAGCCAGACTTGACAGTGGTGTGTGCCAGTATTGAACTGCTCTCTACCAAATAATTCAATCATACAAAAGACTAGTTTACTTAATTCCAGATCTCTTTGCTTAATATATATATATATATATATATATATATATATATATATATATATATATATATATATATATATATATATATATATATATATATATATATATATATATATATATATATATATATCTTATTTGTATTTTGTCTTGTTTAACAAATGTCAAGTGGAACATCTAAACCATGTTTGTCATTTGTTTTTGAGTTGACTTAATTGGACAAATTGAACTGAGGAGCCTTGGATTTTGCACTTTGGTGGATTAGAGGAAAGGCTGAGCGACTGGAGAGCAAAGCCGAGATGGATGGTCAGACAGCGTGGTGGTGTAGGTTGAATTTTCTGGTGTGTCTGAGTTTTATGTGTGTGTGTGTGTGTGTGTGTTATGACTAGAGAAGATGGTGCTTTGTTGGCCCCAGTGAGATAGCGAGAGAAGGGGGAGGGGGTTGTCGTCCTCTCCAGGTTTACCTCTCCCTGTTCACTGGGCCGTTCGGTCAGAGCGGCGACATCGCCACACCGCCTGAACTGAGCCAGAATGTAGCTGAAAACTGTTTAAAAGGTAGAAGTGACGGCTGGAGCCTCGATCCGCCTTCTCTGGCGCCTGATCAGCCTCAAACCGGGAACCGCCACATGGGGAAAAAATCGAGTAAAGCAACCACTGCTCACTGTTTATGTATTTTAATCAGTATTCGACTATTGTTCTTACCACGCCTGGTTGTCATGGTGATCATTGGTGGCTGTTGCCATGGAGATGCTCGTGTCTTGAGCTTGACTGAAACGGGGCGAGGTGTCTTGTTGGCCCGTAGTGACTCAGGCAAGGAGATGTGACTTGTGATCGGCTGGTTCTTCCTGGCTTTTCAGGGACACAGGGTTACACTTGCCGCTTCGATGGCCTATCCAGGATCAGCTCTCCCTCTCCAACTCCTAAGCTTAACTACAGGAGAGGAAACGCAAAACTGACAGGAGGTCTTGGGCAAGTGAACTCTAAATGGTCTATATTCCCTTTCTGCTCTTGATGAAATTATTTAAAACATTCTGATTTTGACAGTGCTTGTCTCCTAGCGCTCACCTGTGCGCAGTTTTGTCCTCCCTCAGTATCCTTACGTTAACCAATTAGTGGGACACAAACTGACGTCTGATCAGCAGCTCAGGAGGCAGCATTGCTGTGCTGTTAGAGAAGGGACAAGCAACGTCTGTAAATCGCCTCTCGTTGATGTTACTGTTTAGCTTCCCAGCTGTGTGTGTGTGTGTGTGTGTGTGTGTGTGTGTGTGTGTTCATGCCAAATCAAGGGTGAGAGGGAAGGAAAGGCTTGATACAATATTTTAATTTTTTTTGGTTGATGTGTAAGTGTGTATATTGAAAAAGCTGGACAATGTTAAATGCTTGAAGAAAAAAAAATGTCATTTGCAAAAGGATGATGTGGGGAAACCTTTTTCAGTAAGTGAAAACCACCATGAGCAATGTACAATCCCCAAGGCTGCCAAGCAGCTTCCCGCCGGAGGGAGGGAGAGAGAGAGAGAGAGAGAGAGAGAGAGAGAGAGGAGGGCGGGAGAGGAGGGAAGCTGGCTGGTGAAACTCTACTACTTTTTAATGTTTAATAAAATAATGTGACTCTGTTTTTCTCTTGACTTAACTATCCTGTGAGCAAATGCTATATTATATCATAATACACACCCAACTGCTCCTACTGTCGATCAAAAGCGCTAAGGCTATTCTTTTTTTTGACACAAAAATAGAAAAAGAAAAACTGTGAGAATCTGCTGTCTTTTTTTGTTGTCATTTTACATTCAGTATGAATCCACAAAACCCTGAAAAGCTTTAGTCTAACCAGCACAAAGATGTGGGAGGGAGGGAGGGAGGGAGGGTCATCGGGGTGGAGGGTGGGTACAGTACTGAGGGTGGAAATGGGAGTCGCTCAGAGAGACTATGCAGTGGAGTGTTGAACCCAGGCTTCCATGTCCACCTTGGGTTTTTTGCTTTCTTTCATAAAAAAAAAATAAAAAAAAAAAAATCCCAAACCTTTTTTAAAAACCGAGATGGAATTCCCAGTAATATTCCTCAAACATGTTGTGCCATCGTTGAATCGTAGTACTACTACTAATAATAACAAAAAAAAAACATTACCTAGCAACCGTCGGGCCAGTTGTAGCAGGAGAGGAGGACAGGTTAAGATTTGCAAAGTCCATTTCTTTATTTTCACAGCTTGTCTCCTCGATAAGCCGAGGGGAGTGAGGCCGGTGAAACTGCAAATTTTACACAACTACAATGTCTTTTTATAGAGATTCTATCAATCCAGTGTGTAGTTGGATCACCTGTAAACCTATTATGCACATTGCTTTGGGAGACTGTTGAAACTATATATAATATATATATATATGAGAATATAAACAACAGTGTCTATAATCAACAAGAGGAAGTCTTCCTCTCTTACAAACAAAACGGGAAGTACCTTTTTATTTTCAAATGTCTTCCTCGGGTCATCAAAGGATTTTATCTTAAACTTTGGGGGAAACTGCACTTTTTGAAGGACAATCTTTATTTGTATGGGTATAAAAATTGACAAAAACGAAGTCGCCTGATATTACAAGGTATAGAAAACCAACTCCAGTGTGCTCTAATAATGAATGTCTCCTCTGATGCTGTCTGTTTGGTTTCATTTAATCTTTTTATTCTCCTTCCTTTGTTGCTTGGTTTGTTCTGTGTTTTTTTTTTTTCTCCTATTTTTCTGGATTTTAGTGCTCTTAAGAGAATCTGTACTAAGGTGTAGAGTAGTAAGTAGTAGGTCTTCTGTTGGCTGTACTCGTATACTGATTACTGTTTGTAACCCTCTGGCTCCTGCAGCCGTCATACAAAGCTGTAAAACTTGGGTACAACCCACAATAAAAGACTAACAATGACTCGGCGGTTTCCTCTTGGCTCTTTATTTCTCCTCATCTGCTTCTTATTAGAAGTAATATATGTAATCATTTCAATCTAAAATGTAATTTAAACCAGTGGTAAAGAAATATTCAGATCCTTTACTTGATTAAAAGTCCTGCATTCACACTTCCGCATAAGTACACAAGTATCAAAATAAAAAGTACTGGTTCTGCAGAAAATTGCCCCAGTGACGTATATAAACTTATCAGTGTTAAGAGGTCACAATTTCTATTTTATAAGGTTATTATATACTTGTGGTTATCTATAAAGTGACTAGTAACTACAGCAGTCAGATAAATAGTGGTGTACAATATTTCCCTCTGAAAAGAAGTAGAAGCCATAAAGTACCTCAACACTACCAAAGTATAGCACTTGAGTAAATGATCCATAAAATAAAATGATCCATAGCACAATACAAAACATGGCAAAAGACAGACCAATACAAGATAAAACAAACAATAAGAAATTACTACAAAAGTCAAATTCCACAATACACAAAAAGAGTGTTCAGACCACACTCATTGCAGGGTTCACTAGTGTTGCAGTTATGCTATTCAATGACTCAGTCTACACATACATCTGTACGTGAGATTACTGAGTACAGCAGGACAGGTGGATACCTTAACATTTGGCTTGCACTGCTCCAAGGCATTTTAAGCAGCAGCCTCATGCCATCATTATATACCACATCGAGTTTCTGCATACTGCTTTTTTTATAGCGACACAAGTGGGCAGTACACATTGGGGTGGAAAAAGCTTTAAAAAGTGTGTGTGGTCTTCACAGACAATGAACACATACTAAATTTGTGATTCAGCATATTAGCTTGTGCATACATCATACAGTACTGTCTATGAATGTCCCTATCATCAGACAGGGAACTATATAACTGATGATGTAAGTATTTGACCTCATCACACACTTTAAGGACAGTACCAGAGAAAGTAGGAAATGACAGTTTTTTTGTCCTCCCTGCTTTTAGCCATCACAATATTACTCTTCTTAAAATTGTACTTAATGTCACAAGTCTGAGCCATATTGGGAGCAGACCCTTAGTAACTGTTTCTTTTCCCCTCACCGATTTTATTCAATATCCTGTTTTATTTGTACAGTTAAGGGACAAAAATATCCTTTTTGATCTCAGTGAAGAAGTCATTTGAATATAAATTCAATGAAACCACTGTGGATCCTCATTTAGTGTTGGTGCTCAGCTTTACTACATCTCACCGTTTCTAAACTAGACTGACGACTCATTAGCATATGGAAAGCTTCTTTAAACAGCTGTAACATGACAAATCTTGGAAGAACTAAGTGCCGTTTTGCGGGTTGAGAAAATAGTGACTTTCAGACTGAGACTTGTTTAAACTCTACCACATGGCTTGTATCAAGGCCACACCTTTATTTCTGATTTTGATATTCATTTTAACTCGACGTGTTAATGCTCCTCCTGTCATATGGGAATGAATATCACAGCAGAGACACAGAACTGTACAGCATGTGTATTTATTGATCCATTCATGAGAAATTATACATCGAAACCACATTGTGGAGCTGCAAGAAAAAAAAAAGAACAAAAAAAAAAAGTCAAGACTGATATAACCTTTTAATTTTGTTTTTCTCTAAGCTCCGAAAGAACATGTTCAGTTAAATACAGTCAGAGACACGGCAGCTGATGTCGACGATGCCCTAATGCACAGAAGAGCAGACGGGGAGGAAGTGGGAAATGTACTTCCTGCGGGGGGGGGGGGGGGGGGGGGGGTCACGCTGGGGGTCAACCTCTCTGGAAGAAATATACAATACTGGTGAGTAGTGACAACACAGGAACAAATTACCTAACAACAGAATGCACGTGTGTAACTGAGGTGGTGGAGTGACAGAGAGACTTGCCTCTGTAGTGAATTTAGCAGATTATAGATTATTCATAAACGTCCTTCTTGTCTGCGATGTACTGTACAATGTCCTCAGGAGTCATCAACTTCTCTGCTTCTGCGTCGGGGATCTCAAAGCCTACAGAGGAAATACGCACAATACAAAAAAGGTCATAAGCGCAGTCTCACGTTTTCTGTTAAAAGTTGTCCTTGAACACAACGCGGAGGCTGGAACCATCGGCCAGCTGGCTGCTGACGTGCACCACGCGTAGTCTGCATTTCTACTCGAAAGAACATCACACAGACAAATTAACCCTTTTCATGCCAACCTAAATATGATTAGGTAAATCTCCTCCTCTTGGCTTGTTGCTGTAAATTAGAGATGCACCGATTACAACTTTCTAGGCCAGCCGATTCCGATTTCATTTTTTCTAACCACTTTACAGCACACACAAATATTTATTTTCTATCTTTTCTTTAATAGAACATTTTGCATAGAACATGTTTTGAACAGATAATGGAACACTATAAAATAGAACTATATAAATGACTCCTAGTGTGGGAAATTCACACACATCTAAAAGGTCAATGTTAGAACCATTTCCTTCTTTTCACATCCAATATCCAACTAAAAAAATGTGATTTTGGTTTTTGGTGTCATCCCTACACGTCCTACTCTTTCCTTGCAGGTGTTGCGTATTGCAAACTTGTTATCTTCTGCACACACGCTGAAGAATTTCCAAACAGCTGACATGTTGCAGGTTAATTCACCAAATTCCCTACATGTGCGATAATAGCGCGGGTACACACGGCGGAAAAGTTGAGAGAAAGGAAAAAAAGAGACCGTGCTGTCGCATCCGTGTGTCCTTGAGAACTGTAACTGGTATAACTTATGTTGTCAGTTAATTGTAGCGTTGACCAGCATTAAAATCGGCATATGTCCGACTGACCTGCCGAGCACGTGAAAACCGGCCAATTCCGGTCACCGGCCGGTCTATCGGTGCATCTCTACTGTCAATGAAAACCATATATATGTAAATTTGTTGATTTTACATTTTTCAGATACATTTAAGGATTAACAATATTTGTTAAAAGGCAAAATATGTGTCAAACCATTCTAAAATTAAGTATTGTGGTGCTGCAGAGACATCCCGGCCTACAAATCGTATCCTACAGACTACAGAAAAAAATCTTTGTTTGGTACAGATCCTCACAAATAAATAAATAATACTTTAATCTTTTTTTTCCTCAATGATAATAAGAATAATAATGATACAAGACTGATCATTCCCTCCAATATCGTGAATCATATAGTAATTACAATATCAGTCAAAATAATCGCGATTGGCTATTTTCCTAACATCGTGCAGCCCTACTAGCAGCTACACGACATGCTGACTCACCAAACTCATCCTCCATGGCCATGATGATCTCCACCTGGTCCAAACTATCCAGACCCAGGTCTTTCATGAAGTGGGAGGCTGTCTGCAGCTGTGGAGCAGGAAAGAACACAGACATTAGAAATGCCATTTCTCACAATCGCTGGCGTTTTCAGTTGGATTCGGAACAGAAGAGGATGGCAAACTGAGCCACCTTCAGCTCTGTCTGGATAGGAATCATAGATACTACAAACAGACACTGATTATCTTTTATGAATGATTACTTCTCATTAGCTGGGTGATCTTACCTACAGCACAAAGTAAAACAAAGCGTACTCTATCAGCCTCTCACGTACACCAAAGGAGAACGCAATGTCTTGTTTGCATGTTATAATAAAATCACTGTTTAAGCAGGTCCAAAATATAAAAATAAATCCAACATAAAAAAAAATTCAAGGATTTGAGCTTTTTCTTCACATTTTAAAACATTATCACATGTAACTTGTTGAGTAAAAACACAGCGCATCCATTGTTCACAATCCATTCCTTGTTTTAGCGCTCAGTGAGCCGAATACAGGCCTGATTTTCTACAATACTCTCTCTCACCTTCTCTGGGTTGATCTTGTCGTAGAGCTTGAGGACATACATGACGCGGTCTTTGATGGTTTCTATGGTGAGGGGGGGCAGGTCCCCATACTCTCGGCACAACACGCCCACTGAGGGGATCTAGGGAGGAAGAAGGAAGAGGAGAGGGGTCAGGAGCAGGGATGATGAGGTGGACAAAAGCCATGGGAAGCCACAGAGGGCAAAGAGGTAGTGATCACAGATAGATACAAACTCCTGAATTAGCTTGAAGCTATGTACGCTCTCTTTCCATCTGTGGGTCAAAATGTTAGCAGGCTGTAACTCAAGAGTGCTTGTTAAGCAGAGTACTATTCCACTATTATTCATGCATTAACATCCAACAGGTTACACTACAGTAACACTCTCTTTCCTGGGTTGAGCTGAAAAATAACGGAGTAGCTACAAGCAAACCTGAACACTGTACTGCAGTACTTGCCATCACTTCTAGCTCCTAGTGCAATACAAAAAACAACTTTAAATTCCTACCTACAGTCTTTAAAGTAGAGCTGGGAAATATATCGATATTATGATATGAGACTAGATATCATCTTAGATTTTGGATATCGTAATATCGTGATATGACATAAGTGTTGTCTTTTCCTGGTTTTAAAGGCTGCATTTCAGTAAAGTGATGTCATTTTCTGAACTTACCAGACTGCTGTAACTGTTCTATTATTTGCCTTTACTCACTTAGTCATTATATCCACATTCCTGATGATTATTTATAAAAAATCTCATTGTGTAAATATTTTGTGAAAGCACCAATAGACAACACTACAATACGTTGTGGTATCGATAGAGGTATTTGGTCAAAAATATTGTGATATTTGATTTTCTCCATATCGCCCAGCCCTACTTTAAAGCTTCTATGGTTTGACTCTCCAATACTAATAATGTATGACCTACTTAACAGCAGTCTGGTCTTGACTTCTTAGATTATTAGGTGTTTTTTAACTATACTGAAACGAGAAAAAAGATCCAGATCCAGTGAGGGTAGGGCTGGGCGATTTGGAGAAAATCAAATATCGCAATATTGTTGACCAAATACCTCAATATCGATACCGCAACGATATTGTAGTGTTGACTATTGGTGCTTTCACAAAATATTTACAGAATGAGATTTTTGATAAATAATCATCAGTAATGTGGATATAATGACTAAGCGGGTAAAGGCAGATAATAGAACAGTTACAGCAGTCTGGTAAGTTCAGAAAATGACATCACTTTACTGTAATGCCGCCTTTAAAACCAGGAAAAGACAACACTTATGCCATATTATGATATTAAGATCCAAAATCCAAGACGATATCTAGTCTCATATCACGATATCGATATAATATCGATATATTGCCCAGCTCTAAGTGAGGGTGCTTTTTGCTTTGTGAAACAAACTACCTGATGACCTGAGATCAGTCCCAACTATGTCAGTAACAATTTTACATTTCTTGTATTCTTCCCTCTATTGTTATGGCTCCATTTAATGAAATGTGCTATATATAAATGCCATAGTCTTTACTGACTTTAGGTAGGCTAATATATGACTTGCATTACGCATAATAACTTGTAACTTGATATTGTCCTTATTGTGACCTTTAAGGCGATTAGGTTTAAATGTAAGCATCCTCCATCTGGCTCCAGACTGCAGGGGACACAGGGGCAACAACACAACTAGTGACTAACTAGTGAACTCACCTACTTCGCTAACTAGCTAGCTAGCAAACAAGCAAAACATGGCTGTTGTGTTATCAAAAAGAAAAAGTTACAAGGTTTCGTGGAACTTCGGGCAGGATGTCACGCCAACAGATTTTTTACTTATTGTAAAATAAGCTGCTTGCATGCCATCATGCACGTTTAGCGGGCTAGGTTAGCCTGACAGTTTTGAAAGACGTCGGTAGGTCACAGCAGCGAGCTGACGCTAGGCCACGGCTGTTCAATGTTACCGGAGACTCACCCTGCTCTGACCGACCCACCGCGTCCTCCGGCTGTCTGCGGCAAAGGATAGAGGTCGGTGAATGGCTGCTGCTGGGGCGACAGCGGCTCTGAAAGCCAGGTTACCGGAGGAAAGCCTCAGCGAGGGTCGGGCGAGCGTGCGGACACACTGCTGCAGGACACGGGCCGCCATGACGGAGAAAAGTGACTCTGGTGGTTCCCAGCGTGCAAGGCGAAGAAGAAACGGGGTCACGCCTGCGCACAACTCAAACTGTCTTTATTTTGAATCTTCATTTAATTTGTGCTGTCTACAATTTTTTTTTTTTTTTACTAAATAGACAATCAAAAAATAAAACTATAAACATCGACTTTGCTAAAAGCTAAAATGCAAAATTGCAGAGGAGATAGAATTCGGCTCAGGGAAGACCAATCAATAACAGATTAGTACATTTGTTTAATAATTACCTTACCAAATGACCTGGAGGAGCAACATACTGAATACATGTATAACTAGTATACGATACAACTCAAATATGAATGCCAGTGGACTGTTTTTCACTTGTTTGGCTTAACGAAATCCATCGATGATTTGGCACTTAACTGATATTGTCTGAACAGCCATTCATAGAGTCTGCAGAAGAAGAAAATCTGGGTGCTGACAGCAGAGCTGAGAGCAAAACAGATAGAGGATTATTATTGCTGAATTATCCCCAGTCCCACTGTCTTAAATATTTTTATTATATATATATATATATATATCTTATATTTATTCCCAGCCATGGAGTTGTCGGAAATACTGTACAATAAAGCAGAGTACATTGAGACGGTAATGTATGATTTTAAGCCGTTGTTAGCTAGCTAGTCGCTTGCTAACCTAAGCTAAACGGGGCGTTGGATAGCTGAACTATCTGTCTGTGCTCAGTTTAGATAGACAGTAAAGACAGAAACACACCTTATTACAATTATTAACCATTTCTGTCGTTGTATTTTCAGGCTTCTGGCAACAAAGTGAGCAGACAGTCAGTGCTGTGTGGGAGTCAAAACATCGTACTCAATGGCAAAGTAAGGAAAAACAAAGACAAACCTGCCTGACAGGGTAGTATACAGCTCTCTGTCAGGGCAGTTATGTTGTTGTCAATGTACTCTGTTTGGCTGTGATATACCTTACTGTGTGTGTGTGTGTGTGTGTGTGTGTGTGTGTGTGTGTGTGTGTGTGTGTGTGTGTGTGTGTGTGTGTGTGTGTGTGTTCTCTTCCAGACTATTGTCATGAACGACTGCATCATCAGAGGAGACCTGGCTAATGTCAGGGTGGGCAGACACTGTGTGGTGAAGAGCCGGAGCGTCATTCGACCACCTTTCAAAAAGTTTAGCAAAGGGTAAAACATCCTTCTCTAATGGCAAATTGTAGCAGATTGATGTTCTGTCAGTCAATTTATCAATTATTGGCTAATTGTTTCAGCTAGTATACAATACACAAAAGAACAGGCAGAATTACAGGTGTATGTGGCGTACGTCATTTCTGTTTGCTTCGTGCCCATTAAACAAACACCTGAACATCTCTTTCTGCTCCCACCCTCCATTGCTCCCTCCAGAGTGGCGTTTTTCCCGCTGCACATCGGAGACCACGTCTTCATCGAAGAGGACTGTGTGGTCAACGCAGCACAGATTGGTTCCTACGTCCACATTGGCAAGAACTGTGTCATAGTGAGTGGAATGAAAGCACACATACTGAGAGAGAGAGAGACACACACACAACTAAGCATAAAAAGGAACCATATTGATGGAGACAAAGCTCTGCCACAGTGAGAGGGGACATAAACAGAAGCAGTGTCTCCTGTTGCCTGTGGTGAAACAGTCACATGGTAGTCATGTTCAGATTAACTGAGCGCAGCAGCAAACTGCAGGAAGGCGGCTTTGAGCAGGCACAGACCTTTTGATGGAATATAAAAAGGAACACATTTAATTAAAAAGATTACATTTTATTATCATGTCCCAGCTAGATTCCACAATTAAAAAAGCTGAATTTAAAATGCTTATATGCTTATATAAACAGATAAGTCTGGCATTTGTGCATAATTATGTCTTGATTCTGGAATTTGTTTTTAGTACAAAAAATGTTTAGTAAATAAAAGTAAAACAACAGGCAAGTGCACTGAGATATTAACAGAGCCCAAACAGTTGAACTTGAAAGAACAGTTACTTGACTGTGCAGGACTTAACGATAAACAGATAATGTAACAAAAGCTAAATAAAAAAGCAGGAACAATTTACAGTGGTGGATATGCAGCATAGTAGGGGTATTCAAAAAAACCGATTCACACTCATATCGCGATTCAAGCTCTACCGATTCAAAATCGATACATAGAATTCCAAAAATCTATTCATATTTTTTAATTAAAAATAAATAAATAATAATAATAATAATAATATATATATATTTATTTACTTATTTATTTTTTTTAAATTTTATGTCTACTGCCATCACATGGGAAAAGTAACTACATTTACATACTGTGAATCGTTTTTGAATCGAATCTTGAGCCTAAAAATCGATATTGAATCGTGACATTTTCTGAATCGTGCTCCCCTACAGCATAGACTTCATTTTGTTTGCTGACATTTTGCCAACACTGTATATTTTTAAATTGGTAGAAAAAACTATCAACAGCTTCTGGGGCAAGCAGATGTACAAATTAAATGGCAATAATATGAAAAATTGAAATAAAAATACAGGAGATGCATACCTAGCCCTATCCCTGTATTATCCCTGGAAAAGTACATTCTGGGAGTAATTGCCACTATATAAAAACAATATTCCTATGATTCTTATCGTCTTCATCTGAGTTCGTTATGTTCAAAGTATTATATAACTTTTTTTGGTATTTTGTCACCACACCCGTGTGTTTGCTGTTACTTTACCGTGACTGTTGGTACAGATGTGATTCAACACATACAGTTGCAACAAATGTTTTCAAAGTTGTATAGATGGATAACAAAGCTGTAGCTAGGTCCCTGGTAAGCGCCAGACTCCCAACTCAGCCCAGTTTGCTTTAAGGCCCTGACACACCAGGCCGAAGGTCGTCCGTTGGCCAATGTCAGGCCATCGCTGAGCATCGTTGCCCTAGTTTTTGCGTTGTGCTCCACACCGTTGGCACAAGTCGGTGGCTTTTCGGCCAATTGAGCATATTAAATCCGCGACGGAGCCAATCAGTGAAAGAGATCACACACTCTGATGGCTGTTCAGTTGAAGCGAATCGGTGCATGAGAGGAGAAACGAAAGTGAGGAAAAGAAGCAAACAACTATATTCAAGAGGCCCTGAGAGCTGAGATTTTTTTTTTTATCCTTTTAACTCATTAGCAGAGACGGTTTGTAATTGTGTGATTGTTCGCTAGCGCACGATAAATATAATTAGTTCTTTCAACATCGGGCTGTGTTGTTAATGTGCTAACTGGCTAATTAGCATAGCATCTTGAATCCCTGTCAGTATTCCAGTTGCAAAATTACTAATCCCACTATGGCCACACCAAGACCCGCCCTACGAAGCAGCTCGATTGGTTGGGGTTAGGCATTTGACCTCGAGTGGTTAGGGTTAGGGGATTGGTCAGGGGATAGGACCTGTACATGTAAGTATGGACGCCTGGCCAATAGTAGTGTGTGAATGCTATTGAAGGGCGGGTCTTGGTGTGGCCATAGTGGGATTCGTAATATCGCATTCCGGTTTCCCATTTTGAATGACGAATGCAGACTACCGTGACCTGCTGGTATGGAGAGTCACGTACATCCTCTCATGCAGGCTCAGAACGTACATGCTAGTTGGCCTTTGGCTGTACTGCTTACTGCTTAATTGTTCTGAATAGCCATAATCCGTTGTTTACCACAATGTTATAAACAGAATGAAGAAAACACTTGGAGTCAGTCAGAAGTTTAATTTTAGTTTGGTGTATTGTGTGCAGGGTCGTCGCTGTGTGCTGAAGGACTGCTGCAAGATCTTAGACAACACCGTGCTCCCTCCTGAGACCGTGGTGCCGCCTTTTACGGTCTTTTCTGGATGCCCAGGTCAGCTACACCACACAAACACACACCTGACCCCTCCACCTTGTGTTAATTTGTCAGGTATTTACCTGTGTTTGTCTATATCTCTCAGGTCTATTTTCAGGAGAGCTCCCAGAGTGCACGCAGGACCTGATGATTGATGTAACCAAGAGTTACTACCAGAAGTTCCTGCCTCTCAGCCAGATCTGAGTCCTGCCCCAAAACCGTCAGCAGGATCCACACCCTTTCCAACCAGTTCCAGGTCAGGGTTGGAGTCACTGATCAGAAATGGACTCTTGAGAGCTCACCTTCTATCCTTCACTTCCCAGAGGCCCTGAGTTTCTCAGCCCAAGGACAAACATTTGGTCCTATTACCCTTATATGATTCTAGTTTTTGAGTATGAGAAAAGCATATAAGGAATCAAATCTGATATAGCTGCAGAAGGCACTTTTGTATGTTTGCAGCTCCAAATTGCAATGAGAGTCTTGAAAAGTCTTTACTAAACTGCAAGCAGAACGATCATGTTTACCTTCCCAGCCGATCTGAGATGCCTTCAAGGCCGTCATCTACAGGCGCTCAGTTTTAGATATGTCTTTCTGATGAACACTTTGATTTTCTAATCACGTATGTTCATGTAGTGTGATACTTTTTCCTGGTCAGTGTGCTGTGGAGAAACTCAAGTACCTCTGTGTGGCTGCTGATAATCCCAATCTTCGCTCTCTGACAGCAGCTGTAGGTGAAGATGAGAAAGTGAAGGAGCTATGAAAGGAAGGTGAAGGGTGGAGCTGTGTAAACAGCACGGACCAAAACGATAGCAACAACAGTTGTGATGAAGGATGTTGGTTGTACATGTTTGTTATTCATGTCCATATTTCATTTGGGAAACGGAGCAGCACACTCAATATCAGCAAATTGTGAAAGGTATTCTGTTGTTTCAGTCTGTCATTTTATTTCTAATGTTGGAAGAACCTGTTTGCTTTCTCCTTAGCTTAAAGAAAATGTCATGTTTCAAATGATCAACTGCAATGTTAATGTGTGCAGGACAGACCCCTGTGCTTTGCCTTTTTCTGTAAGCATACAATAGCCAGAGCCAACATCAAACAAAGTGCAGCAATTCAATAAATATAAATGCTTGAAAATCTGCCTCATGTATGGACTCAGCTCTATCTGCTCTACAATGCAAAACGCCTCACCACTTAACCTTCTACTTGTTATGCTTCTGCGACCAGAGGCATTAAGATTTTGTTTGTCCATCAATGTATACGCTAATTATGACAACATTTTTGGCAAATATTTAATAAGATGAAGTGAGGACATATAAAAAGCCAAAGGTCAACTTCACTGTGACATCATGTTCTGCAAAAACCTTTCTGGCCATTAGTCAACACCATGACTCAGCAGAAGGGGAGAGATTTGGTCCACATTAAGTTGGTGACACTAATCTTGGGTGCCCAGCTTGAAACTGTGGGAGTTGTACAGACCTGTGCTGCCGTCTTTGTGTGCGTGCGTGCGTGTGTGTGTGTGTGTAGCATCCATGTGTCGGCAAAAAAATACAATTAATACCTTTTTTAAAATTGCTTCCAAGTCTTCACTACATGTATTACGAGTCTGGACCGACATGGATGTAAACTGAAATTTGACTGGTTGGCTTTACAGATGTTTCACTTGGAAAGAAATGCATTCAACACGTTTGATAAGAATACACTGTTTTGGTAAGAAAAATGTAAACACTCCACAGGGCAACTTTAAGCTACTAGCTAGCACCTTGTGGAGATGTATTGTGAACAAGTTATGTTTACAATTTTTTTTCCTCACCAAAACATAGTGCGTATGCTTAAAGTCTAACCAACATGTGGAATGCATTTCCTTCCTCTTAAAACGTTTTCAGTTCGAGTACTGCATTGTTAGCATTCATGTTTACTTGCTAGCTAGCAGTACGGCAGTACTCTACTTTTCTGCCTTTGTTGGCGCGTTACTACCACCTGTCGGAGAGTGGAATGGAAACCATTGGCTGGACTGTTTGAGTGATCTTTAAAAAAAAAAAAAAAAAAAAAAAAACTTCATACGCGCTACTAGAGGTCAAAAACTCCAAAAGGAAACAGTTTATCAGAATGCGAGTTCTCATAGAGATGGACATTAATAATGCTACACTACAATAACTTTGCAGGCTTGTTTCTCTATATTTTCTTCATGATGTGGAAAAAGTGGGTTTTCTACTGCCATCTTTTGGCACCACCTAGTGGCTTACAGCAGGGCTAAGTTAAATGTCATTTCTGTGAGACTTGAATAACTAAATACAGAAATGAAGTCACCACAAACTCAGAAACCACCGCTCTGAAAAAATATCCCTAACATGGGTTAGGACGGTCCCACAATATTTCAAATGCATGACTCATGCATTTTCCTTTCACCCACCTTTAAATGTCAACTAAATCAATATGTGCAGTGAAAGCACAGAGGCCCCTTTATAACTACCAAATATGTCTTGCTTATGCATTCTCTCATGAAATATGAACATTTTCAGCCTCTTCTACTTTTCCAAAAGTTCAAGAGCTGCATGTCAATAGATAAAATGCCTGTATGACATGTCATTAGAGAACCCTCATTAATTTAATATAAAGCAAATCTGATTTTGTAAAGCAAATAAATCAATTTTTTTTTAAATGAAACAGTCCATCCAATTGCAACTCAATGGTTTTATTTCTTTTACAATGTGAACCACATATATCATACCAACAATTAAATGTTAAGTATATAGATTAGCCATTTATTATTATTTTTCAAAACAAATAAGTATCAAGTAACAGCCGATAATAGTGTTGGCTCCAGAGACACGTGGCACGAGTCAGCCTTTTGAAACAATGTGGATGAAGGCCGGTGACTGGCTCAGAGGAAGAAAAGAAAAACAAAGTGCCCCCTCTATTATAACCAGGATAATCAATGTGGGTCAACACTGCAGGTTGAACAGTGGGATTAGAAAGACGGCACAATCCTGCTCATAGCCAACTCTTTAGGTGCGCCTTTGAGGGGGAAAAAAAAAAAAGCTATTCTTTGATAGTCTGAATTTTAGGTTCTTCTTCCTGTCAGCAGACACTTCACATCTTCCCTTTAACTGACATGTTGTCATGCAACAGAAACACTAGGAGGTTATAACTACTAAATTGTAACAACACGCACCATTTGGTTTCAGTTGAGAATGCTGCCAATGTGGAGTGTTATAATTAAAAAAAAAAAAAAAAAAAAAAAAAACAGCGAGTAAAGTGCCCGGAGAAAGGAAAAACTACTAAAATGCATTCCTCCGATTTAAAGAGAAGCGTGTGGACAGGCCGTCAGGTCAGTCCTCAGGATTTACTCCATCTCCAACACCATATTCTGCCATTAGCACACCCAGAGTGTAAACTGTCTGGTGGACTCTAAATGTGACTTTTTAGGGAGAAACCTAGATCCTTCCTGCGTTAAATTACTCACTACACTAGACCTGTGCTAGCTGAAGCTACCCAGAATGTACAATAAATCGTTTTCTTTTTAGATATAATTTTAAACCAAGACCGACATGAATCCAACCATGAATTACTTGTCGACCCTACTTCACAGTAATCAGAGGCTCTCTGTAAGCAAATCAATTCTCACTTTTCCCCGATTTGAGGTTTACATTTCCGTCAGTCGGACTCAACGGTTTCACTTGTATGCAAGTACAAACTCCGAAACGCAGAACTCTTAATTTTGACAGAAGCAACGACTCTCAGCCCAGTTCTTTTTTCACCGACGAGCCAGGGATCATTAGTGAATATAAAAGCCAACCTATAACGCAAAAATGAAATCTGTGACCAAAATGTAACAAGTTAAAAACTGGCATGCTTTATACAACTAAAGAAAACCCACTTTCCAGGTCATAAAAGGTGAAGGGGAGTGAACAGGTCAAACAAAAAGGAGGGGGGGAAAAAAAAAAAAAAGAGAAGGAAACATTGAGATCTCAAGTCAGCAACAGTGAGTATTACAGGTATTTGACTCACTGACAACTTACTGTATCACTATTATGGCAGGTCAACTTCACTGCGACGTCATAATGTTCAGGCCATTATTCAACGCTGGAACACTGGAAATATAACCAGTTTGATAACTAGACAACTCATAATTTACATTTGTTAGCTTGCTATGCTAAATGAAAGCATATTCCAACAATTGAGTTCATTACGCCCACAAACTAGCTTAGATTTAAATCCAATAATCATTCGTTGAGACCCTATAAATCAGTACAGTACCAGTTCATACTTACAAACTGCTAAATATACCCAAATTTCGGCCTCATGTGATAGCAGTGTCTCCCACTCCTCTCCTTTACACAAGGCAACTATTTCAAGAATGAAACAATCCGAGTTTCATCATCTTGTACCAAGTAAAATCAAACCCATCCATGTCTTATTAATGCACACACCCCTTATACAAAAAGCAGACAGTGACCCAACGCCCAATCCGACACGCTCGCCAAATTAGCCAGTGTCTTGTGTGCACTGGCTGGCATACTTGTTGGATGTGTTGAGAAATGCTACCTTTGTAAACATTTATGCTTTCTTTACAGCACCGATTATCTTCCGATAAAATAAAAAAAAAAAAAAAAAAAAAAAAATTGTCAGACAGGGAAGGACTCTAGAGTCTTTGAATACAAGTAGAGCCCACACGCAGAAACACTCCACAACTTGATCAAATACTTTTGAAGAGTTGTTGGAAACCAGAGGTGTGTGTGTGTGAGGACTCTGTTTCTAATCATACCAAGTGTTTACTTTTTCCAAGCAGCAACTCCGTGTGGACTGACCTCAAGCGGGCCCCATTAAGGCTGGACGAGGCTTTAACTGGGATACAATGGAAGAGCCGATTTGTTTGCATGAGTTAGAGGTGAAAGCTAAGTGCAAAAGTCCTTATTGCAACTCAGAATAAATCACAAGATCACATAAAACAGCAGCTGCTTTTGTAATAAGACTAGAGTAAAGGGGGAGGGGGGGGGGGGGGTGTTGCAGTCAGTAAACAGGCTGTCTGAAAAGCTGTATACACAAAGAAAAAAAAATAAAATTGCTTTCCATTATCCTCAAAAAAAAAAAACAAAAAAAAAAACATGGTGGAGAAAGAATGCAAAATTAACTTGCTACCACTGCTGCAAACAGTGGCAACAAACCTAGATTGTTAACACTGGTGGTTGAAGAACTAAAAAGAAGAAGGGTGACTGGCTGAACTAAATCAAAGCAGAGTAGATAGCAGAGAATAAAGTTACATGCCATCAACCTAGTAGCCAGAGAAATGAACTGGTTACAAGCGGGAGAGGAAGCAGGAGGATGTCACAGATGTACTCCTACTGGGCGATTTAGCGCCACCACTGACAGGCAACGTCAACTGAGAGCTGCAGTGACAAAATAACAACGAACAGGTGGGTTGTTTGACGAAGAAGCGAGTCTCTTGACAGAGCCGGGTCCAACATTTGGCGAGCAACTTGGTTCACTGAGTGAGACGATTTGATCATGGCCCTCACTTCCTTATTAAGGTGGTGGGTGAGGATGAGTGAGGTTAAGGGAGGGAAGGGCACAAAATGTGTCAAGGATCGAGTGGCTTCTACTTGTCAAGCAGCACGGTGCATTTCACCCCTTTGAGATCTGTCCGCATCCCAGGATGAGTTGGTGACTTCCTTCGTCGTCTCCTTTCCTCGGTAGCGATGTCTCGGGAGTGCGTGATGTCGTCCAGACCTCCCAGTAACCCACACACACCCATTAAGTGTTCTGATTGCAGATCAGTGATTTGTAGTAATAGTGTGGGGAAAGGAGACAAGGAATAGAATTCATCTGAATAGACCGCACTGAGACCTTAAGTCCCCATTTTCATTTTCAGCCCAGGTTTCTTTTGCACAGCCAGGCATTCAAGTGTCTGTCCATCTGTGCATCTGTCCCACATAAGCATCCATCCACCCCCCACCCCCCTCTCTCATAGCCTTGGCTTTTGAAGGCTCCCCCCTCACACACACACACACACACACACACACACACACACACACACACACACACACGCACGCACACACACACACACAGGCAGCAGATCAGATCATCCTGTTGCGTTTGTGTGTAGGGGAGTCTGTGATGACATCACTACACTGGGTGGAGTTTCGTTTCCTGGTTCCTCCCCCTCCAGCAGAGGCGGAGCCTGTAGAGTCCAGATGCAGTGCCATCTCTTCCGAGATGAAAGTGTTCAGGTCGACGTCTTGGAGCCCATTGCGCCTGCTGCGGCACACCAGCGCAGAGCCGGAAGAACCGCCTACACCAGCGCCACCTCCGTTACTGCTGCTCCCACTCACATGTGTGGGAGACCCTGGAGCTCCAGAGCGCACACTGATGCTCGCCATGGCTCCACTCAGACCTGTGGAAGAAGAAGAAGACCGGATAGAGCAGCAACAGACAAAGTGCATCAGTTGGAGAAGTAAGACATAAGCAAGCTACTGCATACAAATCTTGTAGGATGATTTGTTACCTGTTATGTTAAGAATATGGCATCCCATCAAGTCATGTTTTTGAATGCAAATACATCAACAATGGGGTCTTTTGAGTGTGGCATCAAGCAAGCACATCATTGGTGCATCTATTTATATGACCCCAAATGACAACTGCCTGGGCAAAGGGGCATCGACACATGGTCAGAAAGATGGTATGTGCATCTTGCTAGAGGATATAAAATGCAACAACTGGTTTTGTTTTACACAGTTGTTAGAAATAGATAGATTCATTGATTTTTTTTTTTTTTTTTTAAATATAATGAAGATTTGTTACCCTGGCACAAAATGGGGAATAAATGACAAAAAAATAAAATAAAACATTGGTATCAGCCAAATTATTTTAAAAATTGACATCTGCCCAGTATTTTTTGTTGGCACATCCCTACGAAATAAGTTTGCCTGTCCCAACACACAAACACCAGAGGGGAAATGCAGAAGGTGTCTGATAACTGAGAAAGGAGACACACGGAAACCTCCTGACACAGACCGAACTTCTGTAACCTAAACCACCAAATGCCTAACATCCTTCACCCTGACCTCAGCTACACTTTAAAATGTAGGGACCTTCAGATAAAGTTCTGAATATTAATTTGCACCGACAGCACACCAGAAATACCAACATACTGCAATGTAACCAAATTACAAAACGGAAACAGTTGCAGCCGCATATTTAAAAAACTACTTTATTTAGATTGAGATGTTCTCTCACACACACTAAGCGGAACGAAGGTGAGGCCCTCTTCAGACTGATCTCATGAAATGGCGTATTTATGACCAATTTGTATGTCATTATTGGCATGTTATAAAGACGCATACTCGCTTTTTAGCGTGTTTATCAACACCGTTGCCCTCCATTAACTTACATTACCTTGCGGTTGCGTGTGAATTTACGCCGTAGGGAGTAGTATAAAACAGCAAAAATCCGCATAGGTAGGTTGATTGGGGTGGGGGGATGGGTATAACACAGGACTTTCACCCAGAAGAGTGGGGATTGCGTCCCGCGTGTGGAGTTTCTTCGCTCTTGTTTGTGTAAAGCCAACCCCGTTTTTCTTTTACTAAACCCAACTGGTTCTTCTTTTCTTAAACTCAACCGTAGCTTTCTTCTCACGTTAACATAGCAAGACAGCGATAACATGCCACATGGCGTGTATGTTTACATCCGCTGTATACAGCGTAGACATACACGTGGATAGCTCAAAAGGCATACAGATAACACGCTACTTGGCTTAAGAAAGTCGGCGTGTAGGTTTATGCGAAGTCATACCACGTTGCCCTCTTTCACCATTGGCCAGTACTTACACACCCATACACACCATAGCCTATCCTCTCTCTGAGCCACATGTGGCAGAGTACGTTGACTAAAGGACAAGCAGGCTCTCTCTCACAAACTAACTTTCTGTACTTCAGTGCTTAGACTTTAACAATGTTTTTTTTCCCCTCATTCAGGTGACAACCTGTACATAAGTAAATGAGCCAGTTCAAAAACAAATCTATTAAAATACATTATCTATCAACTACTTTCAAGTACATTGCCAAACCTTAAATCTATTACATTTGTGGAATTAGTAGGTCCCACCCACCCTTTGAAGAATCTAAAATGTTACCAACAATGTAGCTGCCTCCTGGGTTGTAAATCACATATCTGATTAGGTGGCTTGAATGACCACTGGTGTGTAAGCTGTGAACCAGGCTCGCACTTAACTCACCATGCAGTGCTATGGCCTCCCTGAAGGGCTGGAGGTCTGCTTCTACAGATGAGCCAGTCTCGGCTGGTGAATTAGCCCGGCTGGGGGCCAACATGGCCAGCCGGGGATTGGCCCTGCTACTCCTGTGTGGTGGTGCTTTTCCACAGAGAAAGCTGATAAGATCTTCCCTACGGATGTTTCTCCGGCGCTTTTTCACCCAGGCCAACATGTCCTGCAATCCGATAGAAAAGTGATAAATCCACAATTAAGCAAGGCTTAATTTCATTAACAAAACGTGGATGCGTTTTTATCCCCCTTTAACATCCCCGTTGTGTAAACCTAATGTAGTCTGTAAGCACCTGGTTCCTAAATGTCAAACTACAATGTGTCCAGATATAAGAGAATGGAGGGGATTAACAAAACGTAACAGAGGAACAAGACCCACCTTATTACGGCGTTGATGGCCTATCTGGATGCCTCGATCAAAACTTCTCTGATGTGCCTCCACACTCTCTGCGATGGGGAAAGACATCATAAAAATAATCATCGTTCATTATCATCTATTCCAAAGCCTAGTAAAAAAGCATAATACCTTTAACAGTGATAATGTTTTGGTCCTTGACCAGAAACTCATATAATGCCTATACTTTTAGTTATGTACTGCAATTTTTTGTTACATAACTGACCGCTTTTAAAATCACAGCAAATTACTTCCAGAGGGTGCCAACTAATCACTACTTGCTAGCACTACTCACCTGGCAATTCTCTGCCCAGTTTGAGAGGTAGACTGCCAAATTAGGAGTTAAGTACAATCGCATTCTTACTACAACCATGCACCCCTATTTCACTAGTGAATTCCTGACATTGTTATAAGCAAGTTAAAAAAAAAAAAAAATGCAGTCCGTTTTCTTTTCAACCCAAACTTACAAGCCCTGTGACAGACTGATCAATATGGAGCTGATAAGAGTGATAATGGCCAGGTCTGTTTACCACTTGTTAGATGAGCCTATCAATAAAAACACGTCTACATTTACAAGTACAATGATAGCCAGCAACAGTTCATATTGATGATACGAAGCACAAAAACTACTGTAGGTGTAGTATGGCAGAGCATTAAATCAAGGATAGAGAGAAGATGGATGTTGTTAGATACCTTTGTAGAGGTTGGTAACTGCTGTTGCCGAGTTCTGAAATGGCACCCACAATGACAGGCCCTGCTGATGGCATACTCGGTCTGTGGAAGGAAAGGGGAAATATGTTTGGTTTCTATAGATAACATGTGGCCGTAATTTAAAAGCAAGCACTCTTGATTAATGTGACCAAAGGGCAATGAAAACATATGGGAGGCACAACAGCTTTGTGATTATAGGGTTGAAGTGAAGATTATTTTCATTCGCCATTTTGTCTTGCATCTACAATTGCAGGGACAGGGTTTGGCATAAAAATAACTGTCAGCCAGCGCTAGATGGCCAGCTTGGCAGCAGCTTGTTTAGCAAGAGAAAACCGACACATCAACTTAACTGCCCTCTCAGCAGTAAAGTTGCAAAGCCATGTCAAACATACATGTCAAACATGGATAGATTTAACAAGTCGAGCTCTGTCCATATGGACAGGAATGTATCCTGTCCGAGATCACTATAGCCGTAGCATATTGTAGACAAACCAATATTTCCACAGCGAACCAATAGTATCCTCGCCATTTTGTGATTATAACGCTAGCTACGTGTTGCTAAACAAACTGCCCACTCAGGAAACCGGAGTTTAAAAAACAAGTATGCATGTATGTGCTGTAAACTTCATATCTGTATATTTCAACAGCTAATCGCGTCAGGTGTATCAGATAACACTGACAGTATACAAGAGACTGTCATCTGGGAATGTCGCGTAGCTACGATTGTTGTTACCATCGCCATTTTGTAACTAGCCTGGCTAACGTTACGTTAGCTATCCGCTGTTGTCTAGCTAACTTGGTGTCAACAAGATATCTTATTGACAGAGGTATCCGTGTTAACTTAGCTACGTTAATGTAATTATGTCAGTCAAACTAGAACAATCGAACCATGTGTATAACACCCGATTCGAGTTCTTAACTATTGTTTGTCACTGGCTAACACAGCTAGCTAAATTTAACATTGCAAAATCAGCTGTAAACGTTAACTGGCCAGCGAGTTTGCTAACGGGCTAGTTAGCATTCTACCGAAATCGACGCTAATGTTAGTTCTCATTAACGCTAGCTAGCTAGGTGAGTAGCCAGGTTGCTAACGTTAACCAACAAGCCAAATGGCAATGTAAGTATAGGTAGACGAACAAGGGAAAAGAAAGCGCTGGTTTGAACCTTTGTATAACTGTGCCACAGCAGTGGCTGAGTTCTGGAAGAGATGCCACAGTTTATCCTGGTCGTTGTCGGCCTCCTCCTCGCTCGGCTCCCTTTGCTCCGCTTCGGCCAAACACTGCCGCTCCCATTTTGAGAACCAGTGCTCGGGTCCGTGTTCCTGTATCTCCGAGTCTCCGTCTTCCTTCTTCTCCTCCATTTAATGCACCAAAACTCGCGTAAAATGCACCTTTAATGTGTTAAAAGATGATAATATGGACACTGTATAAATAATTATGTGAGTAAATCCATGAATACTGTTAGCTTTTTTTAATATTTCGCACTACAATATAGCGTTACTTCCTCTCCTCACTTCCATCTGTGAAGATAAGCTTAGCTAACTATTTTTCCTAGTCGCCGACGTCGAGCTATATAGCTACAACGCAGACTATCCTGTTATGCGCTTCATCCCGCCCATTATACCAGATGTCAACTATAATTGGTGGCATGAGCACTGCAGGGTGGGTTCGAGGGCCTGGCTCAGAATTATATTGGCTCTTCGACACATCCGTCACAGCATTGACACAAAAGAACCACAGTGAAAATTCCCCATTATTATTAAAGCTTGCGAGAGAGTG
This sequence comes from Zingel zingel, assembly GCA_023566125.1. NCBI lineage: Eukaryota > Metazoa > Chordata > Actinopteri > Perciformes > Percidae > Zingel > Zingel zingel. The sequence continues at coordinate 5,677,722 of CM042325.1, read as the reverse complement.
CAAGTTTCTTCGTGAAAACTGTTCCGTTAACTAGATTAAAAAATATGTTTGTTAAAGTGTGGTAAATGTTGAAGTGCTTTATGAATACAGTTTCACATCATTATAATCTTTTGTGAGCTTATTTATTTTCCCCTTCTAATGAATTCAGAATCTACAGCTATGAAATGAATATTGTAATAACTTCTATCTTTCGACAGCAGCAAAATCAGCCTCTAGGCGACACCATAGACTGTATACAGGGCTACAATAATGAACACTACAAGTCCATATATGACAATCTCATGATAATTCACCTATGAGAGCAGTGTTTGGTCAAATAAAATAAAAACAATGCTTTAATAATGAACACCAACCGAAACATAAAATGAGATGAGATAAACGAGAGTAACCGGTCAATATAAAAAGCCCAACAGCCGACGGTATTGAGGCCGAGTCCTGGTGTAGTTTTTATCCACTGGTTCCTCTTACTTACTCAAAATCTGTAAAATAATAAAATAATTGACTTTATTGTAGGCCTTTGTTTTCTTTTAATTTGATTAATCTTTGATTCCACTACTAAACCTATGGCTACATTGATTTACATTTTTACATGACATATTATACCTGCATTTGTTTATGTGTATAGGCTATTTATGAAAAGTTTAAAAAAAAGAAAGAGAGAAAACAAAGTTCTTTTCTCCACAGTTAAGTAACACTGTGTCCAATAGGTTCTTACTTTACTGACATGGGCGCACACTGGGAAGTAAGTGGAAATGGTCATAGGAGAAAGATGTTTGTTTTTTTAAATGTATTTATGCAAATCATTACAGTCAAATACAATACACAGAACAAATGACATACAACATTACATCAGATACACAACATACATACAGGGGTATAGCCACAGTCACAATAGGCCTAGATGGACAGGCAGGAAAAAAAAGCATTTTTTGAGTACTTGAATAAATGTAATTTCTAAGCTCAGTCATAAAACCAGAAAAGAATGGTTCCACTCCTATGGATGTGGTATTTAGCATATAGAAATAAAATATTTATTCATAGGAGAAATATTGCAAAGCATTTTTGGTGGATAGATCATTTAGGAATTTTGTATGTGCTCGATCTAAATTAGTAACTATAGTTTTGTAAGCCCAACTTTTGAGTATTTTCTGTAATTAGGCTACCCTACTTTAATCTACTCAAGACTAGCCTAATACAGTATTAGCAGCAAAAGAGGCCCTGCAGTAACATCAACGGGGGAAGCAGGCCCCTGGAAGAGCATCACGGGATCAACCAGTATCACACTATAGCCTATTTTAAATAACATTATATAAATTTGTAAATAAATGAGCAAGTAAATACAAGTAATAGTAGTAAGTAGGGCCTAAATAGAATAAATTAGGGTTAAAAACTAGAATAGATGCCACAAAGCAGCAATGGGCTGCCATGACATGCACCAACAACACCATGACAAATTCCTTGTTATGTGTAAAAAACGTACTTGGCAATAAAGCCCTTTCTGATTCTGATTCTGATTCAACAGAGTGCTGTAGTAAAAATACTGCATTCATGTTTTACTTAAAGAGGCATGACCCTACAGTAAAATGCAGCCCATTTTGAAAAAAGGTCCTCTGCCTCCTGACAGTGGATACAATGTGTTTTTTAATATTTAGTTCAATGGGTGATATGTCGCAGGCATATAAAGTCTATGGCTGCAGGTAGCCTACTGTTAGTTTTACTCACGCAACTCGTAGTTGCTATGTTTTGCATACAAATTTTAAATTAGCAGCCATAGCTGTTTAATACAAACGCCAATTTTTTTTGCAGTTTACTGTAGTATAAAAAGTACGAGGTCTTACAAATTAAATCAATTGAATAAACGTATTTACTTTAGTAGGTCCTACTTTGTTTCTACATTCAGACAATGATGTTCCCCGTTCAAGTCATTGCAAATCGGTGGTTGGGGCCCCAATGCAACGTACAGTCACCAGTATACTTAGACCTGTATTGTCATTCCTCTAATTGCCATTAATCTAATACTTGTTAGTTGTACTTATATTTTATTTCCCATGTACCCGGTGCACACGCCTGATCCCTATCATTTAACATGGATTTGAACCTGGCCGGGGATGGGCCAGTGTTTGGATCTCCATGCGGATGTGACATTTCAGAGAAGAGCGCGACCGCCATTTTGAGATTTACCTCAGACTCAACACATCACAAACCACGGGAGAAGCGGGTTGAGAGCTATGGTTGAAATCCACACAGCTCAGGCTAACGTTGTATGACCGGGCACATTCCTCACAAGAAACAAGAGGTTAGCTAGTAATGCAACGAAGTGCCGCGTTTTGTTGTATATCGTGTTAGGGGCGGTTTGGGGAATTGGTTTATGTCGGGCCGTGGCAACTCTCGTCTCCGCGAACTTCCAAATCAACATTAGTGCTATTTCGTATTGGAAACGGGTTTGAATGGATAGCTTTTTCCTCCGCTCTTCCCCAGACGAGGGACAATCGGAGGAGCACACGGACTGGGGATATTGCAGACAAAGTTGTTGAATGTGTGTGTATAGCAAATGAACCTTTTTTTCATTGTTGTTGTACCTAGCTATATCACCAGTTGGCTGCCTAGTGTCGGGTAGCTTAACGCTAGCTATAAACAGGGTATTTGTTCCTCAAGGTGCAGGTCGTGCTGTGCGTTGTCTTATTGCCCCACATTTCCCGGGGTAAAGCCGGATTGATTTAGCTAATTTCAGCGGGCCTCTCTCCTCGGAGCCCCGGTCCATCCATCCCACTCCCCACCGTCAACCAGCGACTCGCACCCACTAAAGGCGCCGAGATTGGGCGAATAGCGAGCAAATACGTCCGCGTTTCTTTACCCGCTCCCCCGCCGACCTCCCCTCCTCACTCCCCGGCGCTGACAGCAGACAAGGCCGAGGTCGCAACAGAGCAGGCCCGGCCGCTGAGGCTCGACCTGTCCACCCCACCTTCGCATCCTACCACACCTCACCAGCAGTCCAGAACCCGGTTCCCCACAGAGCCTACCCTGGACAAGGTCGAGGGTAACAGAGATAGCAGGGAGCACCGCATCACAACAACAACAACAGCTGCCAACATGAACCACCACCATCACCACACGCAGCAGCAACAGAAAGCCGGCGAGCAGCAGCTCAGCGAACCAGAGGACATGGAAATGGAAGGTAAGTAATGGTCCCAAGAATAGTGAACAAACCCTTTACAACCTATATTTAAACAGCTACATGGAAAATGCATTAAGTTTCATTAGCGCAAGCTGATCTCAACAGTAAACACATAGGCCCGAAGCTAGCCAGGATAGCCGGCTGCATTTTTGCTGATTGTGCGTCCGTTGCAGCATACTTGTGTGGAGCTGACCTCATTTTGCGTTATTAGCGAACGGAGCTTGCATTTCTCTCCGTATGCTTGAGATATTGCATTGCCTTGTATGTAGACAACCCAAATGAGCGGTTCATCCACATTGTAAGATATTAGCCGTACAAATCATTCATTCGTATCTGTCACCGTATTTCTAAATAAACTGTTTTTGGCCACGGTCGTTTGCTGTAACAAGTTCTCAGATGCGTTTGCCAAATCATCGCAGTTTAGAATCCACATGCAGTCATAGAATTCCAGGCCCGCTTATTGTTGGTAACGCTAAATGTTTGTCAACAGTGTGGCTGTATAATCTGCAATTAACGTGGAACCATCGCTAGGTAAATTAATCTTGCTATTTTGACTTCACAGTGAGCTTTGGGTCGATTTTGACAGTTATCGGCACCTACGTTCCTCATCAAAGTTAGCTATTCCGTGAGCAAAGTAACACTTGCTATTCTTACTGGTAACGTGAAAAATATAGCACGTTAATAGCCGTTAGACATGTAACGTTAACAGCATTTCTAAAAGATAAATGTGTTAGCATCGCGTCTGATGGCTTGTAAATGCAGGCCTGCAAAGTAACTATGTCAGTTAACTAGCTACATGGTTAACTATGCTACTTTGGCCTCTAAAATGCGAAGTCACTACATTTGACTGGTTAATGTGCGTTGTAAATACGTTTAATCCGGACAGTGCCGGGTGTTTGTTTTATTGCTCCATGTGTTCATTAAGATAGTACAACGCAATGTACATTGCTAGCAAGGCAACTAATTTTAAGCTAGTCAATTAGCTCAAATGCCTGCTTCTTTACGTTCATTCGCTGGCTAGCATGCTAGTTAGCCGATCAGCTAACACTGACGGAGGGGGTGTGTGGCGTTCCAAAATGGTGCCTTGTATTTTGCAACGTTCGATTCTGCTGTCGCTTGAATGTTAGGCCCTGAATATTAGCCTCACGTAATCTAGATTTTTTTCTCGCTTGTCTGTAATTGCTGTCTAATAATATAATGGGTGATGTTTTTCTCTAGCATTAATTTGAGCTTATCGGCTGATACTTGTGATTAGCTAATGTTGGCTATATGCAGATGAATTTGTGGCTAGTGTTTGCTAGATATAGCTAGGTAGCTAAAGCTAACGCAGATGCGTCAATCGTGATTTGCTAAATTGACGGTATAACAAGTTTAAGCATGCCAGTAGAGAATATGTCAATCTGGCAGACCGAATGTTTGCTTTGATTTAGTCGTTTGTTAGTTTATATGTTGACGTTATGTGAAACGTGTGGCAGTGCTGGCAAGTAACGGTAGTCGCCGCTGCGGTAAGCCAGGCCCGCACAGAGGCAGCGCGGGGATTTGCTGCTTCATTGTATGGACGACCAAACGGCATGGGGCTCGCCATTTTTAATGATCTGTGTTTTTGTTGGTCAGCTTTGTAGTCAGGGCTACACATGTAACAGTTTAGTTAGCGTTTTTCACACGGAATACCAGCCCACCACCATTTTATAATGTGAACTTTGGCCAGCACAGGCATGGGGGAGCCTTCAGCATCACTGCGTCATTTGGTCCTAGGGATTTTTATATCTGTGCGCACACAGTCAAACACATTGTTGTTTGATTTGGAATGAACACAATACATAGCATATCATATTTAATCAAGAAATAAGCAGAAGTGGAAACAGACCCAGGTGCATTTTTAATCGTTCATTTTAATACTTCTCTTTCTAGAAGCAGGTGCACTCACCAGACTTCCTAACCCCTTAGTTGCTGGTTCACCCTTGTTGGATTCTCTCCCAGTACACTGCAGCCTTACAAGGGCAGTGAAAACAAGTTGACATAATAAACTTTTTTCGCTTTTTTTTTCTCTCTGACTGCTTATAGCAGCAACACATAACCACATTTCCTTTATGGTATATATGGCTCCATACAGTTGCAGTGGGGATAATTTCTGTTTTGCCACAGCAATTTTACTAAGATGCCATCTAGTGTGTATGCCTAATGGCTCTCCAAACATATAGGAAATTAATAGAAAACAAACATGCTATTTCTCCAAATATACCTTTCTCATGAAACCCAATTTGTCTAATAGGACGAGAATAAGGACTACAGTGCTAGTAAATAACTGTTTCAAAGTCGAGGTTTCATTCAGTCACTATTTGTACGTCATGATTTTGTTTTCAGGTGAATTTTGTACCTTTTTTCCACATTTGTCAACAATTAGATAGTAGAGAGACACTCTTTAAGGTGTTAAATGTTTCAGCTTCAGTGTGTCAGATCAGCTGGGCTGTTAAAACGTTGTTGCTGTAGGTTAAACACACATCTGGAGTTTTTCTGTTTGCTCAGCATACAGTTGTCTCATAGGAGAAAATTTGTCATGATGATGGCTTTTATTTGCCGTTATCAGTCCAGAGGCTGCAGACTTAATTAGAAATTGGTTGTAGTTGTAATGCAACCATAGCAGGTACTCAGATCGATTACTGTGATGCTTCTTAGAAATGTATGTTTATAAATAATAAATCCCATGTGTTGATATGCTTGTGACTTTCCCCTTCCAGAACCCTGCATAGTTTGAGTGACATTAAGTTCTACATTATGTGGCATATTTGTCTAATATGAAATCATTGGAAGTTCTTCATCTAGCTCTGGCTTGTGCAGATTTCAGTGACTGATCTATTAGGATGTACTACTCAGAAGTTTCAGGATAGTGGGGGCGCCCCATTAGCAGGGTGTAATCCACTTGAGGAAACAACGTCTGTCTCCTGGAGGACTCGGTCAGTAACGTTACCCGGAGACACGCACAACTGACACCATTGCGTCTGTCAGCTCGGAGAAAGACGAGGATCACAGATGAACATGAAATACTGTAAGACGGACTGGCACATCAACACATTTGGAGACCTATGCCTGACTGCTCATGTAAATGCTGTCGTTTCTCGAGTCTGGCTTCTGTTGCATCAGTGTCATCATCACAAGATCCAGGCAGATTTTACTCACTCCTTGAAGTCTACTCAAAGCTTCTCCGTTTCTGTCATCAATTTGTTTTGATAGATGAGACTGTGTGTGTGTGTGTGTGTGTGTGTGTGTGTGTGTGTGTGGCCTAATCCTGCATTGTGTCCATAATTACCCAGCCTACTGTAATGTTGCATGTTCTTTGTCGCGGGCGCACATACACATTCCCTCACTCTGACACACAGACTGGGAAAGAAGACTTGTCATGCTGTCTCAGCAGGGTTTTCCCAGTGAAATGGATGAAAGGGGAGAGGAAGGATCACTATGTGTGGAGATGCAGGAGATAAAGATGGAGACAGTAGTTGAGAAATTACCTTTTTGCTTTTTAATCGGTTGATGCTGTTTTTATGCCTTAAATGATCAGATTATAAATCCGTCCTGCTCTAAAGGGTGGCCATATTCACAGAAACTTGACAAAAGAAGCTTTTTAAGAACAACCTCCCCTCAAATATCCCATCATTCTACAACCAAAGGATGAAACTACATACAAAAAGTATTGTAAGAATATAACAATATGAGCTGTAATGATTTGTTAGTTCACATTTTATAGAAATAAAATCCAACAGTCGTAAAAAGTAATCTAGCAGATTGCCTGTTGAAGGCACAACTTTTAGTTTTAAATGGTTATTACTTTAGCTCAAATATGAAATAACAGGTAAACAGATGATAAATCCATACAAATTTGAGAGGAATCCTTGTGTGTGGCTTTTTTAGGTCTTGATATATTGTATTGATCTTGATCAGATAATCTGTCATTTTTGACCCCTCGATTCTTGCTGAAGTCACACAGTTGGCAAGGCAGAGGCGTCAGTCTGCTTTCCTCCAATTGAAGAAAGGTCTCTACCCTGCTAGAACTATACGGTCTTATTATATTGTTTCTTTCTTTGTACAGCTGGGGACACAGACGACCCGCCAAGAATCCCGGCCAACCCAGTGATCAATGGTAACGTGGCCATGGCAGATGGACACAACAACACAGAGGAGGACATGGAAGACGGTGAGAATGATGTGTACTTACACTAACAAACAGGATTGCAAACACTTTTGTTTGTTTCAAAGCTTGTGCTGTGAAAGTAATTGTCATAAGTAATGATCCTGGTTTGACGTCATCCTGTGAATTACTCAGTTTAATTGGCTGTGGAGTTGTTAGTCTCACATAGGTTGTAATCCACTGACCAGTTGCACCTGGGTTTGTCAGTGAAAGCTGGAGGAAACCTGTTTAGTCTGTTCAACATCTACCCTGCCCCCTCTTTCCCCGTCTCCCACCATCTTTTCACAGACACCAGTTGGCGGTCAGAAGCGACTTTCCGCTTTGTGGTAGAGCGCTTCAGCCGCCTGAGTGAGTCTGTGCTCAGCCCGTCCTGCTTTGTTCGGAACCTTCCGTGGAAGATAATGGTGATGCCGCGCTTCTATCCCGACCGGCCACACCAGAAGAGCGTGGGCTTCTTCCTGCAGTGTAATGCGGAATCAGATTCCACGTAGGTGTCTTGGTGGGATGAGGGATTTGGGAGACACGCAGGCACATTCCTAAAACCTTTGATGGTCCTGGTACATGTATACAAATAGTGCTTCCTAGATAACATTAAACTCCTATAAAGAGCATCTTGCTCCCAGTGCGCCCACGCTGCACGTCTGTATGGGCCTATCTGTCTCTTCTCTGCTGCGCTGCTTGACTTGAGTGCTGAGATCTCAGACTGGGCCTGCACAAGTCATCCAAACTGATCAACTCATCAATCAAATTGAATCAAATTTTATTTAAAGTGTAAAATCACCATGGGCACAAACCCTTCTACGGGAGCTATATCCACCATTACAAATAAAATGATGTCTGTCATTTCATCCGTCGTGGCGTTCTTTTGCCAGAAGTGAGTGTTTTACATGAACTGTAAAAAAAATAAAATAAGTGTTTGCCATTGTACCAGGAGCTCTCTCTCTCCATGTCCATAAGCAATATGCAATTACAACTATCCAAACCGAGGGCAATACATGTTTTGGGATTTCTTGCGGTTGCAGTGTCTCCTCTATGTTGATAGCATAGTGGTGGTCCGCCACAGTAAAATTTCCAGCGCCACGGTATCAGAAATAGGGCAGATGCACAACAGGGTTTCCGCTATGTACACCGCGCACCACCGCTCCTTCAGCTGTTTATGAAAAGTCGTAGCGCCGTCTGCTCTACTGAATTCAAGCGGACTGTCATCCACTCTCTCTCCCCCTAGGGTGAGCAGAGTAACTGGAACAGTGACAGGACTTTATCACTCGCGAAGTTATGGCAACCAAATAAACAACAGGACGAGTCCTACTTCACTCAATAAGTGATAAACGGTGACAAAAGCCGCGACATGAAATCCGCGCTCACGCCCGTGAAATATGACTGCTACAGTTTATTGGAAAATAGCATTGTGGACACTGAAGTTGATGAATTAACAGACACTGTGTGCACGGTGGGAGGAAGTGTGTGTGTGTGTGTGTGTGTGTGTGTGTGTGTGTGTCACACTATAAAAATGTAGCTAGTAATGTTCACTCAGCGTTTTGTTTAGTTGTTTAACTGTGTGTACAATGAGCGGTGACGTTAAATCACCCTACGGTACCGTCTATTTCCATTTTTTTATTGATTGACACACACACACATATATATATATATATAAATAAATAAATGAACTTGCACCTGTGCCCAAATTCGTACCGTCCATTAACTTTGGGTTGATTTGGAAGGGTCTTTTGTCTTCATGATGTAGTTTTGACCAGGAAATGGAAAGTTGTTGGACATTCCGGATGTCATAGCTTGATTACACACAGATGATCTCCATTCAATTTATAATGCTATTTCCAAAAACACTTGGCTGCACCCATAATGATTTAGGTGTGTTTTTGTAGGTGGGATGAATACTTGACTGTGCAGTCAGTTATTTAGGATTTTTAAGGTGTAAAGGTTTGTAAGGCTTTTTGTAAACCTCACTTTGGTTTCATTGTTGACAGCAATCCTGATCCTGACCTAATCTTCATCTTAATCTTCGTCAAGTAAAAGTACTTTTTATACCTCAGTGGCTTTTTAGTCCAAATGTATTTTTCAAAGCTGCTACCAAGGAACATGAAATGAAGTAAAGTTAGCTGTTGAGGCCCTATCACCATGTCTTTCCCCTTATTTGTTTAATGCCTTTTCATCATATAATTGGTTACTATGTAAACTTGCTTCCTTGACTTATTGGTTACCGCAGGTTCTTTGTTTTGCTACTTTATAGATGCAATAAATCAAGGTCATAGTTCACTAACAACATGGTTAGTCTCTTGTCTTAGCAATATTAAATCTTCATTGTTTTAAAAAAATGTAATGCCTGCTTCATAGATTGCTGAATTGGGTCCAAGACACAACTCAGACTCACTTCATGGCTAATTCTTCCACCACACCTGCAGAATCCCTTAATAACAAAATGGGTTAAATCTGCAACTAGATCTGTATCAAAAATACACATCATGGGATACATATGAGAGTATGGTTGTTAATAAGAAAATGGTCAAATCATTTTTAAAATCTCCTGTCTCACAATCTTTAAAAAGATTTCTGCCTTCTGTTTCAGGTCATGGTCGTGCCACGCACAGGCCATGCTGAAGATCATCAACTACAAAGACGATGAGAAGTCTTTTAGCCGCAGGATCAGTCATCTGTTCTTCCACAAAGAGAATGATTGGGGCTTCTCCAACTTCATGTCCTGGAGTGTAAGTACAGAAACTGACAGTAATCGATGGCAGATTAATATCAATAGCCAGATTTGTTTTTCCAGATTGGACAAGAGCCACCAAAGAGAGACGGCACACATAAGAGACTCTAGCATAAACCCCGTATTCAGTTATTTGTTGATTGGGTGGAAAGAAGAGGCTGTGCTAGCAGAGCTGTTTAATTTTTGTGCAGCATAATGCTATTTGCTCATTGTCTATTTGGACATCTTAAATCATAAATAAATGTACAAAATATAAGTTAATGCTTTTCCTATTAATACTAACTGTTTTGGTGGTGTTGTTTCAGGATGTGACTGATCCAGAGAGGGGCTTTATTGATGATGACAAAGTCACATTTGAAGTCTATGTCCAGGCCGATGCCCCGCATGGAGTGGCGTATGTAGCTCTTAACCCTTGTCTTGTCCTCCTTCTGTTTTGTCTGTAAAGTATAACTTATCAACCCATTCTGTATTACATCTTCTTAGCCAACTTCATTCCAAACTATTACCACTAGTGTTACACTTATTTATGGAATTCATGGTCAATAAACCTCATTAATATTAACTTATACCTACCCTCGGAGTTTAAAAAAAGCACAAATTTTGAATTATTTTGACTAAGAATTAAAATCCGAGGATGTGGAGTCGATCACAGACCGGTATATGTCAATGTTTAGTCAGGAAACTGTTTTGAAACCATTTAAATTTCTTTTCAAATCAAGTTGAATAAAACTCCCACAATTCAATGAGAGTAATGATCCAATCCTTCATTTTACTTGCAAAAAGAGTTGCATGGAACCATCCATGTTATTTCTGAGGCAATTTGGTTTTAAGTAACCTATATTTCAGATACAGAAACATTGAAAACGGGTCAAATGTGACCCGAGAACAACAGGAGGGCTGATTTTCTCTGGGGTCTTTTCTCACAGGGTTGGGTTTTCTACAGTGGTCCCAGGTTTCATTTTCTCTCTTCAGGTTTATTGAATGATAACAATAACATCAGCTTTCTCTCTGTAACCAGATGGGACTCAAAGAAACACACAGGCTATGTAGGACTAAAGAACCAGGGAGCTACCTGCTACATGAACAGCCTGCTACAGACACTCTTCTTCACCAACCAGCTACGACGGGTACGGTTTTATCTTCGCATGTGTGTGTCTGAGTTTTTCTTTGTACGAGGTGCAGAGTGTATTATACGTGTAGGTTTAGTGCATTGGCTTAAGCCGAGCAGATAAAGATGTGTATTTATTGTGTAAACGTGTGCACTAGGGCTTCAGTTCAGTATTTGTGTGCGTTTGTACCTTTTTGTTGACATGTCACAAATATTAAAGGCCAACCTCAAATATAGGCTAAATATTGAAATGAATACTAAAATTCACAACTTCCATGTGTGGTACTTCTTCGCTGTGTGCTGCTTTTCCTATTAGTATGAGTACCTATCTAGTGTTCTCTACAGCTGCCGCTGATTCTTCTTGTAGCAGTTTCATCACTATAATCTGGTTTTACTGGGGCCCTTTTTAATTCACATTCGTCTTTTGTTTTTCTACAACAGGAGCTCTTAAAATGTGCATTTTACTTGTCATGAAAATAACAGAGTTTAAATTAGGGCTGAAGGATTTGGGGAAAAAAATCTTCATTGCGATTTTTCTGCCAGATATTGTGAAAAGTTTAGCTAAACTTCAATATTCAATGTGTAACAGATAAAACATCAACGTCATGGACCATTATAACATGAAACGCCACCAAAACTGCTCTTTATTCCTATGCAAGGATGAGAACATAGATCTGAATGGCCAGCAATAAATGTTTTAATTTTAATAAGTGTGGCACATTGAACGGTCAAACACAGAACATTTTTCACAAAAGCTTAAGTTATAATAATAAAAAAAACAATTCCAATAAAAAAAAAAATCAGTACTTTACTGTAAACTGACATGTCTGATAGTTCTCCGTTCAATAGCAGCATCAACATATTGCACCTTCTACCATTATGTTAAGTAATAAAAAATAAATGAAACCTCCACTGAAAATTGGACATTTCTGTGAACAACCTGTGATATGTAACATTATTCCAGCATTTATCTTATGAAAAAACATTAACTATAATAAAAAGAGGAATAAAAAAACATGTTAAACCAAACGTTCAACTAAACATTGACATTCATGAATCGCAGTCTTCACAATTAGCTAATTGCATTCTTTCAAATCTCGATTTCGATTGAACGATTAATCGTTCAGCCCTAGTTTCAATATAGTAATTTCCTTAACAAAACTGTAGAAATTAGTAGCCTCCGTGTATTGTCTAAAACTAATCCTGGTGTGAATCCTCCCGCCTCTCTTCCCAGGCGGTGTACATGATGCCCACAGAGGGAGATGACTCGTCCAAGAGCGTTCCGCTAGCACTGCAGAGGGTTTTCTACGAGCTGCAACACAGCGACAAACCCGTTGGCACCAAGAAACTCACCAAGTCCTTTGGGTAGTGTAGACTTTCTTTATCTTTACAGACAGCTCACCTTTCCTTTTGTCTTAAGGTGACACAGACGGAGGCCAGAATGAGAAGTAAAACCATTATTTTGTGTGTTTTTTGGCTCCGTGCCGTACATTTTCTATGCATTTTCTTTTTGACATTGGGACGCTCAGAACTTTAAAGGTGGGGTCATAGTGAGATACCTCAGGAAGATCTTTGCACTACGTTGTAGGATGTTAACCTGATGTTCCATGGTTTGGTTTGCTGCTTTGATGTCCGCTTCCATTGCTGGGGCCAGATGACACTTTGACACTGTGTTAAATATTATTTTTTTTAGTTGAATTTTAAACAGTTACCGGGCACACGTCTTTCCTAATCTGTGTATTGTATCTAACTGCCTTGCCTTGTTTGCTTTTTTTCTGTGTGAAGATGGGAAACACTAGATAGCTTCATGCAGCATGATGTACAGGAGCTGTGCAGAGTGGTGAGTTCTCTCATACTCTTAAAGAATGTGGGCATGTATGTGTATTCACGCTGAATAATGACTGACTTACTACGTGTGCGTGTGTTGCAGCTCCTGGACAATGTGGAGAACAAAATGAAAGGCACTTGTGTTGAGGGAACCATCCCTAAGCTCTTCAGAGGAAAGATGGTGGTATGTTTTCTCTCTTTATGCCTCTTCTTGGCTGACTTGTCCTCATGATTACGGCCACATTTTGTCTAGTTGTTATAAAAATGAATCACTCTACTTAAATTTCAAAAAGACGAATTATGCTGTTCATTTGTTGAAGTAAGAGTGCATAGTGATGCGAGTGCAGCATGCATTAACGTAAATACTGCTCTAGATTTTGTTAACACAGTGATGATGTGAAGTTGTCTAACTGAGCTCAGGGTGTTGCCGGGAACAAAGTCAGTTTAAGAATAGAAGGAAGTTAAATCGAAAAGTGACCCTCCCTTAGAAATAATATTTGTGCCAATTGTATCATACAACCTCACCCGTGTGTGTGTGTGTCTGTTCTACTCTAGTCATATATCCAGTGTAAGCATGTGGACTACCGGTCAGAGCGGATAGAAGACTACTATGACATCCAACTTAGCATAAAAGGAAAGAAGAACAGTGAGTAGCAACATCAGCAAAACTTCATGGCTTTTCTCAAACAATGGAACTGTGGTGTTTTCTTGATCTCATTCTGTGCTTTCTGCTTAATTCCAGTCTTCGAGTCATTCAAAGATTACGTTGCAACCGAACAGTTAGATGGAGACAACAAATACGACGCAGGAGAGCATGGCCTGCAGGTGAGTGTCCCAGTTTATTTTAGTTTGCTTACATTAAGTTTTGTTTATTTTTGCTATATCTCAATTTTTATTCTTAGCTAATTTCCAAAAGCAGGACCCTGGTGACTTTACAAGGACAATGAGAAATTCTGGTTAAAATAAGTTACTTAATGCTGTTAAGGGTTGTTAGACAATGAGTCAATGGGATGTCCTGACCAGATGCCTGACGTTCGTTTGTACCACAGGAAGCAGAGAAGGGAGTGAAGTTCCTTACTTTCCCTCCAATCCTCCACCTGCAGCTGATGAGGTTCATGTATGACCCTCAGACCGACCAAAACATCAAGATTAATGACAGGTAAAACAAAAACACCAGTCCTCACTCTCTCACACAGCTGTTATCACGCTTACTTGTATATTACTTTACAAACTCATACACTGCCCTGCTTGATTGAGATCTCTCCCTGTTGCACAATGGGCCAGTGGCGGTGGATAGACATAATGGTTTAGAGATGGTCTTGTCCATATTGACATATTTTATTGGAGCAGTCTATTTAAAAAAAAAAAAAAGTGCACTCGAGCCAGCACTCTCTTAGCAGCATGACCTGACCTCCTGTACTAAGACGATGAGAAAGTGAGTCATTGAGAGTGTTTCCTGTAGGCCGTATCATGCTGTGTAAAGCTTTGGGGGAGGTAATGGTGCTTTAATAATCCACCAGGATAATGTGAAACGTTCAGAATACACAAATGCGCAGCCATCCAGAATAATTGTCCTCTAAAGCGTCTCATCAAGCTCTGAGTCATCCTTGTGACGCTGCCACCGGCACCTGAACCCCTGAGGGCTGTGTACTGTATATGTATACACAGACGCAGTTGGACTTGAATCATGACAGCTTAAACTTTCTTTCTTGCATAAATATGTTCTTTCTTCTCCTTATTCTGTCTCATTTTCTCCTGCCTGCCATCTTCTTTCTTCTCCAATCTCTCGCTGTATGCCTCTCTCATCCTTGTTTTTCCATCTTCCCTTTCGGTCTATTCCCACACTTCTCACACTCTTATTCACTCCTCTCTGCTTCTCCTTCCTCCTCTCTCCTCTATAGGTTTGAGTTTCCGGATCAGTTACCCCTGGATGAGTTCCTTCAGAAGCAAGACTCCAAGGACCCAGCCAACTACATCCTGCACGCCGTGCTTGTGCACAGCGGGGACAACCACGGCGGTCACTATGTTGTCTATCTCAACCCAAAAGGAGACGGCAAAGTCAGTGTCAAGGAACCAATAGTGAGGACAATTTAATTTTTTTTATATACACCAAAAATTCTGTGGGCAGGGTTGGGGTTTCTGCACTATTATTACTGCCAGCTTTTTATTACTTGGAATAAACTAACCCTGCGGGTGCTCAACTTCTTTGGATGTGAGATCTACTTTGTCATCATGATGAGTACACTTAATTTGATTAGTGGACTTCTACACTGGTTTACTATAGAGCTGCCATTAAACACAAAAAAGTCACTAAAAGTAATCGTGCTTATAGTATCGGAATCTTTTACCACATTAAAAATGTGCATGAAGACTTTGTGTAGTGTTATTATGTAGACCTTAGAGGTAACAGCTAAAATGACAGGAGTAGAAACAGTCGATGTTAAAGAATGTCGAACTACAGCTTTATTTATTTATTTATACTACTACTACTTATTTACATGAAAATGTGTCCATTAAACATTCTCATTTCTCTGCTTTCGGCCTTTAAAACATAAATGCCAGAGCCGAGATAATGAATAGTAGCTGCCAGTTCTTTGGTGACAAATGAATCCAAAAATATCCAAAGGTGTTAAAAACCAGGTGAAGTGTTTGCTGAGCTACCCACTCAGATTCAGAGTTGACAATTAATGGTCAGAAGGGCATCTTACTGCATAACATCAAATGTCAGTTTTGAATTAGCTACATAGTAGGAGACATATTGCCTGTCAGGAGTATAACTGAGTCCAGCTTTCCTTGCATTGTATGTTTTTTTTACAAGCAAAGTTAAATGTGCATATCCCAAGTATAGTACATCTAAAACCTACTCACACACCCACTCACCAAAACCCTTAAGCTTTGGCGCAACACCGTGCATGGGCCTCTGTAGATGGAGACATTTATGCTCAACACATCGATCGTTGCAGTATTCTCCGAAACACCAGGGGGCGTACAAACAAAATAATCTGAGAATAAGCAGGAAGTACTAGAGAAGAAGTAGTTTACTGCTGCCTAGCAACAGCAGTAAGCACATTCATGCTAAACACTGACGTACTGCCAAACATTACATTGATCTACTCTAATTATTAACGTGGCTGTCGTTTATCTCCAAGTCTGCCTCTAACACTTTAAGAACACTGTCTCCATGAGGCTGTTTTTTGTTAGGCTGTTTGATTCCCTGTGGTCGGTACATGATGAATCATACCGATGTTGGGCTGGTCGGCCAGTCTTTCCAGCCAACCACGTTGATCTGAAAGCGCGGCGAGTTCCAAAAATTCAGAGGTGCACGACCACGCTGCGACGTTGCGCTGGAAACGACAGCCGTGACCATAAACCTGGCTTTAGCCCCTCCCAATCGCCTACTGAGCTCCTGTCTCACACTCACAAATTGAAGTGCAGTGTACTTTTTATTTTATGATTGATAGGCAAGGTCAACTGGTTGAGCACCCCTGTACTAGTCATGGGTGGAATGTAATGGGTAGTTTATAGATATTATAACATAAAACGGTCAGGGAAATGAGTGTTTGTTTTCGTCATTATGAATTTGCATGTTGGTATTAGGGTTGATTGAAAGCCTGACATTGATGGTTGTCTTAAATGCTCTCTGGTTTTCTCTTTTTCTCCCATCTTCTTCCATGGCTTTTTTTCCCTTGCCCCCCATCTACCCCTCTCCTCCTCCTCTTCATCCCCTCTCCTCCTCATCTCTCCATTTGGCCGCACCCATCCTTCTGTCACAACCACCTCCCCCTCCTCTTGTCTATCACTCTTGCTCCATCTCCAGTGGTGTAAGTTTGATGATGACGTAGTATCGCGGTGCACCAAGGAGGAGGCCATAGAGCACAACTATGGTGGACATGATGATGACCTCTCAGTGCGCCACTGCACCAACGCATACATGTTGGTCTACATCCGCGAGTCCAAGCTCAGTAAGTGACATACTCCCTCTCTTTCTGCCTTTCTGGATAATATTTAACAAAAGATGGTGCTGTCCCATAAACGCATGTAAGATTATCCTCCGCTGCCTCAGCTAGTGCCACCCTACATACATATGTGGGGAAATGTAATCCCTGTTTCCACTTTGTCATTTGGTGACTTCACAATGGCAACCTTAGTTTACTATCTTAATGACTATAGCAAACTGTTACTGTCTGCTCAATAATTCTCACTTGCATCTCTCTTTGTATCCCAGGCGAAGTGCTCCAGCCAATGACTGACGTAGACATCCCCCAGCAGCTGGTGGAGCGTCTGCAGGAGGAGAAAAGGGTGGAGGCACAGAAGAGGAAGGAGCGCCAAGAGGCTCACCTCTACATGCAGGTCCAGGTAGGAAACCAAGACTTCTGTTTAAGTGCTCTTAGGCCGGCTTCACACTGGCTGCGTGGCGTGAGCGTGTCAGCTGCGTGGCTTGTCCGTTTTTATTTCGGCTCCCATGTTAACAGGTTAGAGCTTGCACACTGCCTGCGTGACCTACACGAAAACGCGTGCATGCTAGAAATGGGACCGACGCCTATTTTTCACGCGACACAAAAGCGTGTTGGAAGCGTTTCCGGGCAAAATAGAATAGGAAAAGATGTTTATATGTCATTTTGACACACATACATATTAAAAAATGACATTTTGATGTTTGAAAGTCTCTAGATTTTGGCAGAAATGCGGATATAAATGTAATTAAAAAAGAAAACGAAATATTCTGTAGGCTATTTGGCTGTCCATACTGCCATATATATATTTATGTTTAACATGAAGTATACTACTGCTTGAATGCAGTTTATCAATGGGAAACATACATGTGTACAGACAAGGCTAGCAGCAGCAGCAGCGCCGCGGCAGACACGTTTCTGGTGTAAAAAAGACATAGAAAACGGCACGCAGCCGCCACGCTCACGCCACACAGGCGGTGTGTGGCCGGCCTTAGGTGCTGTGATGCTTTGCAGAGTTCGCTAGTGCAAGCTGCTTAGTGCAGATAGTAAGCGTTAGGAGAATACATTGGCCATTTTGGCTTTATTAAAGTTCCATAGACTGGAAGGTACAGTAGGAACCTGCAAGCTTCCTTTACATTGATGGAAGTGCTGTACAAGTAGGTAAAGCAGTGTAGCACTATTGGTGCCACACCAGCAGATTGGGCCCTTGCAGGCTTTGGTCACGCATACTGTGATGTGTGAGGGATGTGCTGCTTGTAACATTAGGGTCTGCAAAGGTGCGAAAGATATGTTTTTACTGGGCCCATGATGGAACACAATGGAACCTATAAAATAACATTAATGTGACATAGTTTTATATTGGCACATAGAGGGATGTCTGACTGAGAGCGACCTATCTGCAGCAGGCAAGAAGGTCTGCACTCTAGCTGAGCTGTGGCAGACAGTGTGGTTGAGATGGTGAGAAGAGCTGTGAGTGATAAAAAGGAAAAGGCTTGTTAAATGTTTATCCTGTTCAAAGATGTCAGCCTTTTTATATTATTTGGCCAAGTATGAAGTCATGACAAAAGGCTAATATGTTTATTTTCACTGGACATGCAAGAGGAGGAACAATGGGACACTCTGTCTCACATTGTTTAAACTGATCACAGTGGCTCAATTCCAGACAAGAATGCACTCTAGTAGTTGTTTTGTGTATAACAATGTGTCACTAAGAAAAAAAAAATCTGCAAAGTATGTTTTATGCCCTTGGTAACTGACTGCTAACTGTTCTACCTGTTCTTCCTCCTCTGGATAGATTGTAACAGAGGACCAGTTCTGTGGTCATCAGGGCAATGACATGTATGATGAGGAGAAGGTGAAGTACACAGTCTTCAAGGTCCTGAAGAGCTCTACGCTGCAAGAGTTTGTCCAGACCCTGTCCCAGACCATGGTGAGATATGAGACTGTGTCAAATACTGGATGTTGTGTGTCCTTGATGCAACTAACCTATTATTGAAATGTATTTATCTCACATGCACTGTATATCGAGATATTGCTCTCAACACTTGATCATCTGAGAGAGAGAATAGGCTTTTTGATTTTTCCTGTTTGACTATAATGTGTAAGCTAGACAGCCAGTCACCAGTGTATAGCAAAACACATGTATACACACTTGCACTAATTTTCCCGTCCACGGATTAACAGTTGGTAAGTATACTACGGTGGCGTGGGGAGAATTAAATAAATATTAGTTCGAAGTTTTACTCAAATGGTCAAAGAATGCAGCTAAACGATTGTAATCGGTTGCTTCTTTCCACCTTTTTTTCTTTTTTTTTTTTTCTTCTTTCAATTCAACCTTTTTACAAGCGCAAATTAAATTAAACTCTCCTATTGCTTTGCCGCAGGGTTTCCCACAAGACCAGATGAGGCTGTGGCCCATGCAGGCTCGGAGCAACGGAACGAAGCGACCCGCCATGCTCGACTACGAGGCCGACTGCAACAAGTCGGTAAGTGTTTGAGTCTGGAAAACCTGTGTCTTGGTTTTAATACTGATTGGACACTTTAGGAAACCTTTTTTGTCTGCTGTTTTACCTCCAGTCGGATGAAATGGTAGTGCAACATCTCAATCGTGCTACTCAGAACTGGGGTTATTAAAGTAACCTAAAGATCTGTTGGTGCACATAGTCACCAACAGACACATAGTGTTCCACTCTTGTCTGTGATATGGATTTTTTTTTTTTTTATGGAAGTTGGTGCATGTTTGCATTGTAGATGATCGACTTGAGCGACAACGAGAACCCCTGGACAATATTTTTGGAGACGGTGGATCCAGAGATGGCGGCCAGTGGGGCCACATTACCCAAGTTTGACAAAGACCGTAAGTCTCGCACGTCAACCCTCATCTAGCTCAGTGTCATTTTCAGCTGCCTTTCACATGTGGCACTTTATTTTGGTAATTGTGTTTTTGATTTAGAGGTGAAAACGTCTGTCAGTTTCAAAATGATGGCAGTGCAGCATGACCTCTACATCATTCCTCCATTTAGTTATCGGGTTTAAAGGTTTAATTTGTTTCGAACTGACTTTGCATTCAGTCTGTGTTGGCCGAGGCATGCTGCAGCCTGAAATGGCTATTGTTAACATTGTTTGAAGCACTGACTAAAGCAAAAGAATAGGAGTAGTTTTGTGTAACTTGAGTAGCCCTACAAGGTTAAGAACTCCCTTTTTGTGTGTAGTATTTTAATTTTAACACTTGGTGGTAATTTTAAGCAATTCCTTTGATATGGTTTCCATCTTTTGTAGAAACAATGTCTTTGTCTCTTCCTATTTTAGATGATGTCATGTTGTTCTTGAAGATGTACGACCCCAAAACCAGAAGCTTAAATTATTGTGGACATATCTACACACCTATATCCTGCAAAATAAGTAAGTGGTGGCATTGTCAAAGTCTATTTTAAGCATAACACACTGTCATACTTAACAAAAAAATGCCTTGAACTTAAAGTTTGAATCACATTTCTGTTGCTCTTTTCTCCCTGTAACCAGGAGACCTTCTACCAGTCATGTGTGAGAGAGCAGGGTTTCAGCAGGAAACTAGCCTTATCCTCTATGAGGTGATCTATTTATGTAGCACTCACTTACTGGCACATTCCTCTGCCTTTTTCCTCACTTGTTCTCACTCTTCACCCGCTCCTTCACACTCGCAAGCTCTTCTATCAAGAGCACCAAGCTTTGTCTCACAAACTCTCCTGTTCACACTTTCACACTGTCGTATGCAGCATCTCTCTTTTTCTCGCACCTACCCATCCGTAGTTGCATGTTTACACATCCTTAGCCAAATACTGCTGTGCATTTACCAGACCAGCTTCATTTTGACTACATTTCCCATATGCCTGGTGCGTTACAGGAAGTAAAACCCAATCTAACGGAGCGGATACAGGACTATGATGTCTCTCTGGACAAGGCCCTGGATGAGCTCATGGACGGGGACATCATTGTCTTCCAGAAGTAAGTGTTTACATTTGATGTAAGTGCAGTGTGAGCTAATTTATATCACAATGTATTTAGAACAGTTGCATGGCTGAATTATTTTGAGGCTAGCTGTGAACAATATATCAGGGTAAACATGTAGAAATTGTAATTTTCCCACCGGGGATCAATACAAATTATTATTATATTTATTTATTTATTTATTTATTTATTTATTATTATTTATTATTTATTTATTTATTTATTTATTTTATTTTATTTATCTAGAATCAAACGTGGAGTGGCGTTTTTGACCACTGGTAGTGCTAATTGACGGTTGGTGGAGAAGAGACAGATGAAGTGGACTTGCATGTCTCTGGCTCTTTGTTGTTTCTGTTGGAATACAGAGAAACAGGACAGGGCTATGAGAGGAGCAACGTGACATCATGACTTCGCGTAAACGTACACGGCACTTTCTAAAGCCAAGTGGCGTGTTATCTGTACGCATTTTGAGCTATCCGCGTATATGTCTACGCCGCGTGTATGTCTACCGTATATAGCACGTTGCATTTTGAGCTATCCACGTGCATGTCTACGCCGTATTGAGAATGAGGACATACGTCATGGTAGCTTGCTGTCACGTGACGATTTGGGAGGTGTCTGAGCCCGCCCACCATTTTTGGATCCTACGCTATCGGTTGCCAGGGGCAACACTGAAGAGCGACACAGAGACGGAGCAGAAAAGACTCGAGGAATTAGCATCACGGCGAACGGTTGGGTTTAGGAAAAGAACAAAGCAGCGGTTCAGTTTAGGACACGTGACACGCGGGACACGATCGCCGGTCTCCTGGGTGAAAGTCCTGTGTTTGACCCATCCACCACCCTGACCAACCTCCTACTACTCGCTACGGCGTAAATTCACATGTAATCGCAAGGTAATGTTAGTCAATGCAGGCCAAACGGCGTTGATTAAACATGCTAAAAAGCGAGTATGCGTCTTGATAATGCCCAAAATGGCATACGAGTTGGCGTGTCATACATACGCCACTTCGTGAGATCAGTCTGAGAGGAGAGTGTGTGCATTTAGAGGAAGTTCTCGCTTAGAGATGTTGTCATTAGGGTGAAGGATCTGCCTCAATATTGTTCCATACCCTTCTCTTAAATTCTATCCCCCAACATGTCGCATCTGTATCTACCGACTCTTCCCTCCCATTGTCTTTTCTGCCCTCTCCTGTCAACAATGAACATTCTTTACCTTTTTAATGTATCCATCTTCTTACCTTCTTCCAATCATAAAGAGACGATCCAGAGAACGACAGCAGCGAGCTGCCTACTGCCAAGGACTACTTCCGGGATCTCTACCACCGAGTGGACGTCATTTTCTGTGACAAGACCATCCACAACGATCCTGGCTTCGTCGTCACACTCTCTAACCGCATGAATTATTTTCAGGTATGGGCCATTCAGGCACTTTAAATGAATGTTTGCGGGGGAAATAAGGTGGTAATTTCAGTGTGTTCGCATCAGCTCACGTGGAAGGAATACAACAATTTCCCAAATTAAAAAAATAAAATAAAATAAAAATAAAAAAATCAGGGTCTTTCAAAAATACATTGGTATTCTTTCATGTTGATATTACAACCTAACAACAAAGTGTCCAAAGAGCTGCTGTTCAAAGAAATTGATTCATCGTCTTTATCACTAATATCCTTAAAATTTGAAGTGACCATTTTAGTCAAATTTTCATGTTAAATTGGTCCAGTGAGACTCCGGATACCTTTTTATATGAAACCTCAGCCATGAGTTGGGAGGACATTTGGGGATCAGGGGGATGCTGTTGTGCC
Source organism: Zingel zingel (assembly GCA_023566125.1). Classification (NCBI taxonomy): domain Eukaryota; kingdom Metazoa; phylum Chordata; class Actinopteri; order Perciformes; family Percidae; genus Zingel; species Zingel zingel. The sequence continues at coordinate 5,654,962 of CM042325.1, read as the reverse complement.
CTAAAACACAATCAGGGAGTTGATCTTTAAAATATCTTATAACTAGTTCTAGTGCTTGGTGCTCTGAATGCTTTAAACTAGTGCTGTCAGTTAAACGCGTTCTTAACGGCGTTAACGGAAACCCATTTTAACGGCGTCAATTTTTTTTATCACGAGATTAACGTTCTTTTTGGCTTAGCAAACTTTGTAGTTTTTTTCACATGCTGTTGCAACAAGTAGCGTTAGAAAAACTACAACACCACGCCGGATCTAGCTAGACCGAAAACAAAACAGGCACGCCGCACACACTTGTTTGGGCTTGCGAGCCGGCCAAAGAGTAGTACGCTAACGTTACGTTTTGAGTGGATGGCGAGCGCGAGATGCCGAAATGGATGCCAATAAGATTCTGAATGGAAAGTTTACTTTTAAAAAGTTGCCAAATGGTTCCATTGACAAGACCAAAGTGATCTGTGTGTTTTGTCGTTGTGAACTGAGCTATCATCGCAGCACGTCCAGTCTGAGGAACCACTTGATGGCCAAGCACACAGCTGATGCCAATTCTCCGCCCCCTCGCCAAAGCCAGGCCGATCCACTTTTCCATGTTGATAAGAGCATTAAAATGAGAAAAAATAATGGGACAAAAAGAAATCAAGGGACATTTAGAATGGATAGAAATGTGCGATTAATTGAGAGTTAACTATGACATTAATGCGATTAATCGCAATTAAATGTTTGAATCGTTTGACAGCTTGATGTATTAAAATTTTTGTCTGTCATGTTTTTTTTCCCCCCCTTTTCCTTGTAGTCTCCCTGTTGGCATTTCAGTTAGCAGACACAGGTGGAATCTGACAGGCCTGTGGTGATTCCCACTTGTAATGTTTGTGGTGTGGTTGTTGTTTGTTTGTCAGGTGGCCAAGACAGTAGCGCAGAGGTTGAACACAGATCCCATGCTGCTGCAGTTCTTCAAGTCACAGGGGTAGGAGGCTTGTCTCATCCACACACACGCACACACACACACAGCTTAACTTGTTTTGTGATTGACTGATTAAGCTTTTGCTGTGGACTTATTATTTCTATTTTAAAATCAGTGCAGTTTTGGTTGGTGTTTGAAAAGTATTCATGCTTTATGAAATGATACAATGTGGTTTCGAGGTAATTAGGAATGTGCCGGTGTAGAATCTTTCATGCTACGATTTATTGTGGCAAAATATCTTGAACGGTTTTCACACAATCGTCAGACTTTCCTGAAATACTAATATCATTATTATGTTGCAGCATATGATGGTGCAAATGAACTAAAGCACAGTTGGTCGTTTACAGTTAAGACGCTGACAGCAGTCGCAGCTTGTCGTGTTTGCCTCTGATTTGATTACTTGCAGTTGTCAGTAGAAATGTTGCGTAACCTGTCCCCCCCCACCTTTCTTTGTTGTTTTCCTCTAACTCCTCCCACTCTGCCTCCCTCCCATCCTCTCTCCCCCTCCATTCTGCCTCTGCATCTCTCTGAATTTTTTTCGTCTCCCCCTCTTGTTCACCCACATCGCCTTCTTTTCTCGTCCACTTGCCTCTTGTCTCTCCTTCTTCTTTTCTTTTTTTTCCATACTCTCTTTCTCTTCCCCTGTCACCCTTCTCTTCTCCCCTTGGTCGTCCTCCCCCCCTGCCTGGTGGTGTGGTGGCCAGGTACAGGGACGGTCCAGGGAATCCTCTCAGACACAACTATGAGGGAACGCTGCGGGATCTGCTGCAATTCTTCAAGCCTCGGCAGCCCAAGAAGCTCTACTATCAGCAGGTAGGAAATGTCTGCCAACTCAGGGACTTCAGTATTTTTTTCTGTTTTAGTATATTATGCGTTTTCTTTCCCACAAGTTTTTGGAAGTATATTTTGGCCCAAAATGGCTGCTTCTGTGCCAAAAAAGGTAGCTTTGATGTATTAAGCAATTCCTGCAATCTGTCTTTATTAATTTGCTGTTTTTTACGGTTTCTCATTTTGCTCATCATGGTTATGGAGGAACCAGATTTATGACAGGTGCTTATATTTCAACAGGGAGTGTCTCTTGCCAGGCCAACTGCTCATCATGATGTGGCTTAGTTCATAGTACAGGGTCCTAGCTGAGCTAACAAATCTAAAGCTGCTTTAGCCAGCTGTCCGCTAAGGTAGACGTCCCTCTGTCAGAAAAAGACAAACCACCAGAAAAGATGAGCCGGGCGTTCACCGTCTTCCACCAGTATATTATTTTCTCAATAAAACAGTTGGTACCTGCAGTCTCTCTGGCAGTTTAAAGAACTTATTTGTAGCTTTGGAGATATGTGTGAAGGGAGATCCTTCTGCAAATGGAAAATGCTGTGTTGTGTGCACACAGTTGCACTGCACATTTCATTTTTGATTGGAACCTGTGGGATCTGAATTATGGAAACGCATTTGACAACAGGGTGTTGCCAGCACACGGCGCAGCAAAACACATTTCTGATGGTTTCTCTCTCTCTTCATGCATCCACAGTTAAAGATGAAGATAACAGACTTTGAGAACAGGAGGAGTTTTAAATCCATATGGCTCAACAGCCAGTTCAGAGAGGAGGTAACACACACACACACACACACACACACACACACACACACACACACACACTCTCTTACTTACACTTACTTAGACTTTTAACAGCCACACAATGCATCTCAGTCTCACACACTTACACCCCCCTGAGGAATATGTCACTACACATAATAAGTTAAATATTTTGTTTGATTCCAGCGCAGACATTAAAATGTGTTTGTTGCAGGAGATCACCCTCTACCCTGACAAGCATGGCTGTGTGCGGGACCTTTTGGAAGAATGTAAAAAGGCAGTGGAGCTCTCTGAAAAAGGCTCTGAGAAGCTCAGGTATCCACCGTGTGCATGACAAAATAAAAAAATCCACAGACGCTTTTTTTTTAGGTTTTTTTTTTGGGGATTTTAAGCTCCTCAGCAGAGTAACTATTTATAAATGTGTCTCTTTAACAACTCTGGGATCTTTATATCTGCATTAAATTATTTTTGTAGACTTTTTATTCCCTGTCATTTTTATTCCCTGTTTAATGTGATTTTATGCTCTGAGAAATCACTTGTCTTTGAAAAGCTGCTGTAGAGTATAATTCATGTGTCCTCTCCTCTCTTTCTCCCCCTGCAGGCTGTTAGAGATAGTAAGCTATAAAATCATCGGGGTTCACCAGGAGGACGAGCTGCTAGAATGTTTATCTCCGGCTGCCAGCCGCACCTTCAGAATAGAGGTATGTGTTTTAGTGTCTCTTCTCTTTTTAGTTTTATTTTTAGTCTTTATTTATTTTTTGCTCTTTAGTCACTCCTCCACTTAACAGGCCACAAACGGTGGCATGACCTCCCTATTGACATAGATAGATAGATATTTTTTTTAATTTATATATATATATATATATATATATATATATAATTTTTTTTTAAAATATATTTATTTCTTGAAGCTTCACTTTCATATGGCTCTTTGTAGCTTTGCTTATTTAAAGCTAATGTAATTGCACTTACTACTTGTCTAGAGTTTGTACCTTCAGGGTTGAAAGCACTTAATTGTAAGTCGCTTTGGATAAAAGCGTCAGCTAAATGACATGTAATGTCTACACAAGCAGACACTATGGCAGCCGTCATTTGCAGGGCTTTAATTCTTCAAACCAATCTGAAGCACCAAACTCTTCCGGAAGAAAATTTCATGCACTTGAACTACACCTAACAATGATGTCTGGTCGTACTGACCACACCCTGAGTGCACTTGTGCATCACTGCGGCACGGCAAAGACTTCCAGTCAACACTAACAGAATTTGTGAAATTGCTCTTTGAAGTACCATGTTAATTTTGAGCTGACTGGTTACCGTTCCACACACATTTCATAACCAGTAATTAGAGAAGCCTGCTCTAAAGTTAGTAACTGACTTGACTAAATGTCTTCTCTCTCACTCTTCCTATTTTCTTCCGTCTTTCAGGAGATTCCATTGGACCAAGTGGACTTGGACAAGGACAGTGAAATGCTAATCCCTGTCGCTCACTTCCACAAGGAAGTCTTCGGCACCTTTGGTATCCCCTTCTTGCTCAAGATCAGACAGGTGTGTGTGTGTGTGTGTGTGTGTGTGTGTGTGTGTGTGTGTGTGTGTGTGTGTGTGTGTGTGTGTGTGTGTGTGTGTGTGTGTGTGTGTGTGTGTGTGTGTGTGTGTGTGTGTGTGTGTGTGTGTGTGTGTGTGTGTGTGTGTGTGTGGTCTACTAAACATAATGTTTTATTTAGTTACCCAACTTCATGCTCTGTGTTTGTCTGATATCTCTCTTCCCCAAACAGGGCGAGTCATTTCGGGAGGTGATGAGGAGGATCCAGACCATGCTGGACATTCAGGAGAAAGAATTTGAGAAGGTACAACACCACAGTCTGTTTGCACAACCAGAGGAAATTTGCTGTATTGAGTGCATTTTAAGTGTTTTCCGGTGAATAATTGATACCCATTTTTCAATAAGTGTCACCATAACAGTTCTATTTTTACGCATAGTATTGTGTATAGGGCCCTTCAAAGTGTTACAATAAATAACTGTTTTTATTCAACATGAAGTGTGGCAGAACTCCATATAACCCATCAGTCAGAATATTTTTTTACAGTGTTTAGTGTTCTGCAGGTAAACAGTGGTAGGCTGTCAAGTGACGTGCGTGTCTGTGTGTGTTTTGTTCTCAGTTCAAGTTTGCGATTGTGATGATGGGGCGGCATCAGTACATCACTGAAGACGAGTATGAGGTCAACCTGAAGGACTTTGAACCACAGCCAGGTATTTACTGCTTCTGCTGCCAGCACAACCGCTGCTGCTGTAACCGTACAAAAGTTAGTAACCTTAGGAGTGCAACAGGCTCATAACCAAGCATGCAAATGCATCACAAAGACAGTCCTGGGAGATCAGTCACTTAAATGAGGCCAATGCGTTGGTACAGCACAAGGCTCCGGGGCAAACGGTTTACTTTTGTTCCATTTATTCTGCAACTTAGTGCATCATCATCCCAAAATGCACCTATACAATTCATGCAAGAGCACATTCCTGGTAGATGCGTTTTAATCGAAACATCTTAATTGGGCTTTTTACATTGTGATCACCAAGACAGAGGAGAGAGTAATCGCTGCCTTTTATTTGTTTGAATTCTGTCTCATGCCCACACCGATGTTTTAAACACAGTCTGGTTTATCACTTTACTTTGCTCGTATTTGATTGTCCACCGCAAACGTTCAGCCTAATTCAACTTGTTTTGCCGGACAACCCAGCAATTTCTCTTCTGGAGCCTGCTGTGTTGGCATCCACGGCCTGCGCTGCGTCGGTCTGAGCACGTCCTAACCCAGAAAGCTTAGTTTTGTCTGTAACTACACAAAGATGTAAGCTTCATTAGCATTAAGAGATAGAGATCATGCGTATAAATGGGACGTGTAATGACCTCTCTGACACATCTCCTTCCAGGTAACATGTCCCACCCGCGCCCCTGGCTAGGGTTGGATCATTTCAACAAAGCTCCAAAGAGAGGTCGCTACACCTACCTGGAGAAAGCAATCAAGATCCACAACTAAAAGCAGCCCGCCCTTCCTTTTTTGTCCTCCTCATCCTCCTGCTCCGCCTTTCTCCCTACCTACTTTAACACACCATAACCACAGACTGTAACCAACCGTGCGCGTGTGTGTTTGTGTGTGTGTGTGTGTGTGAGACCGTGTGGGTGGGTGGGTGTGCGTATGTGTGTGTTCATCACTTTTAACACCCTGCCTGGACACCTCTACAGCTCTACACCGGCACTATGTCTTCGGCGATTCGGATGTTGCTGCAGCTGACGGATTATCCTTCAACCACAAAATAAACTGCACCAACCACCTGCTGATTGTTGATTTTGTTTATTTAATTTTTTTTTTTTTTAAATCGTCCCCCTCCACGTTTGAGGCTGTTCGTTGTTTTTCCTGGCTTCTCTACCTGTTGACTGCCGAGTTTTTTTTTTTGTTTTTTGTTTTTTTTTGGTCTGGAAGTGGGAGACATGAAATTGGATTTTAATATTAAATAAGCGGAGAGGAAGTAGGACACAGTATAAATATAAGTATACACACACACACACACACACACACACACACATACACACACACACACACACACACACACACACACACACACATATATATATGAACTTCTAGATTAAGTTTGTTTCCTTCTCCCACCTCATCACAAGCTTTTTTTTCTCCCTTCAGATTCTTTTGGGGGTTGTTTTTAAATAGAATTGTTTGAAGAGGTGTCATTCTGCTGTGTGGAAAGTTTGAAAGGATGTTTGTGAGAACTGACAGAAAAAGATGGGAAAGAGCCTGATGGTCATTTTTGCTGATGCAAAATGGCATCCATCCTGAAGCTCAGTAGTTGCCCTGATGTGGTTCTATATTTTCTTTGCTCCCATCCTTTAGTGCAACAAAACCAGTATTCCCAAGTTTACAATTGTTTCTCACGTAGTTTGGTTGGAGGAAAAATGATACATTTTTTTTGTCTCTTTCTGCAGATCTTGTATATTAAAATAAAAATCCACAGCATCTGTTTAAAAATAAATGGGGGAAAAAAAATAAGGAGGATATTTGTCTGTATTTCATCTTGCACGTTGGCACTTAATGTCAGAGGTTTCTCAGGACTGGCAAATGTACATTTTGTGGTTTTGAGATGCTCAGTGACTTTAAAGGAACACAAACACGCACGCACATTACCCCTTGACTCTCTCCTTTTTAGTTTTTCAGGGGGTTTTAATGTCTTTCTCAGTCATTCCTCCTCTAAACTTAAAATACACACACAAGCTTCTTCATATTCTCTATTGATTGAAACTGTCGCCTCCAGGTGGTTGGGAGCAGTAACTGCGCTGTGCTTACTAGGGCGCTGCAGACACTTTGAGCCTACAGGTTTGAGGGTTGTGTAGAGACAAAACCAGCATTGTAAGAAACACTTTAAGCCCTATGAATTTATTTTTCTTTTGTTTCTTTTAAAGCACAGATGGAATGCTCCCCTAATAGCGCGTAGCTGGCTCTGTAAAGACAACATTTAAAAATTGTATATTTAAAAATATGAACGTGTAAAATTTAAGAGAAACACGCGCCTTTGTTGTTGGGTACAGAAGGAGCCAGGTGTTCATATTTCTTATGTGTAGGGCTTTCTTTTTCTTTTCTTTTTTTGCGTTCCTGATGTACCATTGACAATTTTCTTCTGTTACATTTGGATTTATTTTTCTTTTCAAAACTAACTGCATTGGTTTTGTCTTGTTAAAAAGTGCAGTACAAAGATGACCTGCAGAATCACACCTTAATTTGATCTTTTCCAGTTTAAATTCCTCAGTGTAGCAGCAGTGTACGACAACTATTCCTGTATATTGCCTTTTTGCTGGAAAATGTATGTTGAATAAAATTTTCTATAAAAACAAAAACACAACTCTACTGCTTGTCCACACCAGTGTTTTACCGAAAACACTGTTAAAGGAATAGTCCAGACATTTCGATACCACTAAATCGAAGTTTACAGCCAGCAACCAGTTAGCTTAGCTTAGCATAAAGTCTGGAAGCAGGGGGAAACAACTAGCCTTGCTCTGTTTTTAAGGTAACAAAATATGCCTACCAGCACCTCTAAATCTTCTAGGTAACACGTTATATCTTTGTCTAATCCATACGTAAGTCAACAATTCACTGTTGTACAGGGGGTAATGTATCGTGCTATTTCTCAACTGGGAGCAGTATCTTCTGCTCAGAGCCAAGTAATGGGCTAGCTGTTTCCCAGTGTGTATGCTAAGCTAACTGGCTGCTGGCTGTAACCATGTATTTAATGGACAGATATGAGAGTGGTACCGATCTAAACATCCAACTCTTGGCTAGAACGCAAATAACTTTTCCAAAATGTGGAACTATTCCTTTAAGATTTAAAGTTGCCTTTGACCTTCAATTTAGGTCTAATTGATAGGCTATTTTTTAATTTAACCTTTATTTCTCCAGGTAAGTCAATTGAGAACAACAACGAACTGTCACGTTCACACAGTTCCACATTCATACCTGGAAGCTGCCCAGTACCACCACAGTCTGATCTGCTGGCCACTGAGCAGCTCCACTGGAGCGGTTGGGGTTAAGGGCCTTGCTCAAGGGCACCTCAGTGGTGGTAATGACCAGCGCTGCTCTTTAACTTTCCCCACGCAGATTTAATCCTGTCAGTCTGGAAAATGAACCTCCCGGTCACAAGCTCGCTTCTTTAACCTTTAGGCCACCACTGCCCTTGCTACTTATACCCTAACACCAGATACTGACTGGTTGTTCGACCCCCTTAAAAGTCTACTTTTATTAGAAAAATAATGTTATATAATAGTAAATAAAAGAAGTCCAAGCATATTCAGTTGCATCCAGGAGACATACAGACATACGTGTTTATTTTTTATTAGGAAGCCGGAAGATTTTCTTTAACAAGCTAGAACAATAAAATAAAAAATAAAATCCCTGTAGATGTTAGTTTGGTGCGGAGATGGATTTTACTTTATTTTAGGCCTCTTGATCAGTAGTTCCCCCAACATCTAAACAAGTCACAGTAGTATTGCTTAAGGCTGCATTATCCTGTGCATTGTCATGACTTCACATCACAAATCTTTGTTGTTGTTCGTAATAGCAAAAAACATATTTTTCTGAACTTGATGCTTGCTCAGATTGCCCATCATGCCTTCATATATGATAGGAGTAGTTTCATGGCTGACAACATATAAATATAACACAAAAAGCCACATTGGTCTTTTATTCTGGAGTGTTTGATGTCTGATTAACCAAAAACAATGCCAAGACAAATGTATTGTTAAATAACTGATGACCAAAATATTCAAATTTTTGCTCTCTGCCCTAGATTAATGTATTGTTTTAGCTTGTGTTATGGCGCTGTCATTTATTTAAAAGCTGGACGATCCCTTTAAACTAAGTATTTGATAAAGCCTTCATTTTAAAAACATATTTGTATGCTGAAGTTTCCGACAACGATAATAGAGATGATATTTAATATGATATTTACCAGCCACAACAGTGACGCTGGTATTGCTTTCACCTTATGTGTATTTCATTATGGCAAAATGTGGTCCTGAAGACACCTACTGTAGCAGGAACTACCACAGAGGTGGTTTAAAGGTGCTCGCCTCTCCCTCTTGCTCATCCCGTCCCCTCCCCCTCTCTTCCGTGCTTCGGTGCACTAACCCCCCAACTCCCACCCCCAAATCCTTCTTGTCGGTTATTAGCTGGAAGGCTGGAAGAGACTTGATGTTTCTTGGTGCAGGTTGGCACAGTTTGTTTTTGTTGGCGTTTGTAGAGCCTGGGCTGTCTATAGAGACCGTGTTTTTTTACAGTGTGTTCAGTGGACAGGCAGCTAGCGGATAGCGAGGAGATGTTTGCTGTATGTAACAAAAAATGTTGTAGCCTAAAAAAATGTGTTGGTCTGTCTATGGACAGATTCTGTCACAGCAATAATGTCACAATCGTGCAAGATACAGGCACAACACTTTACAGGTGTGTTGAGATCAAAATGATGGTCGAGTTCGAAGATGGGTGTGTTCAGAGCAGAGAAAGGGTGCTGGAAGTAGGGGGGTGGGCAGTGGCTCATCCATAAAAGTAAGCTACATTTCATTATGTTTTACAGCATTTTTTCTTGTCAATGTGCAGCACTCTGTTGCAGCGGGGGCACGTGTGGTATGCATCCTTGAAGCCTTTAACGCAGAAAGGAAGTGGAAGCAAAAACCAGGGAAGCAGGCTCAAGAATAGTCTGCAACACACACACACACACACACACACACACACACACACACACACACACACACACACACACACACACACACACAGTTAGTGTCATGTATCTGTATGCAAGAATTTCCTTTGTTTTGACCAAAATGCATTTGTCATTTAGATCATTTGTTCTGTGACTGTACAAAAACACTATTAATAATCATAATTTATACAACATAAAAATGTTGTTGGTCTGGGGTTTGCACTGGCTGAATTTGAGTAGGACATTTGCTAACTAGTTCAACAGGAGCCACTGGTCTTAGCATGTAGCATTATCTTCATAGCGGGATAAAATGAATCAAATTAGGTCCCTACTTAATTACTGTCTTGCAAAATAGAATGCAATTAATGAAAAACTAATGCTGAATGGCAGAACAAATGCTGTATTGTTACTAAGTATAATTTTGTGACATTGTATGATTTACAATTACTCTCTGACATCATCTGGTGTTTCACGTGTGTAGGAATTTAGAGCAATTACAGGGGTTAAAGGTTATACGGCGCCTGAATGATTGATGATGATTAAACTGACAGATTTCTCTGGGTTTGAACACTGTTAGAAACATTTGGGATAATTTAAATGTGTGTGGTAGATTTAAAGTTGTGATAGATCAGTTGTATTGGATTGCATTACAATAAAAGTTGGCCAGTGAGTGTCAGTGTATGTTAAAGGAGGCAAGAGTGTGTGTTTGAAATAATAATAATAATAATAATAATAATAAACATATAGCCCCAGACTTTTTTTAGGGCTAAACCCAGGATCTCCACTGACTCTAAAACTGACCCATATAGGTTAATTTTGCCATGCCAGAAGTTGGACAAGCGCCCTGAAGCACACACAAACCCGAGGATGATGAAGAGTAAGCACATCTGCCAAGCGAATGTCCCGGCTTTGTAGGTGACGTTGGTCAGGACCTGCTGCTGGCAGGAGGTGCAGGTGATCATGCCAGGAGAACGCCCCAGCTCCATGTCGTAGCTCAAAAACCTACTTTTGCCATCTCCAGATCGGAGACGTGAACCATTGCGCACTGATAGAGGGAAAGGGAAGGAGGGGCGGATAGGGGAGGGAGGAAGAAAGAGAGGATGAGAGGAAAAGTGAACTGACTGTAATAGAATAAACTGTAGGTACGATTTTTGATGTGCATTTCCAGGAAGTGTTCCATCAGGTGTGAGTTTACCTGGCGTGGAATTAGAGGCGCTCTCCGGTGAGTTTGAGGGAGGGTCCAATGGGATGTAGTATATGTGTTCATCCCCCTGACCATCAACTGGACAAGATGAAAAGGAAAGAAAGAGAAAAAAAGAGTTAATGAGCCAATCTGATAATAATGATGATGTGTGTGAGCATGGTGCGTTCAGGTTTACCTGGTATGATGTAGGGTGGAGGTTCTGTTTGTCCATTTGCACTCATTGTGCTGCAGAGAGAGAGAGCACAGACAGAAACAGATTGTGAAAAATGGTGCTCCTCTTTCATCAGCACCAAAATATAAAATATACTAATACCATAGAAACATACCAAAGATCTTTCTCAGTACTGTAACTGTAAGACTTTCCCATCCCCTCTGACGCTTGTGAGACAACTTTAATGCTGCTTTCTGCCCCCTGATGAAGCCAGAGCCTGACTAAAAACATCTGTCAGGGCTTAGATGAAAAGATCTGCCATCTCTCATTGACACGTTTTAAAGATAGACACAACTACACAAACACACAGTGCACACACGTGTTGTCAACTTGACAAAATGACTTCTTGGCATCAGGAAGAGGAAGTTTACTATACTTACTGTTGCATCTGTGATCGGCTCTCTGGGAAACTACCAGGTGATATCTTAAAATGAGAACACCAGGTGCCTACAAATCTGATGCCCATTTTATATTTTTAACTGACCACTTTATTTTGAATGTTTATTTAGTTTTTCACCAAGACAAGATGGATGGGAGTTATACTCCAGGAGGAGTTGGGCCTATACACCCATGGCTGTACGTATTGATCAAAACCTCAACTACCCAACCCACAAACTATTAAAAACAAAATAAACACAAACATGAAGAAAGAAGAGGCAAACTGCAACAAAAGTGACCAGGAATAAACATCAAAATTAAAATGACTTTATGTCTGAAAATGTTCCTGCAGGCTGAGCTGGAGCCTGTAAAACCAGCTGTATCTATGATCACATTCCAACAGTAAAAACACAGATTAAACAACAGATTAATTACCAGTGATTTTTTCTTCCTCTATCTCAACTTTCTAATAATTACCAATCCCTGTCTTGCCTTAGCATTTGATGTATTCTAGATTGGCTTACCAAACCACACACTCATAAATAAACATACAGTATATAACTCATTATATTTACATCGTTACATCTTCAGTTTTGGATCCTGTCTTACAAAGTCAAGAAGCACAAAATCTGAATGTGTACAATCAAATCCTCTTTTCAGTACATCCTATATTAATCTCTGACAGTCTTACCTTGGCGGGCCGTCACAGTCTGTATGCAGAGATGTGTGTGTAAGATGCTGCTGGTGTAGAGTCCAGACAGACTGTAACTGTGACATCCACCTGTCTCACCTGTACTTCTACAAGCCTCTCCCACACGCCCAACGCCATGCTCTCATCGCGGGCTGTAGAGGGAGGCGTCAAACACTTAATTTCCTGCATTCCGGTACATTTTTATGCACCAATGTCTGCCTTTTCTACATCAATTTATAATGGAAATGTCTTTATTTATGACAAGGAAAACACAAAATTCAGGCATTCTGTATTGCCTTTTAAAAACGTATTATCCAGTAGATCAACCTTTATCATTTAATGTTATCCCTGCTGAGTCAACACACAAAAAGGCATGATTTACTCTTGCCTCCTCTTTTGTGTCTTCTGTTTTGGGGAAGTAACCTCTTTCTATGTACATGTAGCATTCAGGTCAATGATACATTAATTCAACTTTAAATCATTTATAAACCCCTGGACTTTACAGTTTTTCTCACTCGCTTTGGTACATTTCTCAGATCAGAATTTAAATTCTCAAAACTACCTGTTCAATATTCACATCATTGTGTCACTTGTGCACATCAAAAAAGCAGTTCCTCATTTCTTTGAACAAGTTGCAAATGCTTTGCTACATCCATGCAAATGATATGTACAATTATCTGCTGTTTCCTACATTATCAATTGCTTATGTAATGTTGATCAAAATGTATTATAATGGCTCTCTGTTGAATAGCCTCACCCCCCACAACATTTAGGCATTAGTTCATAGCATAAGTCTTCACATGCTAAATGGTTGAACAAGTTGTCATAATGTGTCAAGCATATTTCTATACATTTCCATTAGACTTTTTTTCTACTTTCCACGCTGCATCGCAAGAGAAGATATTCGTTGTGACGTGGATGAGAATTTGTGGCCCAACAGACAGGAACGTCAGGAGGTGTAGGAAGACTGCACTGTAATTCCTACAGCACTGCATGTACAGTTTTCCCTAAGGAGATTGTCCTATGTTCACATTTCACATTGGTTTTTTTCTTTGTGCTATACAGTGCTGTTTCCTTTCTGTATCGCAATGACATGGTCTGTCAACAAATTATAGTACAAACAGTAAAAGCGTAAATGTGAATCTTGGCCAGTCTCTTGCAATCAAACTCCCACATACACTAAGGTGTAACCTACAATTTACAATAATTATCATCAAAACTTTAGCCATAGTTTACATCAGAACATCCCTCCAGAGTACACTGTTATATTGACAACATGACTAAGCAATTTGACTCTGTTATCCGTACATAATGACACAAGGACTTGTCATTCTGATGGCACTGACATGTTCATTGACACAGATATTTACTTTTGAGAGATGAACTAAGGATTTTAATGAGACGCTTGCAGTGACAGGGCAGGAACTGACCCTGTGATTCAGTCTGCATGGTAAGGTGCTCTATGAGAGTGTGTCATGGTGGTGGTGCAAATAAGTCCAGTAGTGCAAGGATAAAGTCGAGAGACCAGCATTACATATGGACAATATAAGAGAATAATGTAGACATAGTAATAAAAAAACAAAAACAACAACTATATAGCAGTGCAAGGATGTAAAGTTTAAAAAAAAGACAGCATTAAATATGGGCATTATAAGGGAATAAAGTAGACCGTAGGATAGACACAAATCAACATTTGAAGTAAGAGGGTTACAGCCATTGTTCCAGTATTAAGTTAGACCTCAGTCCAGGCTGGGGGGAGGCGGGAGGGAGGGGTTGTGCATATGGGCTAATATAGTCAGTAAACAGTGTATACGTTCCACTGACGAGCAGTTGCTGCTAGATTATAGATCTAGTAGTTTATTCGTTTGCCAAGTAACTTGAACATGATTTGGAGCAGCTAACACAGTGCAGCTGCGCTCTCTATCTGCTGTTCCACAGTTACTTATTGTACTTCGCTACTTTGCCACTGTTATTGGTGAAGTTTTCGGAGTAATAAGTCCACGGTTTGCAGGGTTGCGCACAGTATTTGTCCACTGCTGGATTCCCCAAACTGTGTGGAGCCAGACGTCCCTCGTGTGCACATTCAAGCCCCTGCTAGACATTAATGTTCAACTCATATGTAAAATCATCATTGTTGTTGCACAATGGCCCTGAGCACACACGATTCGAGGATTCTCTCGGAAAGCATCATCGGGATGGTTTTGGCCGTAGCCAGGGTTTATTAAATGGAGCTTATTTATTGCATTTCTGGACAAGCAAAATTCATACAAAAATGACTGATACAAACACAACCCAAGCAATACACTACACACACACACACACACACACACTCATTATCCATAATTAAATACACACCGAGGGACCTGTTGGCAAAAGTATTTGTATTAAAGCTGCACAATTTGTCACAATTAGGGTGAAAAGTAACTAAATACTTTTACTTAAGTAGCTACTGTACTTACTGTAAGTACAGTTTTAGGTAGTTATACTTTACTTAAGTATTGCCTTTTTTTTGCTACTTTTTACTTCTACTCCACTAAATGTCAGAAGGAAATATTGTACTTTTTGCTCAACTACATTTGCTACAACTACAACGACTTTATACATAAAAACATACTATACTTCTATTATATGACACAGTACTATACTACTAATCAACCCAGTGGTATACAAAGTCTTCTGTAATATTATTACACTTTGAAAGGAGCTGTGGTGACTTTTAATAGTAATGCTGTGATGCTGTATGAAGAGGAATCCGCCGACACTGTTCTTGATTATAAAAGGATTTATTACAATTCAAGATTCTTCAGTACCAATTTGACAAGCTCCTGCAGAGAGCTTGGAGAACGACCAACCCAATTCTTCCAATATGTCGCTCTGAAGTTCTGCAGTTAACACATGGTATATATACTGTGCATTTAGTGGGAGGGTGTATATATGAGTTGAGATAAAGGTCAACCACGAGTGTCCTATACATGGACTAGAAGATACAGAGTCTCTTTTGTTTTAGGGCCCTTTTCCTGTTATTCTCTTAGACTCCACATCTGTATCCTTCTCGAACTCTTTCCTGTATAGGGCCTTTCCTTCCCACCATGACTTCAGTAACACATTATTGTATGGAATAAATTTGAATTAAAATATGCAGGCGTAATTAAACTTAAGTCAAAGTTGTAAATCATTAGATATTTCATATTTCCCCCCTTCGAGACTTAATAAAATCTTGAAAACAAAAAGAATAAGATTACCACAAAATAGCACCTCTCATTACATCAGGTTCCTTATAGTATAACCTTTTGGGGTGTAACAGAGCTATTCTGCATAATGAGTACATTTACTTTTGGTACTTTGAATGCATGTTGCTGATAATACTTCTGAACTTTTACACTTTGAATTCAGGACTTTTAAAATAAAGTATTTCTACATCAATGTATGCCACAATTTACTGTGTGTGTGTGAGTGAGAGAGTGTCTGTGTGTGAGAGAGAGAGAGAGAGAGAGAGAGCGAGAGAGAGCGGGTGTGTCTGTGTGTGTGTGAGAGAGTCTGTGTGAGAGAGAGAGAGAGAGAGAGAGTGTCTGTGTGTGTGTGAGAGAGTCTGTGTGTGAGAGAGAGAGAGAGACAGAGAGAGACAGAGAGAGAGAGAGAGAGAGAGAGAGAGATAGTCTGTGTGTGTGAGAGAGAGAGAGACAGAGAGAGACAGAGAGAGAGAGAGAGAGAGAGAGAGAGAGAGAGAGAGAGAGAGAGAGTCTGTGTGTGTGTGTGTGCGTGTGTGCGTGCAGGCATGCATGTGTGTGTGTCCTGCGTTATAATGAATCCCACGCAACTTCTAGTGTGTCCCTTGTGTTGATTTCCTGCATACTGTACATCATGATCTTCCCTGTGTTTATCCTCTCTGTTCTCCTCTCTGTCCTCATGGCCACATTGTTCTCTGGTTTTATTTATATTCAGTTTTGACAGAAAAATTAAATAATAAAATTAAAATCTGTTTCATGTCTGTGACATCTTTTAAAGATGGCTATGGACATATGAAACTATTGAAAGGTGCAGTTATATTGCTGGTATGATGTTAATATGACTATCAACAGATCATTTTCACTGTTTATTTGTGACCTTAAAAAATATTCAAATGGGCTGGTTTGTTTAAATATCAAATGAGCAATCCCTTGAAACATAAAGTATTTGATAGAGTTTATTTACAAGCCTTTATTTTTAACAACATACTGTATGCAGAAGTTTCTGAAAAGGATGATAGAAAAAGATTTTTTTTCTGCTGGAATGGGACAAAAATAAAACTGCTCCCAAAAAGTGCATAGGAAGTGCTTGATTTAACTTGCCAGAGCTTTAAAAAAAAAGTGTGCACATGATATATAAAGGCAGAACATGTAATGAGACGCCTCGTTCGACATTGAAGTCAATGGGAAAAAGTCTTTGTTGGCCAGAGGGCATCACATGACGGGCCGGGAGATGTACTTTCACTGTTTGGCAACAATGTTTGAATGTCAGTTTGCTTCAAAGCCAGGGGCCCTTCCTCGGGGCCACTAGATATAAGACGCTGCCAGGCGAGGTGGCGGTTGGGAATGAGAGGGCTGTGTAAGCTCTGCATTGTTATTGGCTGGGGGTTTACACCCCTAAACACCTTGATTGATCAAAAGAAAAAGAAAATACAGGCAGAGGGCAGTGTCTCTGATGGATAACTTTTATATTAGTCTATACATTGTTAAAACATTATATATTGTGCCTTTAAGCTCTGACAACACAATTACTCCCAGTTTATTGCTGATAATATGAAGTTTTTGTGCAAATGCAATGGCTCATCCATAAAAATAAGCTACATTATAACTTTGACCTTTCTCTGTCAGTTTCATAGCAATGGTGCAACTGATAAGAGAAAGTTAACAAGATGTTATATTTTATTTTTATGGGTCCATTTCTGCCCTCATGTTCGTCATTTACAGCATTTTTTCTTGTCAACGTAGAGCACTCTGTTGCAGCGGGGGCACGTGTGGTATGCATCCTTGAAGCTTTTCAGGAAGAAAGGAATCAGACAGCAGCAAAGGACTAACCTGCAAAACAAACACACACACACACACACACACACACACACACACACACACACACACACACACACACACACACACACACACACACACACACACAGTTAGTGTCATGTAGCTGTAGCAAGAATTTGTTTCGACCATTATATTTGTAGTTTTGATCATCTGTTGTTTACTATGTATGTACAGTATCTCACAACAGTGAGTACACCCCTCACATTTTAGTAAATATTTCATTATATCTTTTAATGGGACAACACTGAAGAAATTCCACTTTGCTACAATGTAAAGTATTAAATGTACAGCTTGTATAACAGTGTAAATGTGCTGTCCCCTCAAAATAACTCAACACAGCCATTAATGTCTAAACCGCTGGCAACAAAAGTGTCGGTTAGCCTAATAGCTGGTTTGATTTGCATTGAGAGATGATTTTATGGAAAGTACCCCATGCCAATCTCTAGGTATGGTGAAGGGGATGTGATGATGTGGGGCTATTTTAATTCCAAAGGCCAAGGGAACTTCATCAGGATGCATAGTATCCTGGATCCATGAAATAACTGGCCTTTAAAAATAGAAATCTGCCTGCCTCTATGGGAATTTAACATAGGGGTGTACTCACTTTTGTTGCCAGCGGTTTAGACATTAATGGCTGTGTTGAGTTATTTTGAGGGGGCAGCACATTTACACTGTTATACAAGCTGTACATTTAATACTTTACATTGTAGCAAAGTTTAATTTCTTCAGTGTTGTCCCATTAAAAGATATAATGAAATGTTTACTAAGATGTGAGGGGTGTACTCACTGTTGTGAGATACTGTAAATCCTGCATGAGATTTAAATTTTTGCAAGAGATCTGCTGTCAAAAGCAAAAAGACATAAATGTCCTCCCTCTTTTCGGACCCCCACCTTACTAATCATAATTTTCATACAGTCCTTATTACAACTTTGTCTCCGCACTTTGTAATGATACAACCCTCTATCCTAGACCCTCAATTTGAAGAAAAAAACTTCACAAGGAGTTAAATCTTTAACTTACTATGATAAAGCCAGTTTTATTTTTGGACCTTTTTTGATAAACCACCACATATTTATCCACTGCACCGAGAGTTTGTAACTGTACTCAGTCTCCTAGTCATATTCACTTCATATGAGGACAGGGAAAGTAGTCCCTAGTGGACTTTTAAAATATTTTAGATTTAAAGTGGCAACAAGGTCTAATATACCACTCTACAAATGTTTGTCTAGTTTTGGTTTCCACTTGGTACATACACTCTTATTGTATGTAAGATGTGTATATTTTTGACAGTTTAGACAACATGGACAATGTCATCTTGCACACTTTGAGAACGTATGGTGAAGATAAGGGACACATTCACATTACATTAAAACCATCCGAGCTGATTTCAAAGCAGAGGCCTCGAAAACCCAAAGAGTTACTGTGTCAGCTTTCGTTTGATTATTGAAACTTTGTTCGGGATTATACCCCACTAAAGTACATTTCCAACTGGAAGGTCCTGCATAAGTCTTCTGTGTGCACTGAACCTTATGGAAACTTGGAGGTAAAAGAGATCTTTGTTGTGTGAGGCGATCTGTAGGGGCCCAACAGCCCTCAAACAGGTTAGTGTGCTCACGCCAAAAGTCCAAGGACAAGCACCCTGAAGTACACACTCACCCGCAGCAGATGAAGAGTAAGCACATCAGCCAAGCGTATGTCCCGGCCTTGTAGGTGACGTTGGTCATGACCTGCTGCTGGCAGGAGGTGCAGGTGGTCATGCCGGCAGAATGTCCCAGCGCTCCGTCGTAGCTCACAAACCTAGTTTTGCCATCTCCAGATTGGAGACCTGAACCAGAGCCGCCTCCTCCGCTGGTGTACACTGATAGAGGGAGAAGGTGAGGGGAAAACAAGAGGAAGGAGGGTTGCAAGAAAGAGAGGATGAGAAGACGAGAGGGAAAGTTAATTGACTATGTGCTAGAGTAAATTGTAGGTGATGTTTTTGATGTGCGTTTCTAGGAAGTGTTCCATCAGGTGTGAGTTTACCTGGCGTGGAATTAGCGGCGCTCTCTGAGTTGGACGGAGGATTGAATGGAGTGTGGACGTGGTAAACTGTCACATCCTTCTGACCCTGACCATCGACTAGCCAAGAAGAAAAGAAAAGAAAGAGAAATACCAGAGGAGGAGAGACAGAAACAAGAGTTAATGAGACAATATGATGATGATGATGATGATGATGATGATGATGATGATGATGATGATGATGATGATGATGATGATGATGATGATGATGAGGTGTGTTAGCCATGGATGTATAATTAGAACGAGCATGGTGCGTTCAGGTTTACCTGGTATGATGTAGGGAGGAGGTTCTTTTTTTCCAGTCGAAGTCATTGTGCTGCAGAGAGAGAGAGAGCGAGAGAGAGAGTAGAGAGAGAGAGAGCGAGAGAGAGAGAGTAGAGAGAGAGAGAGAGAGAGAGAGAGAGAGAGCGAGAGAGAGAGAGAGAGAGAGTAGAGAGAGAGAGAGAGAGAGAGTAGAGAGAGAGTAGAGAGAGAGAGAGAGAGAGAGAGAGAGAGAGAGAGAGCGAGAGAGAGAGAGTAGAGAGAGAGAGAGAGTAGAGAGAGAGAGAGCGAGAGAGAGAGAGAGAGAGAGAGAGTAGAGAGAGAGAGAGTAGAGAGAGAGAGTAGAGAGAGAGTAGAGAGAGAGAGAGAGAGTAGAGAGAGAGAGAGAGAGAGTAGAGAGAGAGTAGAGAGAGAGTAGAGAGAGTAGAGAGAGAGTAGAGAGAGAGTAGAGAGAGAGTAGAGAGAGAGAGAGTAGAGAGAGAGAGAGAGAGAGAGTAGAGAGAGAGAGAGAGTAGAGAGAGAGAGAGAGAGTAGAGAGAGTAGAGAGAGAGTAGAGATAGAGTAGAGAGAGAGAGTAGAGAGAGAGAGAGAGAGAGAGAGAGTAGAGAGAGAGTAGAGAGATAGATAGAGAGAGAGAGAGAGAGTAGAGAGTGAGAGTAGAGAGAGAGAGAGAGAGAGAGTAGAGAGAGAGTAGAGAGATAGATAGAGAGAGAGAGAGAGTAGAGAGAGAGTAGAGAGAGAGAGAGAGAGAGTAGAGAGAGTAGAGAGAGTAGAGAGAGAGAGAGAGTAGAGAGAGAGTAGAGTGAGAGTAGAGAGAGAGTAGAGAGATAGAGAGAGAGATAGAGAGAGAGTAGAGAGATAGAGAGAGAGAGAGAGTAGAGAGATAGAGAGAGAGAGAGTAGAGAGAGTAGAGTGAGAGAGTAGAGTAGAGTGAGAGTAGAGAGAGAGAGCACACAGACAGAAACATATTGTTACAAATGGTGCTCCTCCTTATTAGCAATGAATAATGAATACAAAATACCATATGAAACAAATCTAAGATCTTTCTTAGTACTGTAACAAGACTTTCCCATCCACTCTCCCCCTCATGAGACAAGTGTGATGCTGCTTTCTGCCACCTGATGGAGCCAGAGCCTGACTAAAAACATCTGTCAGGATCTCTTATGAAACTACCTGTCATCTCTGACTGACACATATTGTGTCCAAGGTGATGGATTAGTTGTTAGCACAAGGTATTGTAATCCATTGCATGGATGTTTCTTGTCAGTATTCCTAATGTAAAACGCCTGGGCGGGACTCTGTCTTGGGCGTGATAGCTTGTATGTTTCAGTTGTGGTCGAAAATGTTATGAAGACGGCTGAGAGGAATCAGGGATGTATGTTTTTTTATTTGTAATATTTAGATGATGATTTATCAGAAAAGTCATTATACCTCGACATCTAAATCCCCTCTGATTTCTTTCTCATTTTACTATACTGCTTATGTTTCATCAATGTTAGAATTGTCATCCTCTTTTTGGTAATATGCCTGTAGTATTACTTGTAAAACTGGATTAAATGTTTCTTAAAATGATATGAGAAGATCCAACAGATCAACACCCTTCATGAGGTTGATGTTGATGCTGCATCGTTTCCTGTGAATCCTTGGGCATGCGGAATGGCCGACTCCGCCACTGACAATAAAAACCAAGGTGTATAGGCTACATCGAATGGCTAATGCTAAAAAATGGTCAAACATAAATACTATCAAAAACAGCGTAAAAAAAAGACTTATTGTTCATAATTAAACCCAACGATTCATGAAAATGCTAACTCCTTGGTCAACAAAATAATAAATAGAAATGGAGTTGAATTAAGGGTTGAATGTCTGTCTATAATAACAGTCCTGTCAGTCCTGATGATCTACAGTAAGTAGTTATTACTCTTTAGCTCAGGACTCTGATGAGTAAAATCTCTCTGTATGCGACATGACCTCATTAAAACATAATTAGTATTCGTGTCATGTGAGACCAATCCGACCCACATATTACCAAACACTGCCTTCTCATAACTTCATAATAAGGGTACAACAGAATGTGAAACAAATGTGTTAGGAGAGAACTGAACTTTTTTTTAAATTATTATTATTAATGTAATTACAACTCAAAAGTAACACATCGCTTGAACTTCATTCAAGATTTTGTATTAATTGGAGAAAAACACGTTTGTTTTAATGGATTCATACAGCTATCTCATGACTGTAGCACTGTGTAGATATGAGTAAGTAAGATATAATGCCTTATATACAGTATATGATGTATAAACTTCTAGCATATTAACAGAAGAGTTTAAACTTCCCATACAGGACGAACCGGCAAAAAGATGCACACAACTCTACCTCTCTACAGTTCTCTTTTCTTATTTTGTCTCCCTTTTTTCCTCCTCTATCTCTTTCCATATACACACATAACACAGTCTAGCATGACTAAGCATTTATTTTCCCCACACAAACATACGCTTGCTTGACTGTCATGTAACCTTAACCACTGACCCGGAAGTCAGCTTTTCCTCAATTTTTGACATGGCCTTTGCCCTTAATTGGACAACCTATCCTCAATTAATTGGTGTTTAGTCTGAAATGTGTCCCAAAATGTAGCCTACAAAGAACACACACGCACGGACACACACCCATTCCTGCACCCATATGTTGGTGCAGGAATGCGACCGAGCTGCATGCTTCTCCGTTTGTCACATACCAAGGGTGTGTCACTGCTGCCTCGCACTAATCTAGCTCAAATCTGTTGAGCAAGCTCATCATCAACAACATTATGTTGACAAGTTTTATTTCAAAAGTGATGACTAGATGTACATGAGAATTAGGGAAATACGTTACTTGAAAAGAGTTAACTTGTTTCTCTCTTTAACATTTTACGGTTCATTCCTTCCAGCCTGGTTATCTGAAGCAGTCTATGTGTCTATTTGGATAAAGAGCTACAGTAAAAGCTGATTGACAGGGTTGAAGTACTGGTCTCGGATATCTGGCTGAGTTGTTTTTTCACATATTGGCTGTGTATCCCACTATGCTATAAGCAGCTGGTGCAACATTTATTGGAAAGTTTGGGCGTGTTAAGTTCAGTTCAGTCAAGGAAACGGTTGTTTCCAGCTGCATCAGTGTTCTGTTCTTCTATGACATGTTTTCTACCTCAATGAGTGAAAACAAATCATGCTTGGAGAAGCACTTCAAAGTGTCTGCAGCAGTCATGGTGCAGTCAGGATCTTTGAAAAAAATATGAATGTAAAAAAAAAAAAAGAATCCAATCACAACAGTGTTTCTATCACAATGAACCAAATAGATGATCAGAAAAGAGCTTAATTAAAAAAAGTAGG
Organism: Zingel zingel; assembly: GCA_023566125.1. NCBI lineage: Eukaryota > Metazoa > Chordata > Actinopteri > Perciformes > Percidae > Zingel > Zingel zingel. The sequence goes on along the minus strand of CM042325.1, from coordinate 5,631,944 downwards.
CCCAATACTCAAATCATTTCTCTGCTGTTGTTTCTGTCATCAGTCAGACATAAGGCTGCTGATGAAAGCATTGTTGGAGTGTGGCTTCCTTAAGATTCCTTTGCCACATTGCAGAGATACTTTAAAATCCCAAAGGGGGAAGGTTAGAGGCTGCTGCTCAAACGATACATCCTCTCTAAGAGGCACAGTTTCTTCACTGAGGTCAGGTGTCTGGGAGTGGATTAATGGAGAAACAACAGACTGTGACCGATCGAGAAAAACTGGCCCAGTTAATGAGCCGGTTTGGTTGGGCTGGGTATCGGTACTCGACACCTTTATGGTATCGACCGAAAGAACCCAGTAACAAGTTGTATCAAAACTTCTCCACTCGAACCATACCTGCATTGGATCCTTTTTGTACCCAGATTTAGAAAAAAAATACAATTTGCATGGTTTTGCTCGCAGCCAATCCCTGCAAGTGTTCGATTAATTGCAACAAACCCACTACTGCAGCAGATGCAACCCCTATAGTTTGTGGTGTGGTGAAGTTTAATGTGGTGTATTTCACAGAGTTGGCTGTTCAGATATAAAATATTTGTACTGTATCACTTTAAGGGTACTGGTATTGGACCTGGCATCAAAAATGTATTAAACGATACCCAGCCCTACAGTTTGGTGGGTTCCTTTGCAAAAACAGATATCTCTGTCTTGTTTTTAGTTTTTTTAATAAATCGTGTTTATTAACCTGGTCTTATTATATTATCATATCAGCTGGTAGTTTCCTAGAGAGCCGAACACCCATGTTGTGTTCGATGAAACTCGTTCATCCAGATGCCAAACACATCTGAGTCATATGTACGTACTCTATGTGGCATCTAAGCTGGTCAAACCTGACTCTCATGATGCATGTTAATGACCAGTTGACAAAAGAGGGGGTCATTCAAAAGTGGAAAATTACCCAATCATTAACTCATCACTTCAGGGAAAGTCAATAAATGAAAACAACAACTGTTGAGAAAAACAGCTTCTTCATTCAGAGCTCAAGAGTTCAACTGAATGTTTTTTTTCCCCTCTGATTTTCAGTCTGACCCAAAATCAGCCAAACACACTGTTCAGCCCACAATACAAGCTTCATTAATAGTGATTTAATGTGAGATTTAAAGTATAAAAAAACAGATGAATATTCTGTCCTTGAGACTTTTCCTTCCTCTATCTCAACTTTCTAATAACTACCAATCCTTTCCTGCGTAAGCATTTAACGCATGGTTGATTGGCTTCAAACTTAAGAGGAACAAAATCTGAATCTGTTATATGAAATCCTCTTTTCAGTAGTACATCACATATTAATCTCTGACAGTCTTACCTTGGCGGGCTGTCGCAGTCTGTATGCAGAGATTTGTGTGTAAGATGTTGCTGGTGTAGAGTCCAGACAGACTGTAACTGTGACATCCACCTGTCTCACCTGTACTTCTACAAGCCTCTCCCTAGACACGCCCACAGCCTCACCGACAAAGTGAAGTGAATATGCAGCTGGAATGAGTCACTCAGTGATTTAGGTGTTTATTTACTGTCAAAGGCTGTACTGGTTTTCCTTTTTAACTTTGTCTTTGTTTCAGGCAGATTATTAAGGGAGTGTGTATGTGTGTGTGTCACTCTCCTATGAGAGAGAATCGCCAGTTTCCCTCCTGGTGCTTCGTATTTCTGCAGACTATTTGAGTCTGAAATCTGACCGGAAGGCCGTCGACAATGTTTGAGTGACATAAGTTTACGTGAACATTCTCTTCAATTTTGACAAATTCCCCACAAAAATGTCATGAATTGAATGTGTTTGTCAGCATGGAAGAGAAGAACAATTACATGATTGAACAAGATGTAGAAAGAGAATAATATGCAATTTTTAACCTGTAAGGAATCTGAAAAAGTAAAACAGCATTTTGACACTTTGGTTTTAAATACAAATTAAATTAGATGTAATGTGATAATTGGTGAGCTTGTTTCCAGTCTTTGTTACGCTATCAACTGCTGCCTGTATCCTTATGCCAAACAGATATGAGAGTCGTATCACTCGTCTCATCTATCTCTCCGCCAAAAAGCGAGTAGGTGTATTTCCCAAAATATCAAACTATCCCTTCAAGGCTTGCATGATGCTTCAAATGATAATTGAATATTGCTCTTTTCAAACTTTTGTTTATTACGATGCTTTTGTTTATTACGGTAAACACACTATGGAAGTAGATCACAAACATTGCCACACAAAGGACCTACAGTATGTACAAATCCAACCAATCCCTTAACATTGTTTGACAAAAGGCTACAAGGAGGTGGTGAATGATGCAGTGTTTGGATATCCAAATTGCCCACAATGCAATGATTGATTCCATATTGTGCCTTTTGGTTGCATTTTGCCTTCTGAATATGGCACACGTAGTTGTTTTATTATACAAACCTTCCTTTTGTTAACATAATTGAATTTCAGCTCAAAAGATGTCTGGGAAGGTTTGCAATATCTTTCAGTCAGCTGGGAGCAGGCCAGTTGAACCACATTTTTCTACTGTTAGTCACTGGATCACAGTACTGCTGGGGGTTGAGTGGCCTGCCTAAGCACACCTTACATGTATGTTCAGGCTTGGTATGATGAGGAAGGCTGAAAAATAATTGTTATAATTTGAATCAACATAGCCCATTTCTAAAGGCAGACTGCATCAACCCTACTGACCTTTTATCATTACAAACTAATGCTGTACGAGTAAACCATATGGGGATAGGTGTCATTTACGCTGGGGACATGTCCCCACCACTTCTTTGAAATTGTCCCTTTTGTCCCCACCCCTTTTGAAAGCCATTATGCTAAATAATGTTCTGAAAAACAGAACACAGAAAACACAGATATGTAGAATATGTTTTAAATGTGCAGAAAGTTTTGAACATGAGCAGAAATCGTGCAGAATTATTATAATTGATGTGAACAGGTGCATTTTTTGAATAAAAATGTACCAGAATGCAGGAAACGTGTTTAACACAGATTAATTCCTGACTAAAATCTGTGCTCTTGTTGACTGTTATCTGTGCAGTCAGAGTTGTTGTGTTTAATGTCGAGTGTCCCCACAAAAATGTCCCCACCATTTTTCAACACAAAGTGACACCCTTGCACAAGGGTTTTTATTGTTTTTTTCTGTAATAAAGATCCTATAAATATATCTTCTTTCCCAATTTTTTCTTCGTACCAACACACCTCAGGTGGAGGAGCTACAGTAATAAAGGTGTGTGTAAGAGTGTGGGGTGTTGCCTCTGCTCATGAAGTCAACTGGGTGAGGTGGTAGTGTGTGTGTCTGTGTAAGTATGTGTTTCGATGAGCCTGATGAACAACATTCCAGAGAAAAGACCAATCGTTACAGCGTTTTACATTCCAGAAAAAGAGACCATAAAAAGACTGAGGTGTGTGTATGTATGTAGGTTAGGTTATTTCCTCCAATATCGTGAATCATATCGCAATCGCAATAACAGTCAAAATAATCGCAATTAGATAATTTCCTCATACCGTGCAGCCCTAGTGTGTGTGTGTGTGTAAAATAAATGTAAAATAAAGTAAAATAAAATTTGTCAATGGAGTCTGGTGGCTTTGACATGAGCATACAACGACTTCAGTTCCCCCCGTGTAAACTTAAACAAGCCTGTCTGATGGCATGGTAAAGTGGTGAAAATATTCTAAATAAAGCGTACATTAAAACTAATATAGATTATTTTTAGGTGGGCCTTTATTTAGGTGGCTAAGATAAGATTAGCTGCTGCCCCTATCCACAGCAGTACATTGCTTAGCTTTTGTGTTAGGACTCCTACCTGCTTCTCTAAACTGGAGGCCGGCCAACCGCCATGTACCGTTTACACTGACTATGGATATGTACCTCATACAACCCCACTTCAAAAAATCCAAACTATCCCCATAATATATGTTTTATTAGATGATCAATCACTCTTAGCCTCAAGCAGACGAGAAGTGTGCCCTCAGCCCTAAAACCACTCTTTACAAGGTATTTTAAAAATGTGAAATTTAGCTTGGAACAAAGCCCCAGGGAGCCTGACAGGTTATCAATGAGGCTATTCCTTTCTTTCTTACAGTCCTAAAACAGCCTGTAGTTCAGTCATGGCTTGTTTGAAATAAATAAGCAAGCAGAGGAGAAAATATCAAAGTATTTTTTTTATTTCTGTGCCAGTGAGAAGCACTATTCCTTAACAGAAGAAAGCATGACTAAATAAGCTTTTGTTTCTTTTTTTCGTTTCTAGTGCTGGCTAATGTTTTTTTGTTTTTAATGTATATGTTGCCTTGACATTATTGTATTTTGTTAAGATGCCAAGTGACTGCTGAACTTGTGTTGACATAAAATCAAAGATGTCTAATGCCAAAACCCTCAGTTAAATGATATTGAACAATGTTATAATCAGGCTTAATTAAGAGCTATAGTTGAGTATCATCTGCATAACATTAGAAGGTCAATACCTATGAGCAGAAATATGTGTAACTAGAAACTGAATTTGACTCATTCATACTTGAATTTGAATTGCTTAACTTGAATAATTGCATTGAAAAAGTGATTTCTGTGAATCTTAACAACTACATGTGTGTCTCTTTAAACTGAATTTGAACTGAATGTGGAAGTATATAGAGAGTTACATTTTTTGTGAGGATCAAAAACTATTTTAAAGCAACTGCATTTAATTCAATTGATTTCAAGTTTATTGGAATTCAGTTCCAAACAAATACATTTAATTTCAAATTATGCTATTCAGTAAATTCAAGTGCAAACCATGACAACAATTCACACAACACAACAGCAAATCACCACAACACGACAGCAAATCACATAACACAATAGCAATTCCCACAACACAACAGCATATCGTCACAACAAGACAGCAAATCATCAAAAATTTTTCCTTATGTGTGTAACATTATAAAGGCACGAGATCATCCGTTGCTGCAGTGAACTGTTGGTTTGTGCTGCTTTCTACAGTTGGACTGTTTGTTTTTTAATTATTTCTTTCAGGTGGGTACATGTCACCGAAGCATCTTTACATGTGGTTTAGTAATGTAGTTAGTCTGTCCATTGTGTTTAAATTATTATTTTGCTTTGTTAAATTAGTAAGCGGTATTTGTTATTTTTGCAAATATACAAAATTAAGTAATACATAAACTAAAAAATAACTGTTAAATACTCCAAAAATATGCTATGTGCCACACAACTAATCAGGACAGTGATCAGTGTCCTGGAGAATATTAGTTGTCATGGCCTCCCATCCTGTCATGGTGTCATACCCAGATGTTTCCCATGACTATCACCACATGGGGCCCTCACATCAACAGTCAGGCATCAGTTGGCACGTGAGGTTCACACACATAATAACCCTATGTAATATATTGTATAAGATATCTTTGAAAAAAGGCAGACTTAATATTCAACCTATCAGGAAGGAGGAGGGTATAGTTAGAAATATTAAAATAGTCTCTGACTCAGCAGGTATATAGTTAAAAGATGTGCAAGAGTGTCTTTTTATCCACTGTCTACTACCTGCTTCTTTGCTGCCTCGCTTTCTACCCCTATGTTTATCTGTCTTTCTTCTTTTATCTACACATCTGTTAACCTGCTTGTCTGTCTTGTAAAATATTCAACTTCCGTTTTGTTTAAATAGATACGTGTTGTGTCACGTACATCAATGAAGTCATTATTGCTCTCAGTTCTATGTCAATCAGATAAACTCTGATTGTAAATCTGTCTAAGAAAGTCACAGATATTTTAGTAACTCTTTTTGTCATGGTTATGCTGGGAGCTGATGTGCAGTTTCACAAAAAAGGGCAAATATGATTTAGTAGGCTACAAAATTGATTCACATTTTATGCTAGTGTGTCACAAACACCTCAACTAAACCAGCATTTCAAACATGCACTCAAAGCCTTCAGGCTAATCACCTTAAGAGATGCATACCAATGCAACATGTATCTTTTAGTGGTAGGTAATGTGTCTGTGTTCATGTCGATCACCTATAGGGTATTATTATAATTATTTTTCCAGGAATGTGTCCTTTCTAACAAGGTGATAAATGGTTATCTGATAAGCTCAACAGAGTGCCAAAAATCAATGTAATGTCTCATAAAAAGTTTATTTTATTGGTCTTTGTCTAATCTAATAAACATACACAAGAGTAAAAGTCAAAAGAGAAAAATACACAACAGATATCCTTATGAATTAAGTTAGCTACTTAAACCCTAAACCCCAGAGCACTAATATACTGTAGCTACTAGCTTAGTTAGCAGGACACTGATCATAGAAAAACTAACATCTACTTAAGCAATTGTGATAAAAGAGTACTTCTAGATAATGCTCCAATAAGGACATTTAGGAAGTAAATAAAAGTCAATATTTGGCTGGACACAGAGCTGACAACATGGTGGATGTAACAAAGTCAGTTAAGCAGTTATAGACCCAATTACAACTTCCAGGTAGAAATCTCCTGTGTCCCGCGATGCTGAGTAAACAGGGGCGAGGAACAACTGGACAGGAACAACGGGACATAATCTCATTTCAATCATCTAAAATGCATGTTTGATGCTTTCATATCTCAACACTTTTACTAACATTAGATTGGTTGGTCAACCGTATATCTTTAAACGTTACAGTAACAGCTGAAAAGGAATTTAGAAATAAACCAGTTTGGCAATTTTAGATATCTACGCAGTTTAAATTAGAGGAAGTGGACCTGGAAGTGATTGTTGTGTAAGCGCCAACATCTGTTTGACACACAAACAAACACACACACTATATTATACATTTCTTAGACAAACACCTTCAGAAATGTATTCATCAACCTGCTAGGGACTGCAGAAGAAAATTAGCCTGCATGGCTAAATCTGGCACATTTACATGTTGGACTCTGTGCTCATGTTGATTAATGTGCGTTGTCCCTTTTACTGTAAATAAAGAAATTAATTATACATTAATTGTACACAATTATATATATACATTAAATTGTGTATATATATAATTATGTACAAATAATACTGTGACAGAAATATCAATTCAATTCAATGTCCATAGTCTATCCATCCATAGTCTATCCATACAGTAATTCACTGCAGTGATTTAGCAACATAGAGGTGTGTCCTATGGGGATGGGGAGGCAGCGATGTACATCACTGGCTGTGAGTGAGATTTAAACCTATGACACTGCACTGTGGCATGTGACCTGGCCTGCTGAGCCAGTGTGTGCCTGGCAAAATACAGTAACTTCCTGTCCTCATTTCTAGGCCCAGAGGAGGTGATAACAATTTTTTTTCTGCCAGCTGGCAACCTGTTTGTTCAAAGGATTAATAAACATTTAAGGATATAGTATTATTTATTTGCTTTATTGTACATATATTCAGATTTTGTGGCTGATGTTTTGAAGTCTGCTGTCAATGAATACAACATATATAATATGATCACATCGGTACAAATCATTTTGTGTTCACTGGATCCCACCTGACACCGAGACTATCTGTGATAGTTTTTTAGTACAAATACAGCACATTGTGCAATGTTAGCTTTCAAATTTAGTCTCCCAAATGTATGAAACACATCATGGACAATTTATGTAGCGTGTAGACAATCAAAAATGGCCCCCTTACTGTAATCTTTAGGTCCTGTCAATCTCTTAGATAGTTAGTATATGCTCTTTAAAGAATGTGATGGACAGCTGATGACAAGGCAACAACAACTGTCAGTAAATGTAACATTTTTACTTTAATTGAAGTATTTACAGTAATGATAAATATTGTTTTTTAACTGACCAGAAGAGCTGAACAGGTACGTGATGAACAATCGTCTTCTGTTGATACATGGTTGCACATAATGTTCAGTGCATATTGCTTTCAGACATGTCAGAGTGTATAATGGTGTAAATTCCATGGCTGCTTACCAAAGAAGAAGGGAGGCTTTATTGTTAGAGGTGTTTGTCAGTATCAGTCAGTCAGTTTGTCAGTTATGCAAGGTGGAGGGTGGGGGTGTGGCCTTGACCAACTGCAATGCTTCGCTTTTTTTCAAGCCATGATGTCTCTCTCTGTCATGGGCGGGCCAAATTCTCTGGGCGGGCAAAGCAGAGAAAGGGGAGGTAACCTTTCCCCTTATGACGTCATATAGGGAATATTCCAGATCGGCCCATCTGAGCTTTCATTTTCTCAAAGGCAGAGCAGGATACCCAGGGCTTGGTTTACACCTATCACCATTTCTGGCCACTGGGGGACAATAGGCAGGCTGGGGGAACTCATATTAATGTTAAAAAACCTCATAAAGTGAAATTTTCATGCCATGGGACCTTTAAGTAAAAGTAGCAAAACCACAGTGACTGATGAAAGTATTGCAATATTTATATACTTGCAGTATTACGAACTGGAGAAAATCCTGTATTACAGCTTTTCTCTATTATAGAAACATAAAAAAATGAACTATAGACACAATTCTGAAAACGTGAAGCTCATGTGTCAACAACAAGACTCCAGAGCACAGAAATAAAATGAGATTCAATCTATTTCTATCCTCCAGACTGCAAAACTCTCATCACAATTCTATTGTTTTCACTCAACTAGAATCAATCGGGACTGAAATATTAAGGATTGTCACTCTCAACTATGACATGTTTTTACTTAGATGTGTAAACAGTGATCTGCTTCTTGATCTAATGGTTTCCATCCTGTACAACATACACTCTCTCTTCTTAGACCCTTAATATTTATTGTTACATATTAATAAAAAGGATCACTTTGCAGTAGCCCTGTTTTACAGGTACATCTTGGGAATAACTAATTTCTGATTGAAGGGATCTTCAGTTTTCAGCTTGACTGTGCAGTGGAATTACTCCTGTTGATGGTGAACGTACGTCCTGTCCTGAAATAGTTCTCTATTTCTTCCAGTGAGCGGCTGCGAGTCTCTGGGATGCACACTGCGTTGAACAGCAGACACAGCACACACACCACCGTAAAACACAGGTAGGGCACGTACAGGCCGTACCTGTCCACCAGGTGTGTGAAGGCGTGTGTGAGCATGAAGGCCGTCAACCAGCTGACAGTCACACACAGACCCGAAGCAACGCCCCTGGCAGCCAGTGGCAACACCTCTGACATCAGCAACCATGTGATTGGGCCCCATCCCATGGCGTATCCTAGGAGATAACCAACAATGTGATTACAAAGCAAACAGCTCATTAAAGCAGATAATGTCATAGTACAACAAAAGCACTCATTGTTAGGGCACAGTCACACCATGCTATGTTTTGAGAGGTTGATCAGACTCTGCTCAGTTGGCTAAAAATAACTAAATTATATGAAAAAGGTACAAAAATAATTAGTTGTGTTTAGTTCTGATTTTGGACAGATTAGAGCAATAATGTTTTAATCTAAGTAGCACCACAAAACCCTTTGTGAAGTTTGAAACGTTTTTCTAATTTAGTAATGCCTGATAACATAATTGAAACCAATTTAACTGAATAACCAAAAACTAAATGTTTAATGACTATGACAAGCATGTTTTTTCAACAAAACCAGTTGCTCGCAACACTCACCAAATATAAACACCATGGTGCTGATGAGAGGAATGAGGCCTCCTGCAGTTTGGTGGCTGGCATCCAAAGTGTTTCCAATGGCATTTTGGGAGCTGTAGTCCCAACTCATGGTGTGATTAGGAGGGGCGGGACATGGAGGGCAAGGTGTGGTGTGGGAGATTATTGTCAGAGTCAGAGAGGACAGGAACATAAGCAGGCTCGACGTGTACAGCAGGGCTTTGCGTCCCGCCCTGTCCATTAAACTGGCTGCCACGGCAACAGAAAATAGGCGGACCGCACCTACAATGGCAGCATCATACCTGACAGACACAGAACAAGGAGAGGTCAGTCAAATGGTTCTGTATCTGTAATTCTTTCTTTATAAAGCACATTGTAAAGCAATGCAAAAAGCAACATTTACAGGAGAAATGAAAATAAAACCAAGAGACAAAAAGGAGTAGAATACCAACAAAAGTGGTAAAATAAATAATAGATAGAATAGATATCCAACCTGGCCTCCAGGGAAACTTTGCTTTGGGAAAAGATGGGCTCCAGATAGACCAGGATGGGCGTGATGCCCGTCATTTGCTGCAGGAAACGCATCACCACTGAGATGATGATTGGCCGGTAGTAGACGGGTGTGGCCAGCTGCGACCATGTGACTTTACCCTGCGTGTTGATGCTGTGCTGCATTGGGAGACACAGAAAAACACATGCTGTATGTGCGGATTTATTTAAAAAACTCAAATGGAATAGATCTTTGCCTCAAGCATGTATACCACGGAAGTCAATGTGTGAGTATGATGTTACCACATTTAAACCGTGTGTCTCTTACCTGTATGGCACTGAGCTCAATGTTTGTGTTGTAGTGTTTTCCCCTTAGCCAGCGGAGGGCCCTCTCAGCCTGCTGCTCTCTGCCCAGAGCGAGGAGCCTCCTGGGAGAGCTGGGCATGAACGCCAGCAGCACAACCATCAACACAGCTGGCACCTCCCCCGCCACTGCCAGCCACCGCCACGGCACCACCAGACCTGCACATCAAAATGTGATATGATAGCACGAGCAAGCGAGAGTAAAAGCAGGACGTAGACTTGTGCCTCTACTTTTTCAGGAATTGTAAGCAGTTTTGGATTAGAGTTTCAGCTAAATGTATAAAAAAGATAGTAAATTAGCATTCATGCAGCAGTATTGGTATGTTCCTACCCATGGCGTAGAGCGCCAGGGCCCCAAACACAGCAGTGATCTGAGGGCAGGAGCCCATAGCTCCTCTCACTGCTTTGTGGGAGATCTCTGAGATGTATACCTGTGACATAAACACACAAAGGACACACATACAGTTACATAAACACAGTATTAATTCAGAAAAAGTTCAGAAAAGTTGCATAGGTTAAAACAAAGTTTCTCTCATCATGGTAACCTACAGGAATGGATGCTGCGGTCATCCCCCCGGCAACGCCTGTGAGGAAACGGCCCACATGGAGCATCCACAAATCAACAGCCCCTCCCATCAGCATGTATCTAAAACACACACATATACAGACGGGAGTTTTTAAAACAAACATTACATGCAGACTCATACACAGACACCATGATCCATCTATCAATAACAGCATCTATGGATTTTAGTCTAACCAGAAAGGAGAATGTGTAGTGAAGTTATGCGAAAGGTGCCAATAATGAATGTCTACAGTTTCTGTTTTGGACACACAGTATGCAGTTTCTCTGGATTTTCTTACATCACGATAGACATAAATACAAAGCATGATAAACAGGGAAATGAAATGTAGTTTTACAGACAAGAAGTTACATTTAACTAAAAACCATGCCACAGATTTTACATTTAAAGGCTCAGACTAAAATTCTGATTTTCAGATCATATTGTTGTCTACAAACATTGGTAGAATAATATGGATTATGTTGTAGAATGTATTATATAATGTTTCATTAAATATAATAGAATACACCATTTGAAAAGTTAAGCTATGTGTCCCTAGTGCATCATATCAGCTAGGCCTACCTATCAGCAATGATGGAAGAAGTAGTCAGATGCTTTACTTAAAGGTAATTTCATTACTTTGTGGTAATGTCTGAAGTTCTACCATGGACTCTGTAACATTTTTGTCAGGGTTTTGGTATTTTGTTCTGTTTTATTGTGGTAGTCTTGTTTTTCTGTTATGTTCTGTTTCCTGTTTTATTTTTGTAGTTTGTCTGGTCTCCCTTGTCTTGTCTAGCTTCTTCCTGTCTTTGTTTGTTTCCCGCCTTTTTTGATTGCTCTGCCCCACCCTGATTTGGTTCACCTGTTTTATCAATTGTCTTATGTTAGTGCTCGTTACCTGGTGTATTTAGTTTCCCTCTGTTTCCATTGTCTCTTGTCGGATTCTTGTTCCTCTGTTAGAGTGTATTCTGATAGTGTGGTTCTCTGGTCTTGTAGTTCGTGTCGTGTGCTGCCTGTAGTGTTTTTTCGTTATTGGAATAAATTTCAGTTTAAACTGCATCCAAACCTTCACTTCATCCTAACAATTTTTTGTGGAAGAAATGCCTTGGTTACCTTGTTTCAAGCCATTCTAGCGTGGTATAGAAAGCCTGCAGGAAGACTCAGCTCGCCATTAGCGTGCACGCCTCTGGGGGTTAAGTGTCTTGCTCATGGACACACTGGTTGATGTTTCACAGTAGGAATTGAACCCAGGTCTCCCACACCAAAGGCATGTGTTGTATCCACTGCACCATCACCACCCCTGCTTGAATCTGATTGGCTTACAGCTAGCCAATGAGAGCCTGGCTATCAGCAGCCTTTACCCAGCGCAACTGGTTGAGCTCATGAATAGTAATGAGCTCAGGCAACACCACGTCAGACTGACCAGCTTTAATAATTGGCCTGATTTCTCTGTTTATTTCTTTTCAGTGGCTAGAGCTGACAGAGGAGGTAGCAGTTCATTTTCACATTCACGACATAACACATACACATATGGACCTAACATATTTAAAAAAATACAAGTAAACACAGGGCACCTTTAAGTAAAAGTAGCAATACTATGGTGGAAAATACTACAATGTTACAAGTAAAAGTCCTGTATTATCAGAAAAATGTACTTTAAAGTAACTATATGTAACTTTTCGATGTTTCTGACACTGTGTAATTTTTCATATGATGATCATACATGACATGTAACTTTTATATAGTTTTTATTAATGCCTTTGCCTGGGTCCGATTTTTCACGCAAAGTCACAAAATGATTTATATAATTTATATTTAATAATAATGCATAATATTTTTATTTTTATGTAAATGTATACCTATATTCCATCCACACAGGTGTTTTCACTTATGTTGCCTAATTTAACCTTTCCTCTTGTTACTTCAGAGTAATGATGAAAAAAAGCTTCACCTGAATAGAAGTCTAATCAGCCAGAGTAATTCAAAACACATGTGGGTGTGCAGAGCTTTTAATTCACTAGTTAGTATAGAAAGTATAGATGTAGGAGAGGAAGAAGTGCCATATTTCCCTCTGCAATGTAGTGGAGTAGAAACTGATTAAGTACAGTACTCAAATTAATCGTAATTGCATTCCAACACAGTTTGATGGCTGTATGTTGTGACGGAGACAAACCCAATAGTCAACGGCACTGCTGACATCATGATGCTCAGCTTCCGTCCAATCAGGTCGTTGAGCAGCATGGCCCCCAATCCTCCGGCCGCTGCACCCAGTGTGTAGATGGAGCCGAACCAGGCAGCCTGCTCAGTGTCCATCCTGAGCCGAGGGTCTGCATCGGGGCTCTTGAGCTTCGGCAAGACCGGGGATGAATAGACCAGGGAGTAACCGAAGCTGAAGTTCCCCAGGACGGCCGAGAAGACGGCCAGGAACAGTTTGGAGTTACTGATCTGGGGTGGAAGGACGTGGACGGAAGTTAAACTCAGAGCATAAGCTGCATACATAGATACTATAAGCTACAATATTATATGATGATTAAAGTTTTAATGTGTTCAGTTAAGGTTAACGGGAAGTTTGGATCACAATTGCACTTTAAATGTATAATAGTCAACATGTGTGTAATAATCAACACAAAGATAACTATGGTTAAGTTCATTTAAAGAGTTAAAAGGAGGTGGAAACTTAACACTGCCAAGGTTAAATGTTATGTTAATAAGCATTTTTTTGCAATGGTTAGGGTGATTGTGCAGTAGATTGTAGGATCTGTTTAAGGCAGTTGTTTGTCAGTTAAAAGGTAAGTTTTTCCTCAGTTAAGCCAAGTTTGAAATTTATTTTCTTTACATTTTTGGAGTTACATTTGCATCATGATTGCAATGTGTAAATGAGTCCGCCTCCTTTCATCTTCTTAAACTTTCTGGGGCACACTGCAGATAGACATCTACTGTAAATCCATCCGCTGCTTTAGGTAGTTTACTAATTTACTTTGATTTAATTTTGTTCATGAATTTAAACTTTAAAAAAAGCATGGCTGACCACTCAGCTCCATTCACTCCATCAGGACATTTTTTGGGATAATTCAACGAAGAAATAAACAATACAAAAAAACTCCCAGTAGTACAAAATCTTTGACCAGCAGAGCGCACACATGTGGCTTCATACTGTGGCAGGGTTCAGCACTTCTGCTCAGTCAGCAGTCAAGATAGAATAGTTTCCTTAGACAAACAAAAACGATTGACGCTCTCCTCACTGCTGTATATTTCCAACAGGTTACTGTGGTCTCTAAAAACTATCTCAGGGATTAAAGTGAATAAAAAATCTTTTGACTGAACTTTTTTTCAAGCCAAGTTATAAACTGTTCGCATACCTATACAGATAGCACCCCTTTTGCGATTGCGCCCTATTGGTTTTTAATGTACAACAAGATGCAAACAGCAAGTTAGGGAGTATTGCGAGTTTTCTCTTTTCCTGATGAACAAAACAATATTTCAATACCATCCCACGACTAACCATTGCTGTTCTTTTCTACTGCGCCAATCATATTGTAGAAAGGCTTTACATTACACTCTATTTAATTACTTCAGGCCAAAAGTGTTTAAAGGGAGGTTTATTTTAATGTTAATATGCAATTCAACACCAAGTCAAATCCATAAAATCAAGTTTCAAGGGCTACTAATAATTAAACATATATATAACTTTTCAGTGAAAGCTTTTTTTATTATTTAAATTCAAACTAAAAAATGTTTTTTACAATAACAATAAATAAACACTGTTTTATCTATCACAGATATGTCTGTGCCTTCCCTTAGCAACAACGCATCCATGACGGCTAGTGGCCTTGGCAAATATTGGTCCGCCGATCCGCTTGTTGTGCTAACCTCAGCCCCATTGCCCTCGGACTCGTCCGCATCTCTGGCCAGACCTTCAGACACTTGCCCATTCTAACCGACGAGCTAATGTTAGCTTGTTAGTAGCACGTTTTGTTTTCTTTCCTGACAACTGATTGATTTGCGCCCGAGCTTGGATGTTAACCATGTCCACGGATTTAAAATAAAACACCATGTTATTATTGTTATAGCCTACCTAACCGCGCACACTCCATGGGGGGAGGGGGGGGGAGGGTCCTCGAAGGGGGCCTCGCCCTGGGTGTAATTCAATGTAGAACCGCCACTGTTTAAGACCTTTGCAAACGAAATGTACAACTTTGTGGACGTTATTCAAGACTTATAGGGCCTTATTTTTAGAATATGGAATTTAAGACTTTTTTAAGGCTTAAGACACCATAGGAACTCTGTTATAGTGCATCGCTTTACACATAACATTAGTTGCATTTATTAAAAACTGTAACAATTAACAGGCTGCATTGGGTGGCATAGCAGGCTATCTGTTCAAGCCATAGGTGACACCCAAATGAATGACCTCCCCTGACATGAGTTTGCGATAGTAAGACATTGTATACATTAATGCACGGAAAGAACCTAGCCTACACTTAATGGCCTCGCACATAGAGCTCACAATTGATCATACCCCAAAAAGTTCAACAGATTGGCCTACTTTATCAGCTGTCTCGTTTGTGTCACTATATAATCCAAATACCTCCAGATGTGTGTTTTTTAAGCCCCCACCCCCCTCCACACACACGTACACACACGTACACACACACACACACACATTTTTTTCTCATCGGATCTGCGATCTCAGATATGGCATTTCTAAAATCAAATTGACGGAAATCCGTCGTAGCGACGGAGAACTTTAATCCCTGCAGTTACTATCTCTTCTCATCACTCACTCCACAACATTGTTAAATCAATCAATCAATACGTAAATCAGTCAATCTGAAATCTTTGGGCTATTGATGGAATTTAAAGATCCAATATTAAAAATAAATGAAATGTTTCCAACCCTGGATTCAGATGATTTTGGTCTTCTGTTCAGTAGAGAAGTCTCTTCGTCCATGTCTACAGCAGGAGGCTGCACAGCGTTCTGATGACACAAAGGAGCCTTTATCAGAGGTATCTGATATGTAGGTCTAGGTTACAAAAATGAAAGCAAGCCGGTTGAATATAAGACTATTGTTTAAAACACCAACATCTACACTTTTCAAACTTTCATGTGGTCCAGGGTTTTCCAGGCTGACAGACTGAAACTGACTAGGGTAGCTACATGTCAAGTAGTCACAATGAAAGTGAAAATGTGTCTACACTGGTATTTCATAAGTGAAAACAGAAACTGGAATGTGTGGTGTAAATTATTGAACATTTTGAATAGGCAATACACATAACTGTTGAAAAGATCATTTATTGAATATTGACATTTTTAATCTGCTCAGTATGACTTTGATTGGAGCATTTAAGTCCCAATTAGTAAGTGTGGCCTTTTACCCTGATTAAAACTTAACGATTACACATTTATGGAATGAACACTGTCAGAATACACTCAAACTATTTGCAAGTTCATTAACCTGTTTATTTTAAAATGCATAATGGCCAGATTGTTACAGTCAATAGTGATTTTTTAAAGCCCAGTGTAAATGAAGCCAAAGTGTTGCAATTTGGTCATGAGCAGAAAGCAGAAGGGAGGGACAAACAGCACAATTCCTCGATTGGGCCAGTCAAAGAAAAAGCAGAAGAGGAAGAAAGCAGCCAGAGCCCCCGGCCAGTTGAGTTAGGGGGAAGAGGAAAGTGCAAGCTGCTTATCAGCCCACGCATCATGAGATTTACTGTACTGCTGTATTAGCACCACATGTGAGCACACTAACATGAACACACAAATGAAAGTATACACTTTTTCTACTTGTGCGGATTGATACAGAACAGTAATAATTTGAATCAATGCTTTGAACTTTATCAATAGAAGATCCAGTTAAACAAACTCAAAGTGGTATTGTAGTGGAGAAAACCCATGGCAACATCACTCTCAGCAATTTAACATCAATGAAACTGGTCGCGATCCATTACTCTACATTTTAGACATACAACACATACAACACTAGACATCAGAGATCAGTTGGTAGACTGTTTTGAAAAGTTCACTTTTCTTTGTTTTCATTTGTGTAGAAGAGTGAGAGAGACCCAGAGAGAAGCTGTGTACCTGTTATATCCATCTGCATTTTCCTCAAGGTCCCCAATGATTTTGTGGGAAATGGAAAGTGTGTTCTTGTCCCAGCATGTGGGTGTGCTTTTGTGTATTGTATGTGTGTGTGTGCATATGTGTTCATTGTGTGTATACAGTGTGTATCAAGACCAGCCCTTTTCAGCTATGTATTTCTCTCTTTCTTTATTCCTTTACCCGCAGACATCCAGCTGCATCTATCCCAGCTCCATTGCACCATGGACAGCCTCCGGCCCGGACACTGGCCCCTGATCATGGTCCATATGCTTCTGCTGCAAATTCAGCCCGTTAAGGTGCAGGGAGTTGATCCTGTGTCCCAGAAACTACGACGACTCAATGAACAGGTTAGTTTGGATAGAACAGTGTGTGTGTGTTTGTGTGTGCGTGTGTGTTCATAAACAGCAGTGACTTTCATTAAAATAATGGAAATGTAATAAACATCCAGGATTACTGTTAATTATTCAAAGTTATTGAAGGAGTGTCTAAACAGCTAGTGCTGAATCAACCTTAATGAGCTTAAATATAACTGATTAATTCATAACAAAAATGTGGCTCTCTGCAGCTGCTGGTATTGTATATATAACAGCTGCAGAAAGATTTGTGAAAACACTTTTCTTCTTTGTTAGTTCCAGCAGTTCCAGGCGCTGACCCAGGCCCGTTTGAACATGTTGGCCCAGAACCAGAACAGAAACTCCTCGGGGGGGCTGGAGAGCCGTGTTCAGGCCCTGAGTGACCACTGGCAACACATGTCACAGGACCTCGAACACCTCAAGCAGAGCACAACGCAGGAGATAGGGGGTATCAGGTTAGAGCTTGGGTACAAATGGTTGACTGTTATTATATCTGTGGGCTAATACATCTTAGACAAATCCCTACTGGTTGTATTCTACAAGTACAGTCATCATGGTAAGTAGAGAGTAGAGAGCAGATTGGAGAGGAGTTGGATAAATATCTTCTAATGCAACCAAAACATACAGTATTTTCCACATTTGAAGATATAACCTGTTGATATGGCCTACATATAAAACTGCATTTGCAAAGTATTGTGGAATATATAAAATATTACATTTGCAATACACTTCAGAATTGATCAGTTATTGATGCTTTTCATATAATATAAAATATATTACCATATATCTTTGATATATAAGTATCATACTGTATATACCAAAATACAGAAAACTAGGTGTATGACCATTATGAAAATAAATTTGCATTTATTTCAAAAATATAAGTTAAGTCCATATGTTAAAATATCTGTAATGTATGACATCAGCTTTACAATTTACAAATTTCACCCATCTAGCCCTTCGAGTGAGACTAAATGATCAAATGATCAAATGTTGGACCAGGTCTGATTGTACTGCATGATGCATTCAACAGTAATAATACAGAAATGTAAAAAAAAAAAAAAAGTGATCTTATGTTGGTTATTATCCCAGAGAGTGGAGTAGGAAGCTCGATAAGAAAAGTAAGCGAATGGAGGCTCGTCTGGCTTTGATGGAGAGGAACCTGAGGGAAAACCGCCGCCACGCCCATAAACAGAAGCCTGATCCTGGCCACGATTTCTCCAACCTCACCCTGGAGCTCCAGAGCCAAGAAGAAAGGCTGGCTGCCCTGCAGGTCCAGCGTGACGAGCTGCTCATTGGGCTGAAAGGGTTGCAGGAATCCCTGAAAAACCAGGCACTGCGTGTGACTCGACTGGAGGGCCGGCTTGGTGAGGTCCTGCAGCAGAATGGAGAAGGGAAAACCAGACGGTTGTGGAGGGTGGGAGACCCCCTGGACTCCGACATAACACCTCAGGAATACTATGAACCACGCGGGAGAAGCCAGGCACATAGAAGAGGGAGGCCTGAAAGGATTCTGGATACCCAACCCAGATCAGAAGGTATTGGCTATTCCCAGAATGATAATCATTCACAGTCCACAGCTCAGAACAGAAACCATCCACAGCCCAATCAATACCAGGCAACACCAAACCAGCCTAAACATTCAAAGACCCAGAAGCCAAGACCTAAACCAGAATCGTATCCACAGACACAAGTCCAGTATCCTAAACCCCAGCCCACAGATTACCTGCCTCAGCCTGACCCTTATCATCCCCAGTCACAGATCCAGGTGCAGGCCCAGACAAAGCCTTACCCGATCCAGCAGGAGCAGCTTAAGCATCGCCAGACTGTGCCTTATCCTTATGCCCAGATCCAGGTCCAGCAACGATCCAAGCCTCAGTTATATCGTCACCCCCATGTACACAACCCCAGTCACCCCTCTTGGCCACAGCCCCTGCCCCATGCTCCAACCCACCCTGAACCCACCAAAAACAGACAGAGCAAGACCGGTCAGGGGGCTCCACAGCCCCAGGCTTCAGATGATCTCCCTCAGACCCAGTCTGAGTCTTATCAGCCCAGGGTGAGTGGGTGGGGTGGAGCAGAGGAGGAAGAAAGTGACACAAAGGTAGAGTCTTCAGTAATCCACAACTTCCTCCAGCTTCCTGTAAGGCACAAGATACCTGCACGACCAGTTCCCAAAAAGGATGCAACCAGTAAGTAATAGTTAGTACCCTTACAATACTTGATGTATTTTACATGTTAGCACCAGAGTTTATTAGACTGAATATATTTTCTCTCTCCCTCTGTCTGCAGTCTGTAACGTGGACTCCATGCTGTTCTTCCCCTCGGCCTCAGCAGAGAACTATGTCACCTTCTCCCAGACTCTCCCGGACCTTCCTGAACTGTCTGTGTGTTTGTGGCTCCGTGTGGAGGCCTCACATGTCGGCACACTGCTCTCTTATGCCACAGACGACAACGACAACCAGTTAGTTCTGTATGGACGCAACTCCTCTGCATCATCTGCATCCTTCTCTGCTTCTTCCTCATCCTCCCAAGCCTCATACGCCTCCTCTTCCTCCTCCTCCCTTGACTTTGTCATTGGAGACCCTGTATATCGTCGTCTCCCTGCGTCGCCGCTCCTGGATGCTCGCTGGCACCATGTCTGCGTCCTCTGGTCCTCCATCCAGGGTCATTTCTGGCACTACAGTGACCACCGCCTCACCTCCTCAGGCTCCAACTTCAGGAAGGGCTGGGAGATTCCTGGAGGTGGATCAGTGGTGCTGGGGCAGGAGCAGGACACTGTTGGTGGGGGGTTTGACCCTGCAGAGGGTTTTGCTGGGCAGGTGGCAGGGTTCAGGGTGTGGAGCCGGGTGCTAAGTTCTTCAGAGGTGAAAGGGGTGGCAGAAGGAAGAGGTGTGCCCAGAGGGGTGGTGCTTGGCATGCAGGACATAAAGGAGGTACATGGGGAGGTGCAGCAGGTGGCATGTGAATGTTTGGAGTACTGTGTGTGATAAAGTTACAGCAGAGGATTCAAATGAAAGGTTTCATTCCAAAACATAATTTTTGCAGGGAATGTTAATTATCTCTTGCTTGCCTGCCTCTTAAAAGGCAAAATGAATCCTTTTTTTCTTTTATAGATTTAATGTCTTCATATTCGTATACATAGAGCAGTATATTCTCACTGGACAAAAAGATAGATTTACCCAAACTTGGACCGTTCAAACTGATCAGCTATGAAATAACACCCTGAGTTTGGTCAGTCGTTAAACACTGCAAACGATAAAGTAATACAAGTGTGCTTGTAAATGTGATATTAAGGTCCACTTTAATTCCAAAAAATAATTTTGTAGGGTGGGTATCACACTTTCTCCAATAGTGCATAAATTATTTGGAATGAAAATCTTCAAATGGTGGATTTAATGGTAATGATATTTGTATCTGTCACTGATCTGTGAAATCCAGAGATCTTCACCCGGGGATCCTGGACCCTTAGGGGGTCCTCAGAGTCACTGCAGGGGGGCCTCCAAATTATTGTTAATTTTTGTAAGTTTTTTTCAAAAATTAAAATGTCTGAACATGAATACAACATATTATTAGCAAATATAAATCCCCACTGATAATAGGCTTACTGGCCTATAGGTAAAGTAGTCACTAAGGTAGCCACCCAAAGATACAACTAATCTTAAGGATTCACTGTTCCACATGTATGTTTAACATTAAAATATATATGTTAATAGTTAATAGACCCCTGGTGTAATCCATTTAAAAGAGTTTTTTTCCTTCATTTTGGACCCAGAGCTCAGTAGACTCGCTTCAGAAACACATTCCTTCATATTCAGACATACTTGGTATATAATAAAATAATTAAACCGCCTGTTATTAATAATATTAACTGTGACACATTTTTTAAACATTACAATATAACACAATACAGGATGGAGATTAAAGCACCTGTGGATGTCTTTGAATATTTTATTTAAATAAAATGATAGCCACACTCTCTCTGTCTTTTGGATTGTCAATAGAAACTTGTTGTATATCTTTCTGTGTCTTGTTTTATGCTAAGTTATGTGTTGTACTTTGTTTTGTTGTTTTCTGTCTCTGTGTGTCTCTTTATGCTAAGTTTTGTTTTGCTTGTGTTTTTTAATTTATTTTTTTTAATTTTAAAAATCCTTTTTTAACATCGAAGGCAGGGGACTACAGATGAAAAATAGCCTTTTGGCTAATTCTTTCTTTTTTAACCCATGGGAAATCATGTGTTTTATTAATTTGCGCTGTCCCCTTCCATAAATAAAATAAACTCAAACTTAAAAGCTTATATATGAATACATTTGGTAAAACTCCTGATGCTTTTGTTTGATCCTTTTACTGGGTGGATAGGTATATAAAAAATATATATATTTCTGCCATTCATCCAAAGTTTCTAAAGCAGTGGTTTCGGGAAATTAACAAATCGTTTACATTGTTTTTATGGAAAGCAAAAATACTCACCATCACCATACCAGTGGTGATATTTAGATCCACCTGATCAACTATAAAAGTAGGCTACAAAACTACTTATACATTAATGCATCAGTAATTATAATTATGAATACATTTACTGTTTATACTTTGTACAAAGTACATTTAGCTAATACTACTTCAATGCAGGACTTTTATAAAATACTTGTAATTTAGTATTTTTTGTTATATTGCCGTATTTCTTAAGTAAATTATTTTAATAGCCTACTTCTCCAGCACTGGTGAACATACTGTAGGCCTGTTAGCACTGATGCATTCACACCATTGAGAGATTTACACTCAGATTTAGAAAACGTCAACTCCCAACATCCAACGCGCCTAACGGATACTTTTGGCCCTGCACGCGACCCTTACAAAGCGTCACGAGTCACAGGGATGATCATGGGGAGTTGAGAAAGAATAACATTAGCTAGTAAGCCAGCGACAACTGCTATTAATGAAATAATCAAGCGACAGTTAGGGCAGCGAGCTACAGGAGGCCAACATGGCAAATATCGCAAAGAAAGTGTCGTGGTCCAGCCGGGCCGAGGAGTCCGGGGTAGCCGGTGAGAGGACACCGCTGTTCAACGGCTCCGAGCAGCCCAGACTCTCCAGACAGGTATAGCTAGCTAGCATGGTTGGCTATATGAGCCTAAGAGCTGTTCCTTCTGCACCAGTAACGCTGTCTCATGTTTTATTAGCCACTATAAGGTTACGTTGAACCATGTTTTTAAATGCTGCATGGGTTATGAATGCTTGTAATTATTTTGAATGCATTGCCGCATACACAGCGTTCATTTTGGGATGTGCATCATGTGTTATGGTATGTGTGCAATCGGCCATCAGATACAACAACAAGCTTTGTTTGGGGCGGAATGTAATGCATGAAAGTTATTAAATTAGTGTTAATTAAATTCTTACATGATGCACACTATTAGATTCAGTTACTTAGAAAAATAATCGGATTACAGAGAGTTAAAAGATAAATCCTTTCACTAGCTTGTTACTTAGCTATTTCATTATTTTATTTGGTACTGAAAAAGGCAGCCTGATGGGACACATTCATCATTATAAACAACGTAACCTCAGTCGTAACTCTAGAAAGGATGATTGATGATGTATGTGTCAGTGTGAAATTGTAGTAAAATGTCCATTGTACAAGTGATCAAATCAGGTTACAGGTAATATGTGCCTAATAATACTATTTAATCCTGTACAAGGTTGCTTTCAGTATGTTAGAGGGCAAAAAAAGTATTAAACAACAATATCAAACTCTCATAATGCTGTGAGCTAGTAGACCTGCTGTCTTTAGACTGAATGAAGTCATCTGTTCACCTAATATAGAAACACACTGGAAAATCCAACTTCCTTTTTCCTCTAAAGCCACCAGGACTAGTTACTTCATGCCCCATCAGGACCAAAGGTGGAAGTTAACCTTTGCAGTTCTTTTGATAATGTACTTTAGTACATTGTATCATCTGGTCCTTATACTTCTTGGACCCTGTTACCCTGTTACTCTTATCTGGATATACATTTGTGTGATGGTAAAACATCATCCTGGAAATTGCTACACATAGCCATATATATATATATATATATATTTCTGTTGCTGTCTGTGATGTCTATAGCTGTCTGGAGGAGGCAGTGTATTTCAGATAGGCAGACTCAGCACGGTGGATTTGGAGGAGGAGATTACGTCAGATGAGGTAAAGTCCGAGCCTGAAACGTCATCGCACTTTTTCTCTCTGTGTCTGTCACTCCTATTGATCACCACTCCATCAAGACCGCTAGCAGTATTTCTCTTAGACTGCTAAAATATAGTTAGTTACTCCACTATAATGATAAAAACGATCAACTATCATCAACTATTATTTCTTAAAATAACAAAAACCGTATCAAGCGGCATGTTGGGGGGCATATACAGTGATTCACGATTAGGCTGATTTGTGAGATGCAGCCTGAGATAAATTTAAGGGTTCAGACATATAGTATTTATTATTTAATCTCAGTTGCTCCCTGCTGAATACAGCTTAAGCCTAATGTGGGAAATCTGACACAAAATGACTCATCCAGTGTGCATGAAAGAGACGTGTTTGGAAACTGTCTAAAGGTTTCCACTGTGATGCATCGCAAATGATGAGTTGATGCAGGCCATGTCTGACCCTGACCATTCAACCATTCAGTATTTTGTTGTCAGAAACTGATTGATCCCACACACTGTTCAGTGATGGAAAAAAAATAAAAATAAATAAAGAAGAAAAAGTAGACATCAACAGACAGTTTGGCCATGACCATATCAAAATCCTCCTGCTGTAAATGTGAATCCAAAAATGTGTAAATATATGTTTGACTTAGCTTATGCCAAACTCAGGTTTAATCAAGTTTATCTGTATAGCTCTTAGCATAGTAAGAGTAAGTTCAATCAGACAATAAAGAACTCTCAGAAATGCAACAAAAAAAAATCACAATAAATCAGTTAAATTCAGCATTTAAGATGCAGTTCATTCTCGACCCAAGAACAGAATAAAGCTTTAGGCCACAGTCAGTGGTGACAGCCCAGTACAGACTGATGCTTGAGGCTATTTAGCAGATAGACAGGACATCACATCCATTTCCTTCCGTGACAGAAACCATCAGACTTTCGCTGCCTGATGGGAATGTGATGCCATGCACGTGATTTGCACCATTGTTAAATGCTGTAAACAAAAGTTTATTTGTTTACAGCATTTCGGTCTGTTTACATGAATGTCAGTTATCTCATGTAGTTACTTTATGTGCTGCTGTTTTTTTGTGAATGCACCGACGGGCCACAGCTGTGTGACCGATGTAATTCTCATACTTTTGAATTGTATGTAGCTGGCTTGAATGCATGTCAGAATGCGCTCTTTTGCACCAGTGTTTCCTTCAACATGAAATAATCTGCATTAACACTGAATAACATGCCTACAAGAATTTCCTCTTTCTTCACTTTGGTTATGTTTTAGAGATTTTTATACTAAAGTTTCTGGAGGAAACACTGATATGTGTGTTTTTTTTTCACAGTCACTGCATCTTCCATCTGCCTAAATATTAATGCTACAGTGTCTATGTTAGATAAAGACTGTCAAACCTGTCTTCTCTTTTTCTTTTTGAAGTGATTTTTGAGAGTAAAAAATGGCTTTCTTATGTTTGTTAGAATGCTTTTTAATTGCTGCTTACTGCTGTCCAAACTGTTTGATTATTCTGTAACCTAGTTCCCAG
Source organism: Zingel zingel (assembly GCA_023566125.1). Lineage (NCBI taxonomy): Eukaryota > Metazoa > Chordata > Actinopteri > Perciformes > Percidae > Zingel > Zingel zingel. Next base: position 5,606,793 of record CM042325.1, on the reverse strand, counting down.
CTCCTTGCAGTCTCTCACATGATTCAACAGGTCAGCGGTCTTAGGTCAGTGTTGGTGTGGTGATCCATGTTTTTTTTCTGTGTTTTTACCTGCAGGACTCTCTGAGGGGGCGACCTAAAGAGATCCCTCATAATGAGAAGCTGCTGTCGCTTAAATATGAGGTAAAACTGCCCACTTGCTAAACAGAATGCTGATTATTAGACGATTCTGGAAACCCCAGGTTAGATTGGGCAAGATTGTTTTTAAATTAAAGCCTTGTGTATGTGTAGGATTTGAAGCCTCCCTTACTCTCATGACACCTTTTTGGAGTTAAAAATAAATATTGCTAAATAAAGGAAGCAATATAAACAGTAAATACAGGTATAGAAAATGCACTTTAGGCCATGAAACCTAGACATCCTGGGGCAGTGAGGGCAATAATCTTCTTAAGCAGGCTAAAATCTCGCAACAGTTGGTAAAATCAGCTTTGTATTAACATATTTTAGGTTTTCTGCATGTACTGACATTGATACAATAGTCACTTTTTTCACATTTTTAGGATTTGTGTTTATCACGAAGCATTGAGGAATAGAAGTGATCATAATCACCTTAATCTTTATTTGACTGAAATATTTTATTATATGTGTGTGTCATTCCAGAGTCTGGACTATGATAACATTGAGAATCAGCTATTTTTGGAGGAGGAGAGGAGGATGAGTTACATGGTAAGTGGAGTGGGAATCACCTGAATATATTGTTATACTTCCTTAATATTTCACTGTGTGTGAATTCACGTAATTTTTTTGCTGTCTGCTCTTATTTTCTCATCTTTCCTCTGCTGTTTGTTTCTTCTCCTGTCCTCTCCCGTCCCTCTCTCGTCTTGTATTTTTAGGGTTTCCGCTGTCTGGAGATCAGTCGCTGGGTGGTCTGTGGCCTAATCGGCTTTCTGACCGGCCTCATCGCCTGTTTTATAGACATCGCGGTGGAGGAACTGGCAGGGATCAAATACCAAGTGGTCAAACAGAGTATTCTGAAGCTTTGTATAAGATACATCTAAGTCCATGCTAGCATCAGCTGGCGGGGCTTTACTGCACAAGGACAGAACAGAGAAACCGCTCAGTTACTGGAAGAATGTATTTCATTTTTGGTATTGCACTGCTTTCCTTTTATATATGTATATTATGATCCAAAGTGGGTGACGGTCGTTCATGCTTTCAGTCATAACTATCATTTAAATGGTGTTCATGTCTTCACCCTGCGTCTTAAATGTGTTGTTCATAATAGCTGCTGAAACATAATAATGTGCTATAAGAACATCCCGGGTCTTTCCTTGACCTCTGACCCCTCACAGACATAGAGAAGTTTACAGAGGTGGGCGGCCTGTCGATCTCCCTCATCCTCTGGGCCGTCCTCAACTCCTCCATTGTCATGTTGGGGGCCATCATAGTTGCATTTTTCGAGGTAAGACTAGAGTAGAAAACATTGTGACCTTTCAGTTATTATCATGTCTTCTGGTTTGGGATCACAATCTGTATCTCAGTTGTCTTCTTCTTTTGTGAGTTTGATCCCATTCCTCGAGGGTGTGAGTGGCTTTTGAAGAAGTATGTCAGTCACGTCTTAATTACAAGCCATTTAAACGGATGTGGAAGTGAAACTTAATCGGGCAACAGCAAGTCTGCACCACTTTGATGCGAACAGCATGTAATACTGGACATTATTAAAGATGAATCTACTTCTCTATTTCCCACCCCTTTGGTTAACCACAGTTTATTAGCTTCTTTAGCAGCGACCACTGAGATTTAAGTTTCCTCCTGCAACCAGAGATCCAAGAAGTGTTTCAGTCTTCAACTTCCCTGTTTTATGACTATGTAGACACCACCGCTATTCTCTGATCTTATCCAGTCACATCCTCTGATATTACTGCTGTATCCATAAATGCTGTAGGTCTGTAGATTTTCCGCCTTCCATCTTTTTCTTTAATATAAACCTCTTCTCTTTCTCCTTCGTCTCATCCAGCCCATAGCAGCAGGAAGTGGTATTCCTCAAATAAAATGTTACCTAAATGGAGTCAAGATTCCCAGGGTGGTACGACTCAAGGTACACATAACAAACACACACACACACACACACACACACACACACACACACACACACACACACACACACACACACACACACACACACACACACACACACACACATACACATACGTACACACAAATTGATGCATTTGAACCACTGTTTTTGAACAGGAAAGACTTCCATATCCTTAACATGTTGTTGATGTCTTTGCCCTCCACAGACACTGGTGGTGAAAGTGTGCGGTGTTATCTGTTCAGTGGTTGGCGGTCTCGCTGTAGGAAAGGTAAAAAAAACATAAACCCTCCCAGACTGCCCCCTATGCAGAATCAAAATGCTCAATTGGCCAAAACGCTGCTGTCAAGGGTTGACCAGAGTCACTGGAGCCATATGCACTAGAAAGACGACACATGACGGCCACATGTTGATTGACATTTACAGATGTCCTCATTAAAGCAACACTAGATAACTTTTCCCGCTTCGGTCCCCCTACAGGTTGGAAGCGGGATTGTCCATTACATTATGCAAGTTTGCCAGATCGGGTAGCAGATCTGTAGTTCGAATGAATGACAATTCCGCTTCCAACCTGTAGGGGGACCGAAGCGGGAAAAGTTACCTAGTGTTGCTTTAACAAACTAGCCTTTAGCCTTCATTGTTGGAAATGTGGGCTTTTGCAATTAATTTAGGTAATTTCCATTGAAAGTTGTATGGATTGACTTTGTCTATAACTGCCAAGTCCTGCCAAGAATTCCCTTTTCATACCTGTCCTCTCGTTTACTCACAAACAACAGGAAGGGCCCATGATTCACTCTGGTGCTGTTGTAGCTGCAGGAGTCTCCCAGGGCAGGAGCACCTCCTTAAAGAGAGACTTTAAGGTGTGTGTGTTGTGTTAACATCAATGGTTAGAGCGTGTTTGTGGGTAAAATAATGTATAACTAATTGTGTGATTGTGTTTGTAGATCTTTGAATACTTCCGGAGAGACACAGAAAAAAGGGACTTTGTGTCTGCTGGAGCTGCTGCTGGAGTTTCAGCTGCTTTTGGAGCACCAGTCGGTAAAAACGCAGAAACCACAGCACTGCACATCCCGTGTTTTGTTATTAAGCTGCTTTAGCTGTGTGGGCAGTTTAGCTGCTATAAAGCCAACAGTTCAACCACAATGGCTGGATGTCGAAACTAAAGACAAAGAAACCTGTGAGGAAACTTTATTAGACTGGATTAGGCTATCTGCAGGTCTTTAAAAAAAAGTCTGAAAAAAACATTGAATTAATTTCCAGCAAAAAAGGGACCCAGGCAGTATTAAAAAGTCTTACATTTCATTTAGAAAACGCTTGAATATTTTCTCTAAACTGCTAGGCAGTAATGGCCGTTATTAAACATTTTGGATCTTATTGTGTGCGGTCAGGACTCTGGGGACATCTGTAAACACAAAATTGGATTGTTTCGACAGTTGGTTGTGCATGCAGGAGGTTGTGTAATCCTTTTTTTGTGGAGTTTCAGTCATAATCATCATATCTGTAGTAAACACTGTCAATACTGCTAGCTTGACGCTAGGAAGCTCATTGACTCATAATGGGCAAGTGTAGATTTGAACAAAAACTTAAATGAATTAATCATCCATCTGTTTTATGCTACTTATCTGGATCCAGGTCACTTCGTATTGTTAAAAAAAAAAAAAAAAAGATATTATTATTATATTGCATTCCATGTGGTATTAAAAAGTCTTAAATGTCATTTGGTGAACACTGCAGAAACCCTGCCTTCACCTGATTTACCTGAACTAGCTTGTTGATGCTCGTTAGAGCTTAGATCGGGCCCAAAAAATCAAGCTCGACCCTACCCGAGGCCGTGCACGTTGCGTCCGACCTCGTCCCGGCCCGACACATTAACTGTAATTATTAGCCCGATTTAATTTAATTTAATTTTAATTAATTATAACTGACGTTCTCAACTACAATTCCGAGTTGTTTGAACTACAGAAATCTGTTTAGAATTAACTTAATGAATAATGCAACAAGGACGAAGCATGTAAACTGCGCTGTTTGATTATTCAGACTGGAATGGATCGCAAATGGATCCGAATGAAGAAACGTAAAAAAAAAAAAAATTCTAACCTACACTCAACCCTATAGCCTAGCTGCTCTCTCAGCCGAATAGTGTGGGTAACCGATCAAGGCAGCAACATAATCAAAGCCCTGGAACCATATAGGAGACTTTCTTGTCTCGATTACCTAATTAATACTGTCCTTCGCCACGGTCTGCATGCTGACACACTGGCCCGCAACAGTGCTGCAGATGAGGGAGACACGATGTAGAACAGTTTACCTCACACTCAAGTCAGTGCAGGACATCCACCCAGAGCTACTTGAGAAGCTGGAGAGGCATAGCTTTCTCCCCACCGAATAAGGCTAATAAAGTAATGATTAAAAAAACACAAATACTTGGTCAAGGGCCCGGCCCGAGGATAGCGGCGGAAAATATCGGCCAGTTGGGTCGGGTCGGGCTCGGGCAGAGAATCTAAACTCTAATGCTCGTTGGGATAGCAAAGCTGTAGGGGAAAAAGCAGCCTTGTACATGTAGAGCCTTTTTTCCACCAGTAGTCTGGAAATACTTCACAAACCGTGTCTCAGTCTGTTTGTTGTTAGCGTCATGTGGGAAAGAGTGATTAAGAGAGTTTAACTTAAGTGAACCCAGTTAATGAACTAATCAATCAACACAGTGTGTGAAGGATGCTGAGAGTTGGCGCCAGCTAACTTGGCATCAAATTAAAATCAGCGATACTCATCTTCAGACATGTCATTAAGTGGATCAAATGGATTATTTAGTCGAAATGCTGTTGTGGTTCTTGACTGATTTTGTTTCTGTGGTTGACAGGTGGCGTTCTGTTCGCTCTAGAGGAGGGAGCTTCTTTCTGGAACCAGATGTTGACGTGGAGGATAGTAAGTCACATTGTCCTGCACATACCCCCCCCATCATAAACTCATTATTAACGATCACGTAATTTGTTGTCAAGTAAATCAAATCAAGAGGTTTCTATCTAGATTACTAACAGAAGAGAGGAAGAGGGCGATTGAAGTGCAATGTTGATGGATGTCAAATGTTCTTCCTTCCCTTTTTTATTTCTCATCATCTCCCATCTTTCTGTCTCACCTGCAGTTTTTTGCCTCCATGATCTCTACATTCACCCTGAACTTCTTCCTCAGTATCTATCATAAAAAAACAGGAGACCTTTCCAACCCGGGTCTCATCAACTTTGGCCGCTTTGAGAGTGATGTGAGAAACTCACATTGTGTATTTTTCCAGCTTTATGTTGTTTGTTAGTTCGAGTAAAAGATGTCACTATGTACTTTTGTCCTTTACAGAGTGTGGCCTATAACCTCTATGAGATTCCCTTGTTCATCATTATGGGAGCTATAGGTAAAAACTCTTTCATGTGTCTGGAAATATGTCTGAGTCTGCGACAGGGTGTACCTGACTCTTTTATAACTGGGTGGAGGCCATGACTAATATTATAACAATAAGAAAACTACATTTCATTTGGTTACTGTTTGGAAATCTAACCGTGTATGTCCTGTTTTCCATCCCTCTCTTGTGCAGGTGGATTGCTGGGAGCTCTGTTCAATGTGCTCAACTACTGGCTGACCATCTTCAGGATCAGGTAAGGTTTAGAAAGCCATCAAATGAATACAAGTACAAAACAAATTGTCATCAACTTAGGGAAGATAGTTCAACAAAGAGTCAGGTGATGAACACTATAAGGAATTGCTTTGTATGTGTAGTGCACCAAGAAAAACAATACATGGCTTTGCTCATGCCAGTCAAAGACAGGGTTGGGTGCAAGGTGAGGAAGTTCCCATATGAGCTTTAAAAATAACCACAGAGTAAGAACAGGTGTAGTCAGTCTGATCTGGGAGGAGACTTCTGCTAAGATACTGTACCTGTTGTTCCTGCTTCCGAGTCTGGAGCTGGATGGTACATATTGCGCGTGTGAATGTATACCAGGGGCAGTAGTACAATAATAATGGCACAGCAGTCAGTAATACAATACAAATGAATCACATACCACACAAACAAACAAACAAACACAACTAAAGAGAAATAAAGAAACCAAGACTAGCTCCTAGTATATGGCTGCAACGTGTGTGGTCAGTATGCTTAATTGTGGCCAAATTGTTACAGGAATAGTCAGCAGTGGTGTCTATAATGGGAATATAGATATTACAAACAAATACTAGGCTAACTTTGGTCAACATAACTGACTATAAATAAAATTACATTTATTTCCTTGTTCTCTTCCTGCTTCTAAAAATACTCCTGTCATCTGGCACAGTGAGCGTGTATACGGGTAAAGTCTCATCGGTGTCACATTTGGTAACAACAATTGGAACATTTATTATGCCACATCGCCTGAAGGCACAATATGGCAGAGATTGAAACTTTGTTTTACGCTCAGGTTATTTTTTTCTCTGTAACTTGTGACTGAAAGTCCATACTCAGGCTGACAGTACATCATCATTTTGGAAGTTTATAGTTAATTGTGTGTGTGTGTGTGTGTGTGTGTGTGTGTGTGTGTGTGTGTGTGTGTGTGTGTGTGTGTGTGTGTGTGTGTGTGTGTGTGTGTGTGTGTGTGTGTGTGTGTGTGTGTGTGTGTGTGTGTGTGTGTGTGTGTGTGTTTTCTCGTTTAACTGTATTCGTGGGGTCCAAAAACCGGGAGTTCAGTATACTTGTGGGGTCCGACCAGCTTTGTGGGGCCCAAAATGCTGGACCCCACAAGGTTAAAGGGCTGTTTGAGGGTTAAGACTTGGTTTTAGGGTTAGAATTAGGTTATGGTTAGGGTGAGGGTAAGGGTTAAGGTTAGGCATTTAGTTGGGATGGTTAAGGTTAGGGTAAGGGGCTAGGGAATGCATTATGTCAATGGCTGGTCCCCACAAATATAGTGAAACGCAGTGTGTGTGTGTGTGTGTGTTTTGTTTTACTATATTCGTGGTGTCCAAAAACCGGGGAATACAGTATAATTGTGGGGTCTGCACAGCCTTTTGGGGCCCAAAATGCTGGACCCCACAAGGTTAAAGGTCTGTTTAGACTTGGTTTTAGGGTTAGAATTAGGTTATGGTTAGGGTGAGGGTAAGGGTTAAGGTTAGGCATTTAGTTGTGATGGTTAAGGTTAGGGTAAGGGGCTAGGGAATGCATTATGTCACGAGTCCCCACAAAGATAGTGAAACAAACGTGTGTGTTTGTTACAGATATGTTCATCGCCCTTGTTTACAAGTGATGGAGGCCATGTTGGTTGCTGCAGTGACCGCGACAGTGTCGTTCACCATGATCTACTTCTCCAATGACTGTCAGCCTCTGGGGCCAGAGCACACTGAGGAGTACCCCCTGCAGGTACACACACACACACACACACACACACACACACACACACACACACACACACAGTACACACAACACGTGTTATGTAATAAAGCTAAAACTGGGGAAGTCACAGTTACATGGTGTCACAAGCACAGTCAAATATGTCAAGTTTAAATGGACAATTTGATGGGTGCATGATTGAGCAAATTAGACCAACACAAGTGCAGATTCAGATAAGACATGCCTTTTCACAGCGAATCTTGGTGCTTCCTTTTTTTTTTTTTTTTAATACCAGAACAGTTTCAGTTCAGTAAGCTTTAACACCATTAATGTCATGAGAACAACACTGCCAAAGTATTGAAGAAGAGTACAACATTTTTAACATCCATGTCCCCCGAAGGATGAACACTACTGACTTTGGTGATCCCCTGACTTTTCCTTTAACTTGAGTGTCTCAGCAACTATTGGATTGTTTGTTCTGAAATTTCTGTTCTGAAATTTGCAGACATTCATGTCCCCCTCAGGATCAGTTATAATTACTTTGGTGATCCAGTGACCTTTCATTTATCACCATCGTCAGTTAAAAATTTAAGCTAATCACATTGTACTCTGTGTTTGGTGCTAATGCTTACATGCTAAACTAAGATGTTGAAATATTGGGAAAGTGATAGGTGGGGCATGTGACAAAGAAAAAAAAGAAATGTGGTTGGCATATGGTGGTATGTGAGCTGGTAGATGGAATGTAAAAGCCTCAACAAGAACAAAAAAAAACAAAACAAGAAGGAAGTCTCTTTGTGTCTCCTCTTCTTCCTCTAGTTGAGTTACTCTTATCATTTTCGGTCTCTCTCTCTCTCTCAGTTGTTCTGTGCAGATGGGGAGTATAACTCCATGGCAACGGCCTTCTTCAACACTCCTGAGAGAAGTGTTCGTAGTCTCTTCCACAACCAGCCAGGTAAAGCTGTTCGTGAGGGCAAGCTTGCTAAAAATAATTCTGGACAGACATGGGCACCAGCCATTCTTCTTCCTTTTTAATTTGCATACCGGCCCAAGTGGAGGGGAACAGGATCATAATGGATAAAACTGCAAACATGCACGTGTTCACCTCTCCTCCCTCTCTTTCTTAAAGGAACCTACAATCCCTTGACCCTGGGTTTGTTCACCCTGACTTATTTCTTCCTGGCGTGTTGGACCTATGGCCTGGCTGTGTCTGCTGGAGTCTTCATCCCATCTCTGCTCATAGGAGCAGCCTGGGGAAGATTGTTTGGAATACTGCTGGCCTCCATCACCTCCAATGGCTCGGTTAGTGTGTGTGTGTAGTCTGGATGAGGACAAGACGACCTCTTTCAGTACCCATATTGAAAGCCGGCCATATTGTGTTTGAATTAAAGTCCTAAGACTTTGCTTTAATTACCTAAACGCGGTCACGGAAGGCTTGTATCACGTGGACGCGCCGACAGTTGTGTTGTCATTACTTAGAATTCCACATGGGGGCGGCAGAAACTACGCACTATAGCTTTAAGACCACATTTCTCACAACTTTGTGTGCATTTCTGTTATCTTAAGGGACTATGAAAAAAAAAAAATCCACATACATGAAACATAAGGAGGTAAAATCTGACGTAAACCTACACTTGATGATCGTATGTTCACTAAATTAATCTTCTCTGCTACTCAGTTTCAAGGCTCACTTTGTGCCAGAATGTGAAATTGTGCTTGTTGTCTTGTTCTTACCCTATGCAGTGTTCAGTTCAGTTCAGTTCACAGCTAAGTTGCATTCACGCTTGTCTTCACGGCTGACTGTTGCCTTTACAAAATCGGCTTTAGCAAACTAAGACGTCGCCACTACAAGCTCAATATAATCAATCTTCACACCTGCTTAAATGTTGGTACGCAAAATATGTAAACTAGAAAGACAATTTTTTACATGATTAGATCAGGAATGCATTACAACATGCCAAAACCGTATTCAAAACATCTTAATATTCATAATACAAAGTAAAAGGAAAAACATATATTTTTTTATATTTTATATATTCCAGATGCTGTGACTTACTGTTTGACTTAGCCTTGTGTGTTTTGTTAGATCTGGGCTGACCCTGGGAAATATGCCCTGATTGGAGCTGCAGCTCAGTTAGGTGAGTAACCTCAATCTTCACTTTGTCTTTAGTGCCTAATATTAAGAAATGGACCTGTTCAGAGCTACCAGTACTCAGGAATTGTCTTTTTAATGATAATATTCTTCTGTTAAATACAGACCAAGATAAAAGACAAATGTTTAGTACCCGTAATGATGCACTGCTCTTCACAGGTGGCATTGTGAGGATGACCCTCAGTTTGACTGTCATCATGGTGGAGGCTACAGGAAATGTCACATACGGTCTTCCCATCATGCTCGTCCTCATGACTGCCAAGATAGTAGGAGACTATTTTGTAGAGGTGAGTAAAGAGGAATTCAATTCAGAAAGTGACAACTCATAAAACGTCCCACAGCTTTTAATTTGGAGATTATGGAGACACAACAAACACAATATAGTTGTCCCAAATCCATACTAGCGCACTACTTCTCAGCAGGTTTTGCGTAGGGGTGTTGAATTAATCATTGCATCGATGCATGGCGATGCAGACGTGGACAATTCTGCATCGATGCAGTGACAGACCATAATTGATTATCATCTACTGATGTTGCTTGTTGATTTTTTGCCTTTTTGTCTGTTGTCTGCTGTGTTCAGACTCCACTATATTCAGGAAGTTTTTTAAGAGCAGATACAATAAAAAGGGGAGTTCATATATATCTGACTGCTTAAATTTGTTCATAAAAACCATGCGTAGCAATATATAATAATATTGAGGAGGTGACGCATCGTGATATCAAATTGGATCGAATCGTGGACAGGATAATCAAAATTGAATCGTGACACCAGTGAAGATTCCCACCCCTAGTTTTGTGTTTGTAACGTCTGATGGCACACCTGTAGTGTAGTTTTCTGTTAGTACAAAACAGTTAAAGCGTAACTCTCGCCAAAATGCAACTTAGGGCCTTTTTGTGAAACATGAACTCGAGCATTGAGAACATTGTTTATGTACACAGAGTTTACTAAAAAGAAAGTGAGTTGTTCAAAACCTTTCTTTTTAGTAAACTCTGTGTACATAAATAATGTTCTCAATGCTGGAGTTCATTTGTAGAGCCCCTGGTGATACTTTGAGCAAAGTCTCATGTTGTGTCGAGCCTTCTTAGTGTTTTAAAAATAGCGATTTTGATGCGATCATAGTAGTGCCCCTAGCACTCCCATTCAAAAGGCCATTTGACCGAAAACGAAAATACGGGCAATCTTAAAAGTGGTGCTTACGAAAGTTTGACTCGGGTACATTCACAAAACGACCCTAGGTTGCATTTTGGCGAGAGTTACGCTTTAAGTATGTTTATTGCTTTATGATAACCATAAAAACTGTATACAACAAAGAAAAGTATGTAGTGCATACTGTATATAGTTGGGTCACAGGAAGAGTCTGTAACCTGTCTCTTCCTGCTTCAGGGTCTGTATGATATCCACATCAAGCTGCAGAGCGTTCCCTTCCTGCACTTAGAGGCTCCCGCCACCTCCCACTGGTTGACCGCCAGGTAAGGGCCTCTCTGTTTGTGTATGGCTGAGTGAGAGCCATGTTGATTGGATGATTGTTAAATTATATCAAACTCAATTTGACCTTTGTCTGACATTTGTACTTTTTCTTACTCTCTGCTTTTTCTCATTCTGTCATTACTCTCCTACTCTGTTTGTTTCACCACCCCCCCACCCCAAATCCAGAGAGGTGATGGGTTCCCCGGTCACCTGTCTGAACAGGATAGAGAAGGTGGGAACCATCGTGGACATCCTTAGCAACACGTCTACCAATCACAACGGCTTCCCAGTCGTCGTGCAGGTTACTGGTAGTGACGAGGTACTGTATGATGGTTTAGCGTTCTCTTTATTAATTGAGTTTTTTTTTTTTTTGCAGAGCAATGAACTGACTTGAGTAAAAGAAAAATAATCAAGTTTTAATACCTGCTTGGATCCACCCATAGTTAAAATGTATCTACCAGATGGTGCATTAAAACAAGTATTTGAGGCTTAATAGGTAAACTCCATCTAAAACACTCAACACTCATTTATCTTATTCCCTGGTGATGTGTGAGATCATGCAGTGTTTCTCACAGATTAGAAAGCGATTTGTGGAGGGGGGGGCATGCTGTTGGATGCTGTCCTCTTCTATAACGAAGGCCTAACGAATCTATCTCTTTCTCTTCCTGACCCTGTCTTTCACTGGTTGAAGCCTGAAAATATTGTAAACAAATTAATAACATAACTAATTCCACTGGTGGGACTGTTCAGCTCTGTTTCAGACTGATACCTCCGGTTCAGGCTGGTCCTCATCCTCAACACGTGCCTTTTTCAGTCGCGGAAAATTCTTTTCAATACTCATCTTGAAGCAGCAAACATTCAGTGTACACGTAAAAAATGACACAACATTATTTATAATATGTTTATTTGATTCACCGCTGCTATATAGTGTTTTGACCTCGACAACCCAACTGCATTTTTACCGCAAACTTGCGACTAGTTAACTTTCTTCTCTTTTTGCCAAGAGTCGGGTCGGGACTCCCAACGTTAACACACTGACAACATTGTATTCAGAATCTAAAATATTTTTATAGCACTTTTTAATGTGTGATTGTGTAAAGGTGTTCACGAGATAGATGCCAACCTTTCCTGAACTTGTGAATTTCGCCAGCCGTCTTCTCTCCTTTATGGAGACAGACACTGTGTGTGTGTGTGTGTGTGTGTGTGTGTGTGTGTGTGTGTGTGTGTGTGTGTGTGTGTGTGTGTGTGTGTGTGTGTGTGTGTGTGTGTGTGTGTGTGTGTGTGTGTGTGTGTGTGTGTGTGTGTGTGTGTGTGTGTGTGTGTGTGTGTGTGTGTGTGTGTGTGTGTGTGTCGCAAGTGACAGAGTTTTTAAATAGCGTTTAAACATTTTTTCAATCAAACTTTTTTATAATGAAACGCAATGTGCGGTGGCCGGTGTTGATAGTGCGGTGCACCGCCACACATTAGTCTATGTGTGGGAAACACTGTCATGTTCATGGATTTGTAGTGCAGGTGCAGAAAGAATCGGATATGAGTGTAAAACTTCAACTGTAAATGTAGTGTCAGTGTCTTTCTTAAGATGCCATTTTTTTGACCGATAATTGGCAGTTCAGGGAGATATGTTTTCAAAAGGATGCAGAAATACCTGCATCTACTGCAGCGAATAATGAATCATAATGCAATGCATGCAGGACCTGTTTGAGGAAGTTATGACCTCTGCTATTGCCTGCTTCCCCCTCATATATTGAGTCCACTATTGAATGAAAAATGTCCTGTTCCCGCTCTGTGGAGGATGGTGAAAAGTCCTACTGAGAGTTGGCAACAAAGTCGATGATACACCACAACTTGAGGCACGTAATCGCAGTGCTTTTGTTACAACTCCTGGCACTGAAGAAGAGTATAGACTGATAATACCAGAAAGGGATTTTACTTTGAGTTTAAGCTTCAATGCTAAGTTCAGAGTTTTTCTTTCATTAATGCCACCTTCTTTTATTCTTTTGTTCTTCTCTCCCATTCAGCCAGCGAAGCTCTGTGGCCTCATCCTCCGCTCTCAGCTCATTGTTCTTCTCAAGCACAAGGTAACATCAGCGACAGAAAAATGTCCATCGCTCTTGTGATGATTTAAATGGACTCTGTCACTGTTTGTTCCTGCTCTGTCCTGGCAGGTGTTTGTGGAGTTGGCCCGGTCCCGGCTGACCCAGAGGAAGCTCCAGCTGAAGGACTTCAGGGACGCCTATCCCCGCTTCCCCCCGATCCAGAGCATCCACGTCTCCCAGGACGAGAGGGAGTGTATGATGGACCTCACTGAGTTCATGAACGCAACACCTTACACTGTACCACAGGTAACACACACACACACAGATTTCCCCCAGTTGTTTTACTTGCAAATGTAATACAGGTGCTGTGTTGTAAAATATTGAAATACATGGCCGGTCCCAAGGTTTTTTACTGTTCAGTTGTTTATGTCAGTACAGCTGTGTATAAATGAATGAAGTTGAAGTGAAATTAGGCGATTTGTTTGCAGGAAACGTCTCTCCCTCGTGTGTTTAAGCTGTTCAGGGCGCTGGGACTCAGACACCTGGTGGTAGTGGATGATGAGAACAGGGTAAGAGTGTGTGTTTGTGTGTCCCTGATTTTTATTTTTATTTTTTTCTTCATTTTTGGCCTTCACAAGAACACCTCTTTATGTATTGATTAAAGTGACATGAAATGGTCACGTTCATTGTTGCTGGATGCCTTGATCATGATGCCGATTGTTCTGACCCTCCGCAGGTGGTTGGACTGGTGACGAGGAAAGACTTGGCCAGATATCACCTGGGAAAACACGGACTGGAGGAGCTTCAGGTGGCCCAGACATAATGCGCACACACACACACACACACACACACACACACACACACACACACACACACACACACACACACACACACACACACACACACACACACACACACACACACACACACACACACACACACACACAAATCCATGAACTATGACCACCTGATGCCTCGTAAGCTCTATGCAGGACACTAACAAGGGCCAAGAGGTCTTTGTTATTCTTTGATGCCAAAATGGTCATCATGACAACACATGGAAACCCTGGCCTGGGTCATTAACAAAAAGACACGTTTAAATGTCAAACTGCTCTTGGTGTAAACATTGGAAGTAAAAATGAACTGCACCCGATGCATACATTTTCTCTGTTGAATCTGTGTGAAATCATTTAATCTTTAAGGATTATGACTTCTTGATTGTTATCACAGTTTGTTTGTTTGTCTGTTTGTTTGGTGGTTGCTGTGCTGAGGCATCAAATGATACCTTTTCACAGGGCTTTTGTACCCTTTTTTCTGATTGCCTTTTTGGAGGATTTTTCCCATGTTTATACGTGTTCACAGACCTCACTCCTGACATTTTATGTATGGGGTCAAGTAAAGTCAGAATGACCGGATATTTTCAAAATAAAACAGCCACTTTGCCAGCTGGAAGAGAGGAAATCCAGGTGAGAAGGATCGGTTTGATTTGTGTTAGCTGGTAATTGGGAAACCTGCTGCTCCTTAGTCTCAGTTTCAGCAAATATGACAGAAAGTTAGTTTTATAAGTATTGCCTACTGCACCTTTAATTATTGATTCATTATATTTTTAAATAATGCAGATGGCTGCTCTTTATGTCTTGCTATTGAACTAAACAAGACATTTAAAGTAGTTTGCTTCGAAAACCTGATTTTGTGTGAGAGTTCATGGTTTGTAAACACTTTTTGTGGCGACGTCAGAAAAGTTTTTATTTTCCATTGTTTAGTTTTGCACTGAGCGAATGCTTTTATTTATTAGTAATATTGAATATTTTAAGTGTGTGGTTTGGGCTCATGTATGGTCAGGCAGAGTTTGGGCTTGACATATCCCATAGTTCAAGACTTTCACATGTGCGTTGCGTGCGAAGAGAGACCTTATTATTTTGAACCTTGTCTCAGTTGGTCTGTTATTACATGGACATACAGATCCTTCCTTCTCTTTTTCTGTCAGCTTTTACTGAGTATATATATATATATATATATATATATATATATATATATATATATATATATATATATATATATATATATATATAATTTGTACTACTGTCAGTAAAAAATAGGTTGATTCTCATAGGTACTAACTTCATATTTAACACCTCCAAATGTTTGCACTTTGGCCTACCACTGAATAAAAATCTTTTTGTTGAGAAATACCCACAAGTGTCCCTCATGTAGCTCTATATGGATGTAAACCGTTGTTTACCACATCACTTCTGATCAAACCAGTACATTTATTCCTGCGTTACTCTAGTCAGTATACTATACAAAACACAGATACTCTGATTTATTGTTATTTGTTAATGCAACATTTCTTCAATTGTCAGTGTTATTTTTTTCTTTTTTATGCATTTCATAGGTTTTACTCAATTTTGATTTTTTTTTTTGGGTCTTTGTTTTGTGTACAGTTCTAGATGTTAACATATGGACTACGCTCTATTTTATAACTACTGGATAAGCCTTTTGTGAATTAATAAAGTTTGAATGTGTCTATTGTTATTATGATTTGTTTTGCTGTTTGATCGGAAGTATTCAAACTTTTGCAAAAGAGTGATTTTTACTCTACAGTATGTATTTAAAGGTTTTTAAACATACATTATACAGCAGTGTGAGCAGAGGAAATGTAACCTTACAGCCACTGGCAGCCCACAGGGGAAATAGTACACCATATGTAGTATGTTATGCTGATAATACAGATCAATTTCAAACTTAACTTACATATAAAACTAACACACCTGGCTGAATATTTACTGTAATTCCCTGAGGAATGTTGTTACGACTTTGTACAATAAATCATTTCAGACACACACGCACCTTCCCATCCCTTGTATGACTTCGGTTGGTGTCCACTAGATGTCAGAAAAAGGCCAGATGAAAACACTTGCTAACTGGACCTACCCACAGATGCCAAGTTACTTCAATGTCGAAAACCAGCTGATCCCTATTTAAATATAACATGCATGGATTTCAGCTTACATTGGTTATAAGTGGCAGTCCGTTAGTGTTTGAATTTACTGCAGCTAAATCTCTGATCGCATGTTGGGTGCAGGCAGCTGACCCGCAGCTTATAAAGGTACATGTGTCACCTGCCAGTGCAAACAGAACTTTGTGCATGCTTCGACTTTGCAGCATTTGTTGTTGTTGTGCATTTTACAGGAAATGCTCAGTCTTGGAATATGTACTGGAACTGGATAAGAATGGTTTATCAGCATGTCATCACAGATGCCCTGAAGAGATGTTTGGGATTGGGTTTATGTGCTAAAAACACACTATTACAAGTAAATGTCCTGCATTGGAAATGTCACTGTGTAAGTATTATTACTTAGAATACTACTTAAAGTTTAAGTACTCCTAATTCAGAGAAATGCTACTATGAGTGTTATACCATGTATTATATTATTGGATTGTTGTTGATACTGCTGGCCTGCATATTTCTTTTTACATTTTTTATAATATAATTAATTATAATTTGAATTGTTTGTGTTAAATGTAATTTGTTGTTAATCTGATGGTGGCATAATCAACTGTTCAATGTAAGAGCTCTGTGTTTGCAGAGCATTTTATCAGGTGTTTCCTGTTTGAGTAAAACATTTTGGTACATGTGGCTAAACCCTGAGGGGCTCCTTACGCTGAGACACTCTTTATGACCCCATCCTTGTTCAAGCACCGGTTTTATTTATGCCACTCATTCCACCGGGGCCCGCTGCTGCTGCTGATTTATATTTCCATAAAGCGATATCAATGTAATGGGTTTATAGCACAGCTTGCTTTAGGACAGACAGGAGAAAGACCCTCTGCTGACACGGACAGGGGTGATTGGTAGGGCAAGGTGACAATATTAAATCAGTTTTTACTGTTGTTAGCCATTTTAAAATGATGGATTAGTACAATGAGGCTTAAGATTTGTTCTACTAGTTTAGTCAAGCACATATACTGGAAGTGTGCAAATGAAATGCTCTAAATTGTATATTTTCATGTCTTCTTGTAAATACACCCGGTAGATGCTTGAAATAATAACCGGGTCACTGAGGATGAAAACAATGTTGTCATTTTTCCCAAAAAGGAAATATGTAATGTTGAATGAAAAAACCAGCATCACTATTTTACCTTCATTTTAATCTGCTTACATAATTTGCATGAAGAACTGTATCTGTGGATGGCTACCTAAGAGACTACCTTACCTATAGGCCAGTAAGCCTATCATCAATGTTTTTTTCTTTCTTTCACAAATAGCCTGATTTATATTTTTTCAAGACATTTACATTTTTTGACAAAACATACAAATTATTATACATTATACCGTAATTTGGCGGCCCCCCTGTAGTAACTCTGAGGACCCCCCTTGGAGTCCGGGACCCCCTGTTGAATGTCTCTGGTATAAACAGTGTATGTGTGTACGCTTATGTATGTGTACCAGTTTATTAGCCCTACAAAAAATCCCTATTTTAATATTCAGCTTTGGGTTAAGAAATTGTTTGAGAGATGTGTTGATTCAAGGGCAGTTTTGGAGGTTGTAGTTCGTGGCGGTGTTTAATTGTAATGAGATGGGTTTTTTTTATGAATGAAGGTAGACTAAATATCAGTCTCAACTTCCCCTGATTGCTAGAATCGCTAACCTGTGAGAACTTATGTATAATAACTCTGCCACTCAGCTGAGTTTATCCAGCAGACAGAGGTGGGAGTCTTTGTGACTTTTGTCTGAAAGATTTGTTTTGCTTGTAATTGAGCATCCATCCATCTTCGGCCGCTTATCCGGGGTCGAGTCGCGGAGGCTGCAGCTCCAGCAGGGGACCCCAAACTTCCCTTTCCCGAGCCACATTAACCAGCTCTGATTGGGGGATCCAGAGGCGTTCCCAGACCAGGTTGGAGATATAATCCCTCCACCTAGTCCTGGGTCTTCCCCGAGGCCTCCTCCCAGCTGGAGGCGCCCAGGGGGCATCCTTACCAGATGCCCGAACCACCTCAACTGGCTCCTTTCGACGCAAAGGAGCAGCGGCTCTACTCTGAGCTCCTCACGGATGACTGAGCTTCTCAGCCTATCTCTAAGGGAGACGCCAGCCACCCTCCTAAGTACCTAAGCTTGTACCGTGGATCTTGTTCTTTCGGTCATGACCCAGCCTTCATGACCATAGGTGAGGGTAGGAACCCAAACTGACCGGTAGATTGAGAGCTTTGCCTTCTGGCTCAGCTCTCTTTTCGTCACAACAGTGCGATAAATTGAATATAATTTCGCCCCCGCTGCGCCAATTCTCCAACCAATCTCCCGCTCCATTGTCCCCTCACTCGCGAACAAGACCCCAAGGTACTTGAACTCCTTCACTTGGGGTAAGGACTCACTCCCTACCTGGAGTAGGCACTCCATCGGTTTCCTGCTGATAACCATGTATTGTAATTGAGCAGTAAGAACAAAATGAACTGAAGAAAAAAGTCCTTTCCAGAGTGTTTTTGCGGCAATGAAGACTCACTAGAAGTGTGACCTGAGGCCAGAGAGGGGAGGGCCTGCAGTCACCTTCTCTCAGTGTGACAACTGAGCTTGGAGATGAGATCTTTGCCTCCAGCGACATCTGTGAAGAATTTTTCACCCTCATCTGAAAAGGTAAAATAATATCAAATATAAATACATTTATAACTCATAATACTGAACAAATAAAATAAACAGTGGCCGTTTTTAGAACTTTTTTTATTTTTAGTAAAAGAGGATTGTATTTGGTGCTTTTGTTGAGAGAGTAACACGCAGCAAAAAATCTCTGGAGCAGATTCATTACTTAAAAAAAATCACTAAAGCATCAGCTTCATCAAAATCAAGAAATAGGCCTACTGTATGTTTCTTGGCAGCAGTTTAAAATTCTGCACTACTTCCTTGAACCTTACGTTCTTCCTAAAGCTGTTGTTTGTGTTCCATCAAGACAAATATTACATTCTGTAACTCATGCAGGAAATAAGTGACTTCTGTATCGTACATGATATTATACCGTATCTGTTTGATGTAGTACAGTGAGAATTTTGTGTTTTTCTCTAATTTCTATCACTATACTTTAAATATATAAGCAATTTAAAGACCTCGCCTTGAGCTTTTGGATGTTGCGATGAATATTTTCTGACATCGTATAGACTAAATGGTTTCTTAATAGTATACTGTATCTGACTATGTTATCTAATTGAATGGCCTTGTGTAACTTGAGTATATCCCTTGTGTTGACTTCGGGTCACATTGACCCGTTTTCAATTTTTGTTTTATATCAGAAAATATGGGACGTAGAAATAAGCGCTGAAAATGTGTAGAATAAAAATGTAACAATTTAAAACATTGGAAAAAGCAAAAATAAACTGTGAAAAAAAGGCGTCAAAAACATCGGGGGGAAAAAAAAAAAGTTTTTTTTCAAGGTTGACAGGAAGACAACACAAGGGTTAAACAACGGTAAACAAGCACAAGACTCTAAGCTGAGCTAAAAGCTAACGTCAGCATGCTAACATGCTCATGCTAAAAGCTAAACGCAGGTGTAATGTTCCCTATGTTCACCAACTTAGTTTAGCATGTTAGCATGCTAACATTTGCTTATTAGCCCTAAACGCAAAACTGAGGCTGATGGTAGTGATGTTAGTTTTGTCGGTATTTGGTTGTACAAATTTAAAAATTTTACCTAAAAGTATCACTAGATGAAAAGTTAATGGAACACCAAAGTCACTGGGATTCATCCTCTAGTAATCATGAATGTCTGTATAATGTTTAATGGCAATCCCTCTAGTAGATGTTGAGATATTTCAGTCTGGACCAAAGTGCTGAACCAAATGAGCGTCACACTTCCCTAGAGCCGCTCTGCTACAGTAGCATGGCCAAAAACACACCAATACAAACAAACAATGTTTGCATTGCGCGTGACTTTCTGTGTGTGTGTGTGTGTGTGTGTGTGTGTGTGTGTGTGTGTGTGTGTGTGTGTGTGTGTGTGTGTGTGTGTGTGTGTAGTTGCAGAATGTGCATAGTTTATCACGAGATAGTCTGGTTAGTATTGCCAATACTACCCTCTGAAACGCCTCCTCTGCCTTTGATAAATTGAGTGGTACAACGATACTCACTCATCACCTGACAAAGAAAGCCTCTTACTCATTCCTTCATCCCCTGACAAACTTGAATACCACCCTTGATTACCTCAATGCTTCTTCAATCATTCCTTGACAAACACCTTTGTATTTATTCATTCATCATTGCCCGGCGACTTCCTCTACTACAGTTTATTATTCATTCCCTCAGAGAATTAGCGTCTGGGTTATTCATTCAGTCATTCTCAGCCTGACTAAATCAGGTGGTTATGGTTGAATGGGCTCCAAATTAGTCATGTTATTCCTTCCACAATAAGCAGAGATAAATGCTCCCCAACCAATATGCGTCAGTCTGAAAACCATTTAGACACGCACCCCTAGTGTATAGCTTACATACTGTGTGTGTGTGTGTGTGTGTGTGTGTGTGTGTGTGGGGGGGGGGGGGGGGGGGGGGGGGGGGCTTGTTTAACTATATTTGTGGGGTCCAAAAACCGGGAGTCCAGTATACTTGTGGGGTCCCGACAGCTTTGTGGGGCCAAAATGCTGGACCCCACAAGGTTAAAGGGCTGTTTGAGGGTTAAGACTTGGTTGTAGGATTAGGGATAGAATTAGGTTATGGTTTATTATAACTAATTATATAATTAGGGTAATGGTTAAGGTTAGGCATTTAGTTGTGATGGTTAGGGTAAGGGGCTAGGGAATGCATTATGTCAATGACTGGTCCCCACAAAGATAGTGCCACAAACCTGTGTGTGTGTGTGTGTGTGTGTGTGTGTGTGTGTGTGTGTGTGTGAGAGAGAAAGCAATTACCAGAGCTCATGTACCCACAGCTTAATGGAATAACTTGCCAAATCAATGCAGATTACACTTGCAAATCCATGTGATATCATTCCCTGAATTCAATTTGAGGTGTGTTACTGTATGATAATTGTTTTTCCTCGGCCGTCAGCAGCACCCGTGCACCTCATCAGAATCCAAATCTTTTCTTGTTATTATACATTTAGATATTTAGACTTTTTTGCATGGCTTCTCTTGATGTAGTATAAAATACTGTATATATGACAGATAAATAAATAAAAACAGTACCAGAAAACAGCAGTAGTAGTAGCAAAACGACAGGAGACCTTTTCTTGAAAATAACTGTTGACCGTGAGTTTATAAACAGCGAGAGACATAACTAGCACTATTTGCCACAACTTGTTGGTTTTACACATTGCTTTTTGTGCAAGTGAAACAAACCAGAAATAACATGTTAATTAAAGGTGCTCTAAGCGATGTTGGGTGACGTTACTTCTTTTTGACGTTCAAAGTATTTTCAAACAAAACGAGACTAGCTCGCCCCTTCCTCCTCCTCATCCTGTCCCCTCCCCCTCCCTTCTGTGCTTCCGCACACTAACCCGACAACCTCCACCCCCAACTCAGCTGGAACACTGTTTGTGTATCTTTCGTGGTGCAGGCTGGCCAGTTTGTTATTGTTGCCGTTTGTAGAGCCTGGGCTGTCTACAGAGACCGTGTGTTCAGGGGACAGGCAGCTAGCAGATAGTGAGGAGATGTTTGCTGTATGTGACAAAAAATGTAGCCTAAAAACGTGTGACATTGCTTAGAGCACCTTTAAAATAAGATAAAATATTAAGATTAAGAGTATTAATCTTACACTGGGGATATTCCTGTGCTACAGCAGCTCAAAAGAAAAAAATGTACACACATCAGAATAACACAAGTACACATGAAGTAGATATAGGAGAAAGAATATACATAAAGTATAAGAAATAGAAAAATAGAATTACCGTAGTTATAATAATAATAATAGTAATAAAACAAACATATTTACACAATAAATATTCTTATATAAACAGACAGTATATATATATAATATATAAACACAGATATACAGATGAATAGAAATGAAATATTGCACAGTTGGAGGTAACAGAGTGATAAATAAATAAATAAATAAATAAATAAATAAATATGCATAGTGCAGAATATTGTCCAGTGATGGCTCATATTGCAGAAACAGCTAGCAGTGCTACATTATGATGTTGCATTAAAGAGTCTGTGGTAGCGCTCCTTCTTGCAGCATTCTGCTGCTGAAGGAGCTGATCAGGGAACTCACAGTCTCATGTAGGGGGGTGAGAGGTGTTGCCCATGATTGATGCCAGCCTGGCTAACATCCTCCTCCCCCCACCACCTCTATGGTGTCCAGAGGGCAGACCAGAACAGAGCTAGCCCTCTTCACTAGTCTTCACCACCATTAGTGAGCTTTAAAGGTGCTGGAAGGTGGATATTGATGCAGTTTGACAGAGCCAGGCTAGCTCGGCAAGACACCAATAAACACATCTCCCAAGATGTCGAGCTATTTCTTTATGTTGACCTGCATTTATTTATATTTAATAGTTAAGTCTTTGTATGCACTGGTTTCATAACCAGCTATATCTTTTCAAAGTAGTGTTTCTGCATTTGCCTAAACAGATAAGTGACGGACTGGTTCAGTTGAAGGTTGAGCTATTGACTTCATGTTATAAAGAAAATACCTGAGCACAGCAGGTCCTCGGCCGCTGCCTCCACAGCATGTTATCAGGTGTTTCCTGTTTGAGTACAACATTTGGGTATGTACTGTACAGTAAAGGAGACACTCTTTATGACACTATTCTTGTTCAAGCACCGGTTTTATTTGTGCCGCTCATTCCACCGGGGCCCACTGCTGCTGCTGATTTATATTTCCATAAAGCGATATCAATGTAATGGGTTTATAGCACGACTTGCTTTAGGACAGACAGGAGAATGACCCTCTGCTGACACTGACAGGGGTGATTGGTAGGGCAAGGTGACAATATTAAATCAGTTTTTACTGTCGTTAGCCATTTTAAAACGATGGATTTGTAAAATGAAGCTTAAGAGGGGAGTTTATTTTACCTCAGCATTTTGTGATTTTAGTTCAGGACACCACATGACGTGTACTTTTTACACATTGTGAAACTACTACTATTACTACTTCTATTATTTATGAAATTATCTCTGAAATCTTTTTAGAATAATCTCTATCTAGTCGCAAATAGATTCAGTTTCTGTGCAGATTATTCTTATATTTTAGACACTTGCTCAGGGTCGGCCTTTAAACGTTCAGCTTACTGCATGTATGCTGTTCAATGATCACTGTCTATTATTAAGACTATTACTGCAGGCAGCTGGGATGTCCCAGTGTATGCAAAATGTAATAGGATATTTGTTGTTCAAGCACACATACTAGAAGTATGCAAATGAGATCCCCTAAATTGTATATTTCTATTTCCTCTTGTAAAATACACCTGATAGATGCTTGACATGATGCCACCGGGGTCAATATTTGAACCCGTTTATTATAAATGATGATGTGTAAATATTCATAATCTTTAACTTCTTCCAGTTTTTTTCATGTTAATTATAAAAAGTAGTTTTCTCAAGAAACCTAAAGAGACTATAGAACAGAATCTAAAACATTTATATGATCAGCAGTAACCCACGATCTATTATTCAATGCAAGACCTATATTGACCCTGATATATTGGTCTAGCTCTATA